>WBMY01014665.1:100412-149796 GCA_013397315.1 Donacobius atricapilla
CCTCCTCGACACCCGGCCGGGGCAGGGAGGGGGTGCCTGCGGCTCGGCCGGGCGTCCTGAGGGCTGGCGCTTTCCGCCGATGCTCTCCACGACCAAAGCGAATTCCAGGCGCCTGGCGGTGGGTTCGGGAAAGCCGGGGGTCAGCAGCGGCTCCTGGCTCGCCTCCCTCAGCCTCGCCTGCATGTCCCGAGGGGAGCGGTCTGCCCGCGCCGTGTCCGGAGGTCTGCGCGCCCCGGAGAGCTCAAGGCTTCCAGCAGCAGAGTGCTGGTGTGGCTTTTGGCATAGCATTTGTGATAGGGAGATATTTTTGTTTGTTTTTGCCATGTCTCTTTGTGGGGACTCCGATAGATGCGGCTCTACCGAGGGACTTACTCACGTCGGTGACTCACCTGAAAGGCAGCTGGCAGGCTGGACACAGCCCTGCCCGAGCACGGCAGGACCTGTGAAAGCGGGACACGGCTCTGCTGGCGCTCCCGCTGCCACACCGTTAGTTACTGATGGTTAGGTTCCTATGGTGGCACTTTGCATTTACCGTCCTGCTTGTGTAGCTTTGCTTTCTACACAGACAAGTGTACAACAGTTAAGGTGAAGCTTAAGTTACACAAGTCTAATTTAGAAGCTGGTCTAATACAAAGAGATAGAGGTATTGTTCTGGTAGGAAAAATTTATTCTCTGAAAGGGTGGTCAAGCACTGGAATAGGCTGCCCGGGGAAGTGGTTGAATCACCATCCCTGAAAGTGTTAAAAAATCTGTAGATAGGTTGCATAGGAGCATGGTTTAGTGGGTGACAGGGCAGTGTTAGGTTAATGGTTGGACTCGCTGATCTTGGAGGTCTTTCCCATCTAAAATGATTCTGTGGTCACATATAGTCTTAATTCTGCACCTTCCATCTTTCAGTATCACTACTGTGGTTCATTGAGAAGCTTCCTGTCTCATGTTGGAGTCAGCACTTCTTTCCACTTATAAACTGGAGTAGAAACAGTTGTCAAAAGAAACTTTAAATGTAAACAGTGCATTTTTGCAGAAGTGAAAAACTGAGAAAGTTATTTTTGTTGTCTTCCCTACTGTAACGGTGTTTTGGAGAGCATTCTTCAATCAAAGTTTTTATCAACTAATTTCTTTAACACTTAAATGAATGTTGACAAACATCATGTTTCAGGTTTGTGAAGAAGAGTATTAAATATCCAGAACACCAATATGATAAGAATTTGACCTGCCCAATAAAATTTGGCATGTTGACTTTGCATACAAGAAGTCCTATAACAATTTGATTGACTTCTTTCTTTGAGTGATAATTACAGTCTGTGATCTGTTAGGAGTTGTTCTGTAAGAATAGTGTTGTTTTATAAACAAAAAGTATGTAAACAAAATAATTTATTTTTCTTTTCAGATCTACCTGGACTGCAATGTACACAGTACATTGAAGGATTGCAGAGGGAAGCACAGCAAGCTCTAAATGAACATGTCAGACTCATTCACAGAGGTGATGAAGCCAGATTTGCCAAGCTGAATGTTGTTCTCTCCTTGTTGAGATCTATTAATGCTAATGTGATTGCTGAATTATTCTTCAGGCCCATCATTGGAGCAGTGAACATGGATGACATGCTTTTGGAAATGCTTTGTGCAAAATTATAATTAAAATTGTAAGGGTGTGTAAAATAATGAAAAGGAGTCCAGTGCAAAGGAAGCGCCAGAGCAGGATAGTATAAAGTACTGTAAATAAACTAACTTATTGTTTTTACATAGATAGTATTTTTGTATTCCATAATAAAATATTCTTCAAGTTCTGAAAGTAATTTTTATTAAACATGGTGGTTTTGGAATAAGGTTATGGTCATCAAAACAAGCTTTAAGGTTGCAGAGAATGTTCATATCCAAAGTTGACTGGCTATTCTTTTACCATGCCTCTGAATAAAGAACGTATTTACTATATTGCACTTTCAAGGTGAGTAATCCCTGCTTTTTCAAAATAAGTACAGTCTTACTGCTATTCTTACTAATTCTATTGACTTTATTGACTTCTATTGAGAGTGAAACCTATGAAGGTTATTAAATATTTGCCCAAGGTTTTTTTCCTTATGGGGAAGATGTGTTAGGAGTATTTTGAGGCTTAATGAACTTTAAAGTAGCTTCACCAACTCTAATATTTGCAGTAAAACATTCCATTCAGTGCATTTTGGGCTCCAGGAAAATTAAATGAATCTGTTCCCCAAAACATCAAGCAAACAAAAACCGCCTCCAAAAATATGCAAACAGCAAATGCTGATTAGGGTCAGGAGAACGAGCAGGGTGAACTCCACACTTTTATTTCATCTAGATAACTGCTTACTGAGACGTCAATAGTCAGATTCTCCAAACTACTTATTGCTATTGAAAAACAATATTATTATGCTGAAACATGGTGTACCACTGGTACATCCATTACAATTTGTCAGTTCATGTGATGATGTGTTAATTAAGCATTGAGCTCAATGTTTTATATTTTATTTTATTTTATTTATTCTTGGACTTGATCCATTCTCCCAAAGTCATTGCGTTTTCATTGGAAAAATATCCTGTTGTAAAAATGAAATTAGAAAGGGAAAATCAGTGATTTAAGGAGTATTTGTCTCATGGTTTTCCTTTCTTTGCATTCAATTTTCTAACCTTTCCCCAGGGAAATACTGGTAAAGGAATGGCGAGTGAAGTGTGACAGTGTTCCCAAAGTAAAAGGTATCAGTAACTCCATGTATTGTTCAGACATATATTAACCACTAGCAACAGGTGGTTTTTAAAACACAATTAATAAAGTTGAAGGAGTTACTCTCCTTATCAGGAGGTGTGCAGGGAAGAGAGGAAGGAGTTTGAAGAGCTTTCTTTTGCTGCCACCTTGCGCAAAGGATAATTACAGCTCCTACACTAAGGTAGGGAGCAGGGGCACTTTTGTTGGTTGTACCTACCCAGGTAAAACTTATGGGGAGCAGAAATCGTTTGAGAAGTAGCCAAACATTCCTAGGTGTACAAGTTCATTCATAAATATCATGGAGTTTTTTATTTCCATGGCACTCAGGAGCTCCTCATGGACTTTGACACTGTCACTGAGGAAAAATAACCGAGCAAGAAACAACCCCCATCCCAAAAAAGCAATGGTGACCCATAAATGAACAGTGTGCTGGTGCTCACATAACTCTCTGTCGGTTTGTGTACCATGAGGAGCTTCCTAAAAATTCAAAAGAAGAAAAAATATGTAAGTAAAGTGATCTTTACTATCAGTCCAGTCTTCAGATCAGTTCAGACCATAATAAAGAAGCCTTAGTTTTTATATTAGGTTGATCCTTTTATATGTACGCACACATATATACACACCTATAACAAACATCTACGTGTGAATAATATTTATTGTGCATATGTAAATATTCTGTGAGTTTGCCAGAGATTTTGAACTTACCTGATATCTCTGTAACATAAATATGTATATCTGTAACATAAATATGTATATATGTTTCCCTCTTTGTAGGCAGCATATGAGTTCACAATAGTTAGCTTTCAAGGATGCCTGACAAAGAAACATCTTTCCACAAAAGCACAAAGCATGATGCTAAAACATTTAAATAGTGGTTAGTGGCAGATGATCAATCTTGGGTAAGGACTAAAAACTCCAACAGCCTCAGACTGAAACAACTTCATCACCACACAGAATTCATTTATACTCACAACTGATGTTCAGACTTCTCTGCTAAGTGGCAGAAGAGACTTGTTGGCAGTTCTCCTAACAATTAATTGTAATAGCTGAGCCTTGGTCACAGGCCAGTATTTTCAGCTGAGCGGTTACCTTGAGACATCTTGGGTCTATTGTGCTACTGAATATTGTAGTTCTCATGACTCAGGGGTACCTGCTTACATCCCCAGGTTTGATGTCTCGACAGATTCCGTATTCTGCTCAATTTTTTGAAGTTGTCATGAAAAATGTGGACTGCAAATCCACCTTGAACTGTATTCTATAATATTTATCTTGGACCAGCAATACTGTTAGTCATTCAGCTGTTGTCTATTCTAATGGAAGCACCTGGAAATGATAAGTAGGAATGATATGCAGGAAATCTGAACGGGAAAACAAATTTATCAAGGTTTTTCCAGAGAACTGGCAAAAAAAAAAATAAAAAAAGTGTCATTACATAGGCGAGAGGAAGAGGAATGACAAAGCAAGACATTATAAACAGATTTGTAGGAGGAACCAAGCTGAAGCCTTGGGAGAACTATGCAAGAATGGGAGAGAGCAGTTGGGTGTGGCTCTGGAATGCAGTGGGGAAGGGTCTGATTTTAGTGTGGAGACAACATGGCAGGAGCCGAGTGAAGGAGTTGGAGAGAGACCGTAATTCAAAAAACAAGCCAGAGACTGAGCAAAAAGGTTACTGTGGGAGGATTCTTCTGTCGAGTCCAGAAAATTTGTGGAGCAGGGAAGAACCAACCCCAGAAGCTGACACTGAAGGGGACACAGGCATCCTCACTGGCCTGCTGGGACAGGTGGCCAGTTCTCTGCGCTGGTGCTGCTGCTCAGAAGGGGCCGTAAGGGCAGCTGTGCAGGTGTGAAGAGTGAGCTCCTCAGCCTTCAACAGCGTACACTTCTCACAGAATTAAGCAAAACTGCTTGCATCTTTGGCCCTGGGTGCTCTACAGCGCATTTTTCTGCTAGGTAGGAGAAGTACTGAGCTAGACCCTTTTCTGTCCTGTGCAGGACGGCTGAATTCTGGCTCAGATGGCCTCAGATGGCCATGGCCACTGCTGTAACACAAGGGGCGATCTTTCTGGATATCCTGGGCAGCAGGAATAGGACAAAGTGCTGGAGGCCTCACAGAGGCAGGGTGGAAAGGAAAGTAGCCATTAAAAGATGCTTCTTGGTAATGTTGCCTTCGCTAGAAGAAGAGGGGCAGGTCAAGACCCTCCCACAGCCTCAGGTAATGTGTGAGAGCTCTGTCAGCTGCCTGGGACCCCTGTGGAGATAAAAGGCCCCAGCCCTGCCTGCTGCTGAGCAGTGCTGTGCTGGGAGCTCTGTCCTGTGCTGGGAGCTCTGCGCTGTCATGTGCAGCACAGAATTTCTCCTCGTGTTCCCAAATGTACCAGTGAAGACTACTTTCCAGATCAGATATTGACATGGCTTCTGAGGATATTTTAGCATCTTCTCTGTTTGTTCTCCATCCCTGTCATTCCAGTCATGAGTCCCCTAAGGAGCACCAGTTTTTTCAGCCCTCCAGGGTGTTAGAGACATTTTAACTAAGGGCGGCCTCCCAAGCAATTAAATCCTGCAATCCCCATGGTGAGTGTCTCAGGCAGAGGCAGTGCTGCACAAAGAGCCATTCCCATCCGCCTCAGCAGAAATTCCCATTGCCCCTGGTCAGGAATGGCCACTCCAGCAGTCCAGACACCAGCTTCTAATCACAAAGCACCATGTGGCAGAGTAGCCTTGCCGTGTCCTTTTCTCTGAAGAGATCTGAGAGAGGATAATTTAAAAACCAAGTTGCATTTTCAGTTGTATGAGTGCTTCTTTTAGATAAGGAAAAGCATAGCTTTTATTTGTAATCTTACTTTTCCAAGTTTAATATATAACCTTTGTTTTGGTAACCTTTCTAATAATTTGCTTTAAACTTTGCATCATTTTGCTGTTGTGGGTAGACTGTGAACGTTGTTAATGCCTAATGAGTAGTAACGTTCCCACCAAAGGTGGGATTCTGCAACTTAAATTTTGTTTTGAATTGGCCTTATATACTGGCTTGAAATTATGGCGGTCAGTCACTTTCATCTCTTTTCAGATAGAACTTATTCCTCTAGCAGACCTTCTGGGCATTGCAATTTATCAGTTTTTAATTCACTGAAAGAAAGTCCCAAACAGTGTAAGCAAATATTATATAAAAAATTTTTGAAGTTTCGAGATGCAGTTTGAGATTTGAACACACATATTTTTTTATGTCTCCTAATATTTATTTTAAATTATGGAAATGTAGTATTTTAAATCTAAAATGTGCATGAGTAAAATTCAATAGCTGAGACAAACAGAAACTATCAGAGGCACTTTCACAAAAATATTCCTAAATCTACAAGCTCTGTGAGGTCACAGGTCTATAAGTTATTAGCTCTATGCAAATCCTCGAATCATTCATGTTGTTGATATACATCACATTGTTGATAGGAATGGGTAATCATTTTCACTCCTTGTGTCAGTAATGAAGTTGGCCCAGCTTCATTTACATATTCACAGCATGCCTAGATGTAGGTAAATAACCACAGAAGTATTATGCAAGCCTACGTGGTACACAGACCCTTTTTCTTCTGTTTATAGTTGTTATTTACTTATATAAGGGAAATTACACTAATTTCAGGTTCAGAAAAAAAGAATCTGTTTTTTAATTGTATAGAAGCATCCACTGTTTTGTCACATGAGATTATTTCATTAATCATTTCCGTTTGCTGAAACAGCTGTCTGAAAATTTAGCATCCAGTCTAGTTGGGCATCTGGGCTGTGTCTGGAGAGGATGGAGAGGCACAAAGACACAGGTTCCTTTTGGTCCCAGCATCCCTGCTGTAGGGTGGCATCATGGATTTGTACTTTGCAGAATTAGGCTTGATTCAAGTTATGCACTGAACTGTCTATCACTATAGTTTGGTAAAGGGAAACTTTGGAGTCACCCTCACTTCTGGCAAACCATCGGCCATCTTCTCCCAGCTGAGACCATAACGAAACTTCTCACATAGGCACATACCCAGACACACATACATAGCAAAATGTAGCAGGACAATTCATATCCTCTTCTTCTAGTGGGGTTGGATTAATAGAAGCAACAAAAAATGTCAGTAAGGCCTCCAAATGTAGAGAAAAAGTATTTAGAAAAAACCTTTTTTACACGTAACAACATTCACCCTAGGAGCAGGCCTGCAGTTCCAAGTTTTATGCGCTCAACTAATATCTGCCATCTCTAAGTAAGAACTAACAGAAGAAAATAAATCTGTTTTTCAAAGAAAGACACAATCCAGTTTATTTTGTCTCTTTGAAACAAATGAGCAGATAGGGTTGCCTGATCAAATGACAAAAAAATCAGTACTGCAAGGAGGAGGTTTTATCATTGCTATTATAGGGGGTTTAAATTTTTTTTTTTCCCCCATGATATCTTTCCCAGATCAGGGAAATATAAGAATAGATGTGACTCTGTCTTCCAAATGTTGGCACTTAGAAGGCAGCAGCTATTCAGTATAGTACTTCTTGTCAAGTACACTTTGGTGTCCTGAAGAACCAGAGCTGGAAGAAATCTTTAAGAACTTTCAGAAAGCTGAGGAGCAGCGCTACATTTCTAATTCTGGAATAATTAGGTGGAAAGCCTGCTTCTCCATCAACTGACTCAAACAAGGTAAAGAGAACGAAATCCTATTGCAAGTGGGATCTGAGCTAATCTGAGCTGGGAACTTCAGCTGTTCCCAAACAAGATGAAATGGCTGAGATAGCATTTATGACCTGTAATTTATAAGTCATTTCTAGCTGATTTCCAGACGCACTAATCTGTGCAGAAATTGAGGGATGTAAGAATGATACTTGAGTTGGTTCTGATAAAGAAGTATCAAAACTCAAGAAGTTACCACCTTTAAACTGATTTTCAACAGGTCCTTTCTATGATTTCTGAGATTTTGAGTTGTGGACAGAAGAACTGTTCTGTGCTCAACCACAAGAATTATCTGTGGTCAAATTATCACAGCCTAGTAAACACTTTGAATTAAGTAGGTGTGTCATACAGCTGGACTCAAAGACACTTAATGGCCATCAGCTGGAACTAGGTATTCTGTCTAGAAATCATGCTCAGAAAGGGTTTAGACTTTAAGGGCCCAGCTCAATTAGAAGTGCGCCCTGCTGTAACCAGAGGCACACCGAAGCTACAGCCCAGCTCTGCTCTGGGGTGAAACCACAGTGTGATGCCTGCAGTTTCCTCTCTCAGTTCTCTTCTTACCTCCCTCCCTCCCTCCCTCCCGGTGCTTTGGTTTTTATAGGAAGCACATCAGATATGTAGGCTAGAAGGAAGCTGTGGCTCCTTCCAGTTGGGCAGCTCTGGACCGCCACACACACGGCAGCTCGCCCTGCTGACTCCAGCTGCATCGGCGAAGCTGCAGAGCACTGCTTTTCTCAGTACTGAGCAATTCATGTTTCTGTTATCCATGTCTTTCTCTCCTTGTCACTGTCTTGCATGTTGGGACAAATATTTGAAAATATTTTCTACCTTGTCTATGGGACAAACATAGAGCTCTTACAAGTGTAAAGCAATTACTGATAGCATGAAGGAGGCATTGCTTATTTAGTTTTGCCTGGCTCCTGCAGACTCCAGTTGGAGTTGTTATGGTTTCAGTGTTTCTTTTATACAAACCATAGAATTAATTCAGCAAAGAACCCCTTTTTCCATCAGTTATTTTTATTACAGAACAGTAAAGGTGACAAGAAAAAAAAATATGAAGAGAAGCAGTAAAGCTGAAACAGGCTATAAATTACAGTGGGTGTATATTCTGTTCTTCTGCATAGTCATATGGCTGGAAGGGATTTCATGGGAACATCTAATCCATCCTCCTGTCCTGGCAGGGTGAATTGTACACCATATCACACATGGCAAGAGCTTGTCTAATTTGTCATTAAATATTTTAGTGATGGGGACTCTATGACACTCCCATTCAGTCCATTTTTGTGTCACTACCCTTAAAACTCTAAAGTTTTCCAGGCATCTGAGCTGGCCCTTCTATACTGTAGCATAATCTCCCTTTTTCTTGATTTATTCACCAGCCACATGGACAAACTTTGTGGCAGAAGACCCTTGCATTTTGTGGAAAGCTTCTTGCCAGGATTCTTTCAATCACCCATGTTCCCTAGAACCTCCTCTACACACCCAGTTGATCAGCATGTTTCCTGAACTGCAACTCCAGATTTTCTACTGGAATAGAAAAAAATACAAATTATAAATATAAATCCATTAATACTATCTTGTCATCAATTTTTCAATAGCACAATGATCTCTTTATAGACATTTTTATAAGTGCTGCTTTTATACCACTCTAGCTAGCACTTTCTGATAATCAGTAGTCACAGTTAAAACATATTTTCCAGCTTCAGTTCTAAACATCCTGCATTGATTATATTTATACTTTTCTAACCTCACGGTTGTAGTATTTGATGGTATATGCAGTTATATTTGAAAAAAACTCTTGTATTTTCTTTTTTCAAGGTGGTCTTGACACTTGTGAAATTTAAAAATAAGGCTGTTCAAAACACTTAGAAATTCCCTTGTGGGACTGTTCTTAAACGGTGAAATTCCCTTGTGGCACTGTCAGTGTGGGTGGATGAGCTTGGCGGGTGGGTAGTTTTCAGTGCCTAATTGCCCTGAATCTATGAAATGCAGTTCAATGCATCATCAGCATATGCCATTGTCTCAATGACCATTATTCTGTTTTCTTGAGAAAAATAGGTTCCACTTTATGGTGGATTTTAATTTACTTATTTAAACTGTCTTAAACAAAGAAAGGAAAAGGAACCAAGTGCATGTGTAGCATAGCAGTTCCTCTGGAATTAGTATGCAGAGAATATGCAAGGAAAACATCTAGCCTTGTTTGCAACAAGAAGAATGCTTGACATTGGAAGTGAAACACAATCATTTCTGCAGACCTTTTACTTCACAAACAACACAGGCTTTTCTACATCAGGAATTTTGCTGAGAAGAGGAAAAATGAAATAAAATAAAAATAAGGCAGAAAGATTAAAGGAGCATATGATGACTGCTATAGAGCCTGGCAAAATCTGCTACACAGCAGGTCTCCCTGTATCTGCTATGCCATACTCTGTCAAAAGCAGCTCCCAAGTGTGGTGAGGGAAATGTTAACATTCCTAATCTTGGATGCATTCAATGGTGCCATCTCAGTTTCATCATAAACCTGTAATAAAGTACATCCAGAACATTTTCTCTCATGAAAGCTTAGTGAAACACAGATGTTGCTGCTCCATATTCTCCCAGAGACCCTCACTGACTCCTTTCACAGAGAATCTGGGCTTCCCAAAAACCCATCATTGCCTCTAACAGCAGCCTGCCATTTCCATCAACATTTTGCTCTGCAGAATTGCTGTTATCGTGCAACACTGTGCTTTTCAGCACATTAAACTGGTTAGAACTGAGGCAGTAGAAACGTATCATTGCTATTGCTGGGGAAGTAAGCAGATGCTGTTCATATGCATACTAAGAAATGAGAAGAAAAAACCCCAACTGAAGACTGTTTTCAAACTTCCTTAGAGAAATCTGAAAAAAAGCACAGTCCAAAAGGCAAGGAAATTACACTAATCAATATTCACCTTAAGCCTGTGAAAGAATGATTGGGATCCATGCTGACATTATCAAAAGCTTTCTTTCTTGCTCACGTACTTTTCAATAACAGGCTTATTTTTTATCTCTCTTGAGACTGCAATAGCCAATTAAGGTTTTTAAACATCTATGGGGTTTTTTTCAGTAATCTGCAGAATGAATATAAATCATCTGTAACTTACAGTGCTGCTTCATGAAAGTCAGTACTTTTATCTATTTTATCCTGTGACAACTTGCAGTTTTTCCTTAAAATTTGATTTTTTAATCTCTACTGATTTTTTTTTTTTAGTTTTAGTAGTTTACTCCCCCAAAATATTTTGCATATAAATATTAGTATGATTCCCATTGAACACTTTCCAGTACAATCACAGGCATGTGCATTCACATAAATTTTGTGTACCTAAGCAAGTCCTCATTAATGTGGCTAGTTATTAATTTATAATAGTCACTTCTTAGACATGGAGTTTTGAAAATTCTACTTTGTCACTTGAAGAATCTTCTTCAATCTGTAACTCAGCTGTCTGACATTTCATGGCCTAACACTGAAGTGCCAGGGTACATTAAGATGTATTCATGTATTTGAATAGTTTAACAGGGAATTTTAAATTTGAACACTGGGGCTGCCAGCACCAAGTGAGAATCTCATGGCTATCATGGTGACCAGAGGACTCTCAGGGTAGACATTTCTTCTGACAGGTGAAATAAATCTGTCCTGTCAAAGGAAAGAACTGTGTTCAGGAAGCTAAGCAGCAGACCTGCTCAGACTTGTTAAAACTGGTGGTCATTCTGTTGGAGGTATGTGGAATTGGAAATTCCAAATATATAAAGTGTATGGATAATGATAAAATGCCCGGGAAGACAGGGCTGCTGCCACGCTGTGTCCCCAGATCCAACTGATAACGAGGCTGAAAAGTTATTACCAGCAGGCACAGGGCACATCCAGAGATGTCTGGCAGTGCAGGTCATTGGCAGCTACTCAGGGCATTCCCAAAGCACAGGCAGCACCACCAGCCCTGTGCTGCTCCCCTCCCTGCCAGGGCAGCACAGCAGAGCATCCCTGGAGCCCAGGATCACACGCACAAGGCACATCCAGCCAGCAGCAAGGCTGATCCGCCTCCCCAGCTGAGGGCACCTGCACATGAGAGCTCCCAAGGATGCACCCCCACTCCAGCTGCTGGCAACACAGATTCACAGGCAGGCAGAGACAGACAGGGACACACGCAGAGGGTGAAAATCCCTTGCTGGAAAGCCCTTGGAAGAGGATTTTAATAAGTAGAGAGGCAGACGGTGATGATCAAGTGCAAGATAGGGACAGACAACTGCACTGCTCAGACCTTGCTTATGTGTTAATGGACCCTTTTGCTCCCTTTTTCACCCTCAAACTCCAAAAATCCTTTCCTTTTTCTCATCTTTGAGTCCTCCCTTAAGAATCCCATAAAAATCCTGTGCAATCATAAAATGTTATTCCCCTGTATCTCGTGATATGTCCCACTGCTAGACAGGAATCATCCTCAGTCCAAAAGATGACTCAGAGTGACTCATGGTGGCAGTTTTCACACCTGGACACAGGGACTAAGGTTCTGCTGGGGCAGCCCTGGACAAAGCCTAGACAGGATTCCCTTCTCTCTGAGTCTTGAACTGGGATGTGCCCCCTGCCTGATGTTGTCCCTCTGTGCTCCTCTGGGTTTATGGCTGCAGGGGTGGGCTTGGAACTGGCTGGACAGGGTGTTATTGGGGCATCTCTGCTCCATTGTCTCCCTGGGCCCTTCTGTGGGTGTGCAGGTGAGCTTTTATTAGATAACCGAACACGTTCATTTTGTCTCGTAACTAGAGGGACCAAAAATTCAGTACGACAGAAAATCTCTCAGCTGAAAGAGAATAAAAGAGATCTTCTGCCTTCTGAGATATCTTCTATGCTTTTTTAAAGTAATATATGATAGCTAGGGCCATTCTACTACAGATATTATTTGCATGTTAGGCTGCTTTATCTCCCATCTTTCAAAAGCACTTCCACCACTACAGAAAATATTTTTTTCTATATTTCTTTGAAGAAGTTCAGGGTGATAACATCTTTTTGATTAAATTTTGGTAGATCACAGATATTTTCACCAAAAGTACACCAGTTATCATCTTGTCTACATTTGTTAGTTTTGGGGGCGGGTTACTGAGATGTGATGATGGTGTGTCGATGGGTGCATTTTGATTCCTAAGCATTTTATAAAAGTAATGTTCCTGCATGTAACTTCACTGCGTCACCTATAACTCCTCCACTATACCTTGACCAACCTGTTTAACCTGTAAACAATGTGAAGCAGAAAAAAGTCAATGATCTATTGTGTAATTACAAAGCAATGTCATTAGCTTAGAAAATTCAGGCTGAGATGAGGGCCTCAATTACTTTACATTCATGCAACTTCACTGATTTTTCCACAGGCTGGAGAAGCAACTTGAGCAGAACTTGGCCCATGGCATGACTGACATTTCACACAGCCGTGGTGCCACCTCGCCCACCCCTGTCCCCAGCAGTATTTCAGCAGAACTTCTGAGCACCAAACTCACTCCCCAGCTTCCTCGCACAGTTGTGGTGTGAGAGAACTCAGTAAAAATCTCCTTCATATTTGAAGATCTTAATAGAGTTTCCTAAGTGGCAAATGTGTTGGAAGTGGGTCTGAGAGACATCTACCCTGGACTGCAAAGCAGTTAAAACCGATGGGTAAGAAATGCTGTTAAGCACCTGAAAAAAAATGGCCTTTTCTACTTTGCCCCAGACCATTCCATATAAATTCTTGTTCAACATTGTGTCCAGTGGGTGAGCAAGTGCTTCATAGGGTACATAAGTTGTAAGTCATGTTATGTTTACCTTCATAACATGCTGAAAGTGTTCCCAGCTGCAGTGCTTGAACTTTTAACTGAATTCCTCTAGCACAACTGAAGGTGTAGTTTGAAAACTAAGGCTTGAATTGAACTGCAAGATAAGGGATAACTTGAAGAGATTATAGAGATTGTACTCTCCAAGTAACTTCCCTAAATTTCCTCAACAGGTATGTATGAAAGTGAGCTTTTGCAGTAGGTTGTGACTGGTACCCAGAGCAATCACCCCTTTTCTTCTAACACAAATAGCCACAACTAATTCTCTGCAAAATGCAGTCATAGCTGTTTTATATTGACAGCAGTCCTAACCTTGCTCTTTTTGAAAATGAAAGGGGAAAAAGCAGACAGATTGTAATGGAGTTGCTAGAGCTGGAAGCTAGACACAATATCAAGGCTAGTATTGATGGGAACATACAATAAGATTTTCAACTAATAGGGAACTTGGTCTTAACTCTTACCTTCAAAGGAAATACCTCTATCAAGCCAGCATTTTCTAACATGGTGAAAGGCAGGAATTTAGGGAGCCGATCCGAGGGAAGCATGCTGCCTAGTGGGTTACCAACACCTACACACTGAAGCATTTTGATTTTTTTGAAAGCTTCTCACCCAGATACTATCCAGCCCCATCTGTGCTCAGCTTGAGAGCTCTGCTGCAGCCAGAGCTCAAAGCTGCAGGCCAAATTGGAGATGCATGAACAGATCAAAATTTCCTCTAATCCTACCTCAAGAATAAGTGACTGAAATGAATTCCATCAGCTCTATACATTTGCAGCAATGCCCCTGGCACATTCAAGCTGATTGGCTTATTGCCATAATGGTTTCAGAAATATACTGCACTATAAATGCATGAGCTCTTCACAGCAGTGCATTACAATCAAAATTCCTACACATCTACACCTGCTATTATTTAAATTGCTCACTGCAACTTCATTGAACATGGCACTTTATTACAATGGATGCTCAGCAAGAAAATCAAATAGAAGAGGACAAAGGGATAAAATCGTAAGAAAATGAGAGCACATAATCAAAGAAAAAAATATATAACGCTCTGGGATCTCCACTTTTATCCTCACAATATTAAATCATTCTCTTCTTGTCAATAGGGTAGAATCTGAATGACTAAGAAGGCTAAATGCAAGTTTCCAATGCTGAAATAGACACGAAGGGGTGAAAGAAATCATGAGTACTTAAAAATCATCATCAAGCCTCCCTGCAAAATCAGCATAACTAGGATTTCATTCCAAGTGACTAGAAGTGTCAAAAAGGAATTCCAAATAAGCTTAATACTTTTTTATATTTTTTTAACTACTAACTTGAAGCACTATGTAAATCATACCCTACCTCCAGAGAGGAAGAATATATTCAAAAATATGATGTATATCAAGTGTATTTTTCAGGGCTCCAATGTCTCCACGGGCCCCATTCAGCAATCCAGCTGCATGAAATCTTTTATTTCTATAGGCAGCACAGGCACGTGGCTCAACTGAGGTTTTTGGATTTTTTCCTAATACGTGGGCCCTAGTGACTACCTTTCTTTAGATGCAGTTTCTCAGTCAGAAGAGCTAAATCCCCTGTGATTCTATCAATATTAAAGCTTCAAGAATTGTGTGCATTTGAGAGTAATTTTATTTGAAGGGAACTATTTTTATTTTTGATAGTCAAATATCCTTCTTAAAGGCACTGAAATGAGATGCATTTTTTTCAAATCACTTGCCTCACTTTGTTTTTAATTTCACATTTGGCTTTAATGAGCATCAGTATAAAGTAGCAAGATGTAGGATTAGTTGACAGACAGAATTCTTCCTCTCCTCCCCTCCTCTAAATGAGCTCCTCTGCAGATTGTGTAAAAAAATTCTGTGTTTGATTTACAATCAAAACAAAGAAAAAATTGAAATTCTCCATCGAACAGACTTTCCATGTTTTATACAGTTTACTATTGGACTTTTCTTTCACTAATGGCAGGTGAAATATTTGGATGTATTTGGAAAGTATTTTCTATTGGATATTCTCTTATGGTTAATAACTCTTCAGTTAGCCAGTTTATTACCTTAATATGGCCTCTCCCAGGCATTCTGAACTTGGAAGAGTCTCCTCAAAGTTGCAGAGTAAGATAAATAGTTTAGTTTAAAATCTGTGGTGATAAGGTTTCCCATGGCACATTAACACTTAATAATAACCACCTTTATACTGACTCTTCAAAGTCCATCTGATTGTACTCTTTTCTATGTGACTACCCAGTTAATTTCTAAAAACAAAAAAATTGTTAGTAAAATCTGAATTCTACACATATCTAACTTCAGTGAACTTCTTACACCAGCTGGCAGAGAACGGTATGATTGTGTAATAATCTGATGTATGCCTCTTCTGCTTTCACCCCCCTTGTTTATGAATCCATCAATGTTCTCAGATATATAATGAGAACATATCATTATATATATGTGATATCTGTCACTGTTACAATGCTGTGCCATTTCTACTGCTGACTGCTCTTGAAGACTCAAAGACCACAGTCACTTTGTGCCCACGTTATAAATCTTGGGCTGAAAGGACTAAAGTTCAAGATTTTTTGCATTAAGAAAAACAATTTACCCCTATCTGGATATCAAATACAAATATGTTTGAAGAATATGTCAGACTCCTCCTCAATTACTAAATATAAATTCTTTCTATACCGCATGCAAACATTCTATATCTCAGCCCTTTCCAAGTCTAGGCACAGTGGTCTCGTTATTCACAGCTTAAATTGCAGGCATTTATGTCTCAGTAATGTTCAAGTAATCAACCTGAAAACTGAAATACTTCTCAATTTTAGTACAAGCCTCTCTCCAGGAGCTGAAGTTATGCTGATGTTATATTGCCAAAAAAAAAAAAAAGAAGAAAAAAAAAAAAGTGACAAGTTGCTCTGTTGTCTTTGTATTTGGTAAAATCTTTGCTATATTTTTTTACCCCCAGCCCTGTCCCCCATTCCTAAAGTACTCAGGGGCAGATCAAATACTTGACATCTCAATTGTTTAAACTTTGCCATGAAAAAAAGTGATACTATTACTTGAACAAATACAATCTGTGACTTGGCAATAAAAAGGGGCTATAACTGAGATATATGAATTGCTAAACATAATTTGAATTATGCATACACACTTTATGGATCAGCCTATCAACAGATCATCTCCTGTTAGTCATTTGATGCATATTAACTTTATGCACTACTGCTTCAGCAGCTATTTCATTAGAATGTTTACTGATGTTTAAGGTATATTAATTCACAACAAAAATAAAAGTTCTTACAAGCTCATATTCTTTTCCCTTCAGCATTGTGTAAAATTTATTTCCTTCAAAATTAAATACAAGAAGATAATGACTATAGTGTTGTAACTTTTGTGATTATATTAGGTATATTCTTTTCTTTTCTTCCCAGTTTTTTTAATTTAAAAATCAACAATGGAAAAAAATCAGGACCTCCTTTTTAAGTTTTATTCTGAATATTATTTTTAAAAACATGTGATAATGGTAAAATTGGAATCAACAGAATTGACTTGAGTCAGGGAACACATAGACATAATTATTTCACTCAGAGCTCCTGTATTTTCTAGGCCTGAAGGAGAATTAAATTAGGTATGTGGAATTCATATATATACATATATATATATATATATATATATATATATACACCCTCTACCCAAACAAAGTCCACCCCCAATCCATCGTCAGACTAGTGTAAAATATCTGCGGTTTTAGATGTGATATTTCAAGAAACAAGTAATTTTGCTTTGCACCTAAAAATCTCTTATTTCTCTCAATATGGTACTGGATGTGCAGTCCTATTTTCAAGTAAAGGCTTTGTCTGAGTGCTCCCGTGCCTTCACACAGCATAGGAATAGCCATCCTTAGCAGCATCACTTGGATTGGGAGCTTACTGTTGAAAAGGGATTTTCCAGTCCCCCATTTACCATGCCTTGTCTCACACCATGGAAAGGTCTTGAAGAGCAGGAGTGGGTTCCCTTCAGTGGAAGCCGAGCTGGGGGGTGGGCTCAGCTGCTTGTGGACATGCAGTTCATGGCACCAGGCAAGAGCTAGTTCAACGTAAAATATCTTTTAGGCCTGTAGTGTGAATAACAGGTCTTCAGTACACACCTATATTTCTCTGCTTCTATGTAGGGCTGGTCTTTGACCCTGCTGCGTCCTACCTTCTACCACAAGTAGGTTTTGCTGCAGTTCTGGAACCTGAAATGTCTCCTGACACTGGTGGGGAAAACCAAACAGAACCAAACCTGCTGTTAGTTGGTTAGATTAATGCTTTACTAAATCTGTTTTGGAACAGTACAATGTCATGTACTCATTTTCATGGAGACTATTTCCCTCTCTTGGCTCTGATTTTGAGGCTATACCAAGGAAAAGGAAAATTAAAGTTCCTTTGATATTTGCTATGCTTGTTTCATGAGAAAGGGAAGGCAGTCTTTTCCCCTGTATTGTGTTTGCATGCCCAGATTTGGTAATGGGGGAGGCAACAGGGATAGCTTCTGTCAGGAGCTGCCAGAAACTTCCTCCATGTTCAGGTGAGCCAATGCCAGCCAGCTCCGGGATGGACTCGCTGCTGACCAAGGCTGAGCCCATCAGGAATGATGGGAATACCTCTGTGATAATATATTTAAGAAAAAGAAAATTTTAAAAAAGGTTATTTTGCAGTTATAACTGTGGCCAGAGAAGAGCAGAGTGAGAACATGCTAGAGGAACAACTCGGCAGGCACCAAGGCCAGTGCAGAAGGAGGGGCAGGAGGTGCTCCAGGTGCCGGAGCTGAGATTCCTCTGCAGCCCAAGGTGCAGACCATGGAGAGGCTGCTGTGCCCCTGCAGCCCACGGAGGGCGTGGGGGTGCCGAGAGCCACCTGCAGCCCGTGGAGGAGACCCAAGCTGGAGCAGGTGGGTGCCTGGGGGGAGGCAGTAAACCTGTGGGAGGTTCGTGAGGGAACAGGCTCCTGGCAGGTTTCCTGGTAGGTCTTGTGACCCTGTGGGGACCCACACAAGAGCAACATGTCCTTGGAGGACTGACCTCTTGGAAGAGTGACCCACACTGCAGCAATCTGAGGAGAGCAATTGTCTGTGAGATGGGCTCACACTGGAGAGGTTCATGGAGAACTGTCTCCTGTGGAAGGGGCCCCAGGCTGATCAGGGAAAGGACTCCTGTCCTTCAGCAGCAGCAGGAACAACCTGTGAGGAACTGACCATAACCCCCATTCCCTGTCTCCTTGCACTGCTGGGGGAGGAGTTAGAGCTAGGAAGGAGGGAGTGGTGGGGGGGAAGGTACTTTAAAGGTCTTATTTTACTTCTCATTATCTTGTTCCTATTTTGTTGTAACAAATTCAATAAATATCTCTAATTCTGGCCTGATTTTACCTGTGATGATACTTCATGAGTGATTTCTCCTGGTCCTTATCTCAGCCCATGAACCCTTCTTTATATTTTCTATCCCCTATCCAGGGGAGTGATCGAGAGGCTTTGGTGGGTGACTGAAATGCAGCCAGGGTCAACCTCCTACAGCCGCTCTCTTTTCCTACTGCCTTCTCAGAGTGCCTGCACAGAACACTCTTTGCAGTTGATATCTTCTATAAAGCCCATAGCATTACGGTTCATCTGGCTTTGTGCTCAAACTGGGCCAAAGTGCTTGTGAATCTTCTCCTATGGGTATGATTTGTTGTCTCCTTTGCATGATGGATAGAAGATGATGCTTCCAACTGAAAGGCTTCCATGTCCACAGGGAAACACAATTACAAACTCTACATAATGAGATGACATCTACATTTGCGTGATTTCCATAAGAAATTAGAAGAGAGGACTATTAGGTACAGAAAATACATAAATAAAGAATGTAACCTGGAAATCTGAGATAACTTGGGAAGAAGAGGGAAGGGAATGCAGCTTTCTGCAGTTGAGCACCACCAGTTCTAGTGGTTACCGGGCAGGTGCAGATGTGGACTTGATCACTGGTCACCTACAGGTTACCCCATGTTGGCCAGAGTGGCCAGGTCACAGTAGTTCCGTCCCTAGGACGTCCACTGAAGGTCACACAGGCTCCCAGATAAATGGAACGTGACTTTTCTGTTACACATTGATGCTAAAGATCCTAGGAGAAGTAAAAAAAACTGAATTAAAAGCCATTTGAAAACTGTTTTGTTTTGATAGTTATACATAAAGCCAGCAGTTCCCTGTATTGCATATATTTCTCCTATAAAATTTGGCATATTCCAGTAAGTGAAAGAAGATGCAGCTGCCATCTGAGATACAAAAGATGCAAAGGGCAACTTGTTAAATACAATCACACTCCTTGGTGGAAATTTGTGGCATTTTTCTGTCAGGCTTTAAACCAATACAGGGTTTTTCCTCAAGCAGTGCAATTTGTCACAAGGGAATTGAATTTTTTTCTTCCAGGCAGTATTTTGTGCTGCTGTTTCCTGTACTTCAGTGGAACACTAAATTTCATGGAAGTCTGAATTTCCCTTCCACTTGAAATATTAGGAAACAGGCTATGTAGTCCTTCAGAAAAATAAGCAAATCAGAGAGCTATTATTTAAAAAAAAATTAAATATAGTAATTCCCAATTTTAAAATAAAATTTTATGTTTAAATGGCAAAGAAATAGTGTCTGAATTTTCTGTTGTGAAAAGAATCTTGAAATATTCCTTTTTACTCCAATAGTGTTAATGCCAATGATAAGCACAAAAGGCATGAAAGACATAGCAAATCAAACTGCATACATGAATTAGGAATATTTTAGTTTTAATTCTGTATCCTCAAATGAACAAAACTGACATGACATAGTTCTGTCATGCCTGCTTCTAATACTGAGAAATACCTCAAATATAGTTCATTATGTGAGTGTCCTATGGAATATTGTTTTTAAATTATGTAGAAAACAAAGTTCTGAAACTTCAATCATTTCAAGATGAGCATATATATATTCATATAGTTACATTTACTTTATAAAAATGCAAGTATTTAATGCATTTATGTAAGTGTAGCTGTATTGAATTTATATAAAATTATACCTTTGCATAGATTTACATTAATATGATGCTCTTGCAGTAAATTTTTATTCTGGATTTAATTTGGATGGTATTGCATTTATATAAATGTACATTTATACAGTACATAAATAGTAAGTGGCAGGAATAATGAAATAGCTGAGCTTCTTCTTTTGGCCTTTGCAGCCCAGAACATGTGCTGCTCCGCTGTGATGAGGTCTGGCCCCTTGCTGGAGTAGACCTACAGCACATCCCCTGAGCCTCTTTTAATTGCTGGGGATATGCCAGGTTTTGTCCTCTCAGTCTCCTTAAGGTCTAAGAGCTCTGTTTTAGTGGCAGAGTAAATTTGGCTTTGTTTTCCTATTGGAGCATCATATATATTTTACCTCTGTGTAACAGGGATACAGGATGATCACTAAACCCTCTAAGCAAAACTAGGACAGAACTTTCCTCCTGCTTTGGTAACCTGCAGCTATGCACTTTGTACACCTACATCTGAAGTTTTGGTTCACGTCTTGCTCTGGATAAAGGAGCTCCCTTACACACCCAGCTGGGTCCCTCAAAAATGCAGAAATGAGCTGACTGTACACATGTGTTTGCTGTTTAAGTTTATCTGAAGGGTAGAATAATGTGGCTTTATAACACAACTTTGCTACATAATTCTGGTAAGGTTCTGTCAAATGGCAGGCCAGTGCTGAAGAACAGGAATATGCTTATTTTCTGTTCAAGGATTAGAGGAGGAGATGGAGGGACACCTTTGAAATCTCTGCCTGAATTGTTTGAGGATTCATCTGAGGATTCTTGTTGAGCATCCATATCAAGGCCTTTCTGCATATGACACATTGTGCTCTCATGTCTCAGATCTAAATTCCACTGTCTTGCCCTCTTGCAGTTTTCAGGCAATAATACACCACCTTTAAAACACTAATTTTCTTGGAAGCTGTCTGTAGCCTACTGAGAAAGTACATCCTTACTGCACGTGTAAGAAAGAAAATAAAAATGCATTAAGAAGGTGGCAGAGGAGAGAACGGATCATTGCTTTTTGGGAGCACAGTTATACAGTCTTCTGTGCTTGGTTTGGCAGATATAAGAAGTGAAACTGGTGAAAAAGAAGGGTTTGTTCCCTTGGCAGTGCTTTGAAAACCAAGCAGGTGAAAAAGTCACTAGAATCAAGCTAAAATATTGGAACAGGGAGCAAAATGCAGGAGAATTTGCAGTATCAACTTTTGACTGCGTTTGCAGGCCCTGTAAGAGGAATGAACAAATATATCCTAAGCCATGAATTTTACTGAGGACAGACAAGAAATGCTCATTAGTGTATGCTAATGAGAATTTCACAGATACATGGGACCAAAACCAGAAGTAGTATATGGTATTGTTAAAAAAATAGTTATTTTGCCATCTGATCTCCTGGACATCTTCCTTGATGTTTTATATGTCTTGTTACAGCAATAAATAGGAATCTTGTATGCTCAAAAGGATAAAAAACAACTCTTTGTCTTCCCAATCTTAAAGATGCTTTTTTTTATTAAATAAAATAGTGTTCAGGTCCTACTGTTTGTCAGGCATCATTAAAATATTTGAGTCCTCACAGGCTACTTTCCAGATTTTATGCTCATTACTGACTTTAATCTATTTTGTAAGGTAGGCAGGACAATTTTTGCTTTGTATTAGCTTCCAAAATACTCAGGGTTTTGTTTTTTTTTTTCCAGTTGATAAATTATTCTCATAGTTTTTTACAGACTTTCGAAGGAAGAGTTATTGAAAATTATTTTATTGTCTTATATTATTGTCTTCCTTATAAATTATGTAGGGTACTGCTTAATTTTATTAGTTTACCTCAAAGTCATCCTGCTTATACTAGTATACTCTACTTCCTCTGAGATAATACTGATTCATATCTAATTTTTAAGTCTAAAATTATTTGTTCTGAAAAATTTAAAAAAAGAATTTACACATATCTGGAAAATTTTGAGAACTCAGTAAGCAATCATTTCAGAACAGTGTGAAATGTCAAAATCTATCAGAAATTTAAAAGCAGTTCATCATTTAGAAGAAAGCAGTCAATGCAACCTATAAGGCAATCACCTTGCTGGCTGCTAAATTTGAGACACCAATGAGAAAAACACTCTGGGAAAATCAGTGTCAGAATACAAAACCATACTGAAACATGCAGTGACACCTGCAGGGAGCATTAATAAAAGAGATGATGAGGCAGAGACAGTGTAAGTTTGAGAAATTGAAACATTTGAACTGATTATGTCACTTTGCAAAATAATTTATCCCATCCTAATTAATTTTTATATATAAAAATATTTAAAATTTATTAAAATTTAAAAAATTAAGTGACTTAAAAACCTAATCTAATCAATTTTCGTCAGGATCCACACTAATAAGTCTAGAAGTTTTGGAGCACATTTGAAGAACTATTATGGCAAACAAAGAATGTAAATTTAACCAATCTTGCCAGAACAAGCTAAATTCTTTTATGGCAACAACAGAATTATAAAGAAACTTAACATTTCTTCTTTATATGATTGAACTCTTTCTCTGAATATTTCATTATTGGTTAATTATTGGTTAATAATTATTTTTACAGACTGTAATGTATAAAAGCTTTTATTACCATTATTACATAATTTTCATGAATTTCCATTTTTAGCAACCCTCTAACTTTTCAGTTTTATGAGTCCTCTATACTTCATTGAATTACTGACAAATACCTAATCTTCCAGACAAAAATGTAAACAGTCTGCATGGTATAAATCATTATAACAAGACTCCTCTTTACCCGTTGACCTGATATGCAAGCTTCTTTCAGATTCCTTGGTAACCCTCTTCATATAGTAAAAAAAAATAAATTATCACCAATAAGCGCTGCCTTGCTGATCCTGAACCTTTTTAATTTCATGTTCAGTCATTTCCTTATGCACATCTCCTTAGGGCATTTCAAACCTCTTTGTGGCTGACAAAAGTTCACACTTTGTGGTTCAGAGTGGCCCAGATTCCAGCCTGTGAGCTACAATGGCTTTATGAGCCTGCATCCTTTAACCCCAACATATTCCAGCTTCCACGGGTTACACAGGCATATCCCAGGGAATAATTACCCATTGCTTAGGTGGCACCCAAAACCAACTTTTTGAGCAGCCTTCTTTCCTGAGTTCTGTCAGTACAGGGTTGTGTTACCTGAGGTATCACTGCATCCCTGTGAGAGGAAGGGATGTTAAGGATAATTATTATGTGTTTCTGAATGTTTTAAAAAATATTTGTGCTAGCTGTAGTTCCTAGTAGTTCATACTGGGTGCTGTTCCTGGAGATGGCACCTAGTTCCTGGCAGGAGTAGGTAATTATTGATGAGTAACACAGACTTGTGTTTGCAGCGTGCCTTGTGAAAGGCTGTTTGCTCAGTCCTTCATAACTTTTAAGTCCCCAGCATCAGGAAGGTAAAATCCTGATGCTATTGAAGCCAAATATCTGGTTTGCTTTTGCTGCAGCAGGGGCAGCAGTTAGGCTCCCTATTTCCCTTAGGAAACAAGCAGCTGCATTCCTGCCTGGAACCAAAGCACAGATTTTCAGATAACTTTGAGATAAATTTTCAGAAAGAACATACATTCACACCCACACACCCCCACAAACCCTGCAAACACCCCCACAAAACGAGTGACTATTAAACATGATGGTGGGGTTATTTATTTATGAATAATGGGAAATATTTTAAAGAAGATGATTTTCAGTTGTAAAAATGGAATTGTAATGATGAAAGGGGAATGGAAGTAAAAAGTGATGATTAGTCAGGAATACATTTGGGTGTGGTGAGAAGACATCCCTCTACCATTTATTTCAAGGTTAAACTACCAAATGTTCAAATGTGTCTGCAATTGCCTCAACAGCATTATAGATGAATAGGCACTATGCAATCAGAATACATTATATCCCTGCAGAGGCAGTCCAGGAGGAATGATGCTGATAAACAAGCCCATATTAAGAGGAGTGACAGAAAGGCTAAAAATAAAGCTTTTTGACAAAGCAAAATTGCATTTTTTCTGAATATTTTATTGGGAGATTGCAATATTGGATCTGCCAGCATAAAGGATTATATAAAATTTTTGGATTTCAGGTTCTGCTCCTTGTTCTGACAAAGTATCTGGCTAAATTACAGCATGAAGCAAGAATTTCAGGATAGAAATCAGGCCTCAAACCAGCTTAAATTGTCCTGGAACACTCGGTGTGATTCTTCTCACTCTTCCCCCACTTTTCCACTCCTTCCCAGGGAGGTTCAAGGGAAGTCTGTGCAGGGCTTTTTCAGCTGACTGTAGGCTGCTTCCATACATTTGGTTTTCTTTCAGTCTAAGCTTCCCTGAATGACACCTTGTGTTGCAAAGGCTCAGAAGGGGCAGAATCAACTTCTAAATGTTCTTTTTTTCTGAGTCAGATTCCATAATGTTATCTCTAGTCTGGTAGAGATTATAAAATAAAATCTTTATGGGTAGTGTAATTTTGGCTACTGTTAGCTTCTCTGGAAAGTGCAATAGGAGGAAAGCAACTTCTGTAAATTATCTATTATTTTAAAATAATTCAGTAATTTTAATAAATTTTAAATTATATAGTTCACATGTGAAAATTTTGCATAAACCAAAAGGGTATTACATTAAATTGATAGAAAAGTGGGCCAAAGGAAAAGTATTAGACAGATGAGAATGATCAGAGCAAAATCCCCAGAACATCAATGAATTTATAAAATCATATTGGGACTACATTCTTGTTCTTCAGCATCTGACCTCTGGGTCCCACGTAACCTAAATTTGTCCTAGGCCAGTTTGAGTTCAGTTGTGATACAACTGATTTAGTTTCAGTTCCAGTAAAAACCTCTCAGAAGTTTGAAATAGGATTTGCTTTTTGTTCCGGTTTAAGCCAAAAATAAAATGGAAAAAAAAGACTACTATTTGTTCAGCTCCATTGCTCTGTTATTCCCTCATCCTTTGTTCTGAAATCAGACTTTTCAATATATACATATTTTGAAGTGGACTAAGGGGTAGGGCATTTCACTTCTATTAACCTTACTTTAGAACTTGAGCCTGTGCATTGTGTATATCCAAAGAACACTTTGGGTAAGAGCCAGTGTGTCCCAGTATGAATGAGGTGACTAGATAAGTAAAAAACCTCTTCCATAGAGCAGGTTTTATAGTATCTGATATTGGCTGCATATTTATCAACTTTAATATTATGGGAGATGTGTTTACATCTCCCGCTTAGATGTCAGATTTTCATTCCTGCACTACACTGAAACATATCCACAATTCATCAAGGAAAAGGTGAGTTTTCACTTGACTTATTTACTGTCAGTTCTAGTATTAGAGATTTACCTTTGCATAATACTGAATACCTATAGTGGTACAAGTGGTACTATGATCTTGAAAGGGCCAAAGTAAAGCAATAAGCTTTACTTAATTCAAATGCAATAGGGCTACTATTCATCTATTTCTGCCCCCAGTTTGATTCCTGAATAGTTGAATCTCTTGCACATCTCCATGTTTTAGCTCTTTTCAGTTGGCAATCCCATCCAGAATGGTTGCTATGTTCCCATTCATAGCATCCAGGGAATATGTGAACAGTAGTGAAAACAGCAGCAGGAAATGCAGAAATGATCCTAAGCAGCATATAGGCAGAAAAAACAGAATTACTTCTTCAGCAACAAGAAATGTGCATCAAAAATTTAACAGGTCCATATGCAGCAAGAAATGTGGCACATCATCTTTATTGATTATCACTTCCAAAGCAGATATATGTAGTTCACAATAGAAAACATACCCTGCATTAAATTTCAATTTGTTCTAAATCCCTAGCTGGGATAAAACAGTTAGAGAAAAGGTCATATATAGTCTTTGCAATAAAAATGGTCATTCTGTACCCCTACTGTGTGATCTAATGATAATTTTGAGTCAAACATGAACAGGGGAACAAAATTGGCTTGGCTAAACAGAGATATTTGGCTGAAACTCAGGACTAAAAGGAGAGTTTATGACTTTTTGAAGAAGGAGCAGGCTACGCAAAAGGACTATGAGGATGTTTTGAGGTTATGCAGGGAGAAAATGAGAAGAGAATTTCTTTCTTGACCAGAAATTATCTGGTTACTGGTGTAAAGACAATAAAATCTGTTCTATTAATACATTAGAATCCAAAGGAGGGCTAAGGAGAGTCCTCATCTTTTACTGAACACATGGAGGGGGGAGGAACACAGTGAGAAAGGCTGAGGGAAAGACTGAGGTACTTCATACCTTCTTTGCCCCTGTCTGTAGTAGTAAGACCAGTTTTTCTCTGGGTGCTGAGCTCCCTGAACTGGAAGAGAGGAAAGGGCAGCAGAATGAAGCCCCTGCAACCCAAGAGTAAATGTTCAGTGGCCTGCTACACCTCTTAGACACACACACGTCTATGAACCAGATGGGATCCACCCAAAGGTACTGCGGGACCTGGTGGAAGTGCTCACCAAGACGCTTTCCAAGATTTACCAGCAGTCCTGGCTAGCCAGGGAGATCCCAGTTGACTGGAAGGAACCTGATGTCGGTCTACAACAAGGACTGTAAGGAGGATCCAGGGAACTACAGGCCTGTCAGCCTGACCTCAGTTCCAGGGAAGGACATGGAACAGATCATCCTGAGTGCCATCATGTGGCACCAATGGGACAACCAGGGGTTTAGGCCCAGCCAGCATGGGTTTAGGAATGGTAGGTCCTACTCAACAAACCCGGACTGCTTCTGTGACAAGGTGACCCTTAGTGGATGAGAAATAGGCTGTGACTTTTGTCTACCTGGACTTCTGTAAAGCTTTTGATACCATTTCCCACAGAATTCTCCTGGAGAAACTGTTTGCATATGGCTTGGACAACTGCACTCTTTACAGAAGATGTCATATTGGGCAGGAATGTTGGTCTGCTGGAGGGAAGGAAGGCTCTAAAGAGGGATCTGGACAGACTGGATTGATGGTCCAAAGCCAGTCACATGAGGCTCAACAAGACCCAGTGTTACATTCTGCACTTGAGACACAACCTCTGGCAGAGCTGCAGGCTGGGGGCAGAGTGGCTGCAAAGGGGTCTGGAGGAGAAGGAGCAGGGGGTGCTGCTCAACAGCAGCTGAACCTGAGCCAGGTGTGCCTGGGGGCAGGAAGGCCAATGGCTCCTGGCCTGGCTCAGCAGTGGTGTGGCAGCAGGGCCAGGGCAGCGATTGTCCCCCTGTACTCGGCACTGGTGAGGCCACACCTCAAATCTGTGTCCAGTTTGGGGCCTCTCACTGCAAGAAAGGCTTTGAGGGGCTGGAGGGAGTGCAGGGAAGGGCAGCGGAGCTGGGGAAGGGTCTGGACTCTGATAAGGAGTAGCTGATGGAGCTGGGGATGTTTAGCCTGGAGAGAAGGAGGCTCAGGGGAGACCTTCTCACTCTCTACAACTCTCTGACAGGAAGCTGCGGTGAGGTGGGGGTTGGTCTCTTCTCCCAAGTAAAAATGACAGGAGCAGAGGAAATGGCCTCAAGTTGTACCAGGGAAGATTTATTTTAGATATTAGGAAAGCTTTCTTCAGGGAAAGGATTGTCAAATGCTGGAACAGGCTGCCCAGGGAAGTGGTTGAATCACCATTGCAGGAGATATTCAAGAGATCCATAGATGTGACATTTGGGGACCTCTTTTATTGATGGACTTGGCAATGCTGGGATAATGGCTAGACGCAATGGACTTAAATACCTTTTCCAATCAAAATGATTCTATAATTCTATTCTATGATTACAAGAGATGATGATGATGAGGAAGGGAAATAGGATGGCATCTTACCAACTGCATAAAGCCATAAAATATTTCTACCCTGGAAGAGCAAGCTTAGCATAACCCTTGTCTCTTCGTAGTAATCAGTAGTCCTATTGATGTCAAACTGAGATAGGGCAGTAACATTTGCATTCTTTTGATTAGAGAACTGAGATTAACATTGCAAGTCTCCTCTGATTATATCTGAGAAGATGGGAAGTCATATGAGAACTCCAGGGGGAATGTGATAGCCTTTAAATGAACACAATTTAAATGGAGGGTGTCAGGTCTCTTACTCCTTTGAAGGCAGAAAAAAGAATAGCTTCAAACTGGTACCATGTGAATATCATGCAGCTTATCTGATATTCACTAACCACTTCAGGACTGCTGCCATTCCAAAGGCCAAAGGAGAATGTGCTAGTAAGAAGCAAAAGAAAGTGCAAAACATTGGTGATGGCAGCACACCTGTATCTGCTCATAAAAGGGAAGAATCCTGAACTGAATAAGAGAAAAATAGAAAGTCACTTTTAGGATTAGTTGTACTAATCCATTTCATGAGTAACAATGAGAATTTGCCTTTAGGCATAGAATGAAATGAAAGAAAACACATATTCCTTAGCCAACAACTTTTGATGAGATCTAAATTTTTGCAGATTACAGACTCCTCACGAGTTTAAAGAACTGGGGAAAATATAGGAAAATGCTTATTTTGGTTCTGCCAAAAAGGGGAAATAGGTTTATTTATGTAATCACTTTTATCAATTCCTTTTATCATTATGCAATATAAGTTCAGAGTGACAAGGTTCATTTACTCATTCTCTCATAGCTTCTGTTATAGCCGGCTTCTCTCCCAGCCTGCATGCCTAAATTTTGGGCTGTTTGTTTTTGGAAACGATCTAGCAAGGTAACATGATTTTTTTCTGATATGTTACAGTGAAGAACACTCCATGCATAGCCTGTTATGTTGCTTAAAATTAATTATGCTTTAGACCTTTATTACCCTTTTTTTTTTATTCTTTTGTATTTGAGATTTTAGTGTTGTATTAGGATTAGTTCCTGCAAGCACACTCAGGTATTTCTATAAATAGAACAGTAATGGTTGCACTGAGTGAGGTGAAATTCCACTGTACTTGGTTATCTTCCCCCTATAGGTAGCAAATAGAGAGCAAATACAAGAAACCGTGCACAAGGACTCACTTAAAGGAGCTGAGAAATTTAAAGACTTCCTTGAAAAATGAAGATTTTTCTTCAGAAAAAAGACCCCCAGACTACTCCTTTTCCTAGCATATGAGGACCAGCTGAAGTTTTCATCTGTGCAGGAGTCTAACTCCTTTCTGAACACATATAAATCCTGGCTCTATGGTAACATCTGGCAGTAAATTCAACAAACAAGCATATTATTTGTTTATTTAATATTCTTCATAGTCATTGCTTTGGTACCTACCAGGGGCATTTAATCTTCTGATAGGACATCATGGATACACATTGCTCATCTGAAGTCTCCTCAAGCCTGAAGATTTTTTTGTAAAAAATTGTATTATGGAAAGATGTATTTTCAAAATTGAAGCCTCTTGCTCTCAGGGCACATTGCATCCCTGCAGATTTCAATTCCAAAATAAAGTACTGCCCCTTCTTCAGAAAAGCCGCCAGATTTTTGGGCATGCTAGAAAGACATCATAAGCAGAGGAAATATTGGAGAACAAAATGTATTCTGTGCATCCCCAACAGGTAATCAAAGACATATGGCATATTATTGAGAGACCCTGCTTTATTTATTCATGTCAGTGCTTGAAAGAGAGGACAATGATAACCAGCCCTGTTGAGGGATATAGCCCGTAGATGGCACTGCTCCCTCATAGTTCTCTTTGCAAGTGAGCCGTGACTCACAGTTTGTACTGAAGACATTATTTTTTTCTCCTAGGGACAAGTTTACTTTGTGCATCCTGAGCCACAAACAGAAAAATGAGCTCTTCTTCAATGAAATATTAGCAATGAAAATCCTGTTAAGCCTTTAAAGATCGGGAGGGGCCATGTTTCACTTACCTTTTGCACCAGACTGCTCATACAGTTAAATAAAATTTCTCTTCCTGGTTCAGTGGGCTAAAGTCCTTGCCTTCTGTCCAATTTTGTGTGGAATTCCTTTGTTTCTAGAAAAAAAGCCACACTAAAAAACGTACAGACCTTGCAATAGCATGAAAACCTGGATGTTTCTTTAGGAAAAAGAAATATGTGTCAATTGATAAGCAAACAGGTGAATTGATTAAAGAAATACATTTAAACATGCACACACAAAAAGAAAATAAACAAATATGTCCTACTTCGGGCAGCAGCTTATGTTTGATCAGGCTTTCACTGAAGATACAAAGCTAGCAAGTAAATTGGACAAGGAAGAGTTTTCCTCTCTGTTCTCTGCAGCGTGGCACCTCAGTAAACAATGCTGGGTAGAATTTAACAGCAGACTGTGGCAAGAGAAGCAGCATGCTATAGTAATTTGGTGACTGCATGCTCTCCTTTTATCTATCTGCAGAGAGAGCAGTAATGCTTGCAGTTAACATTTCATAGTGTTTTCCAGACTAAAGTTAGAAAAGGAAATGGTTTGCCTAAGTTACAGCATCTCCTGTTGTTCCTTTGAAGAGCACTATTTTCTTTGTTTTTTTAGGGAATGGATTTCACAGGGGACTAATCTCAAGGACATGAAGGTGGCCATTGCTTCTGCTTGACTGTTTCCACTGATCTGACCAGCCTATAAAGCCTTTCAAAAATCATGTTCTTACATGCTTAGCAGAACTCTTTAGAGACTGGCTGTAAAAATCTTGCAGCGTTCAGTTTGTGCTAGGCATACACTCAGCTCTACAGAAGGCTCTGCAGGTATCTGTCTTGAGCAAACCTTAAAAAATAGGGCTGAAGCTTGCTGCTGCAGGTACAGCTCCTAACGCTGCACAGACTGAACTGCAAAGCCTGCCCTGAGTGAACATGAGACAGGATGCCAGCAAGGGATTTCCACACCACAGCAGATCTCAAGGGGTTAATATGAACAGTAGCATTTAAGGGCTCCTAACAAGTCAATGACAGACAACCCATTTGATAGGGAGGAACTAACTGGAAAGATGGTAAATCTTTTTGCTCCCTGCATGCCAGTACTAAGTACTGAGATTGTGGCCACTTTTCCTTGCTGCATATCACAAGGAGTTTGCCATGTCTGGGCAAATCCATTGTTGTTTCTGCTCCTTCGAGTACATAGAAGAAAGGGAAGCCCAAATTCTTGACTTGTCACATTTTTTTTAGGTCCAGTAAATTATAAACTGTTAGCTAATTGGGAGGCATGTCTCAGACAGAAACTGTAATGGTTAATTTGCTGAGAGCTTAGCTAGATACGACTATCACTGAAGTCAATGAGCAGACTAAAGCTCAGAGCAGATTAAATCTAACATATTCCTGAGGAACTGCTGAATAATCCCCTCCTTTGCCTTTTCTCCTCACACTCCTGCTACGCTTGTTCTGCTCGCTGCTTGATTCCCTTTTTTCTTTGTGTTTGCTTAATGATGGCTGCCATTTCCCTTCTCCATGAGCAAACAAGCTCACCATTTTCTTTAATGCTCCTATTTGAATTATCTCTGTAAACTCACCAGAATGATAGAAGTGTTATTTTGCTATCTACCCCAACTGTGAGTCTTGCTGGTTTAAACTCAAATATGCTAAAATGAGTTTTAGATGAGGTTTCTTTGTTCTATTGTCTCTACAGAATTCACTGTTCCAAATGTGTTACTTTGAGAAGGAAAAAAAATTAATATCCTGTGCTTGAAGCATTCTTGGAAAAAGCCAGTAGCCTATAGACATAAGGAAGAGATACTTATCTGAATAAAAATATGTCTGTTGGACATTAGTCTGTTAGACTCTCCATGCATTCTCTTTTGAAATGCTGTCCTAGTCTCACCCACCCCACCTCGTTTCCCTCTGGCTGATTCTAATCTGACTCCTCTGAAGTTTCCTTGACCTTTCCTTACTACTCTCCCTTGCCTTTTCCATTTCATGTCTTTATATAAGGTAGATGAACAGTTTTCTTTGTACCTCTGACAGCTTTTTCTTTATAGCCACCCCTGTGAGTTTGAACGGCATTTATCTCTGGGCAAAAAGGCTTTTAACTGGATTATTTAAAAAGAGGAAAACAACAAACCAATTTATATGATGTTCCAAACCGAGCTTTTTAAGTAAGAAAGAGAAGGAAAATATTTACCAGGGCTTAAAAGTAAGCACTTCAGGTAATGAAAGCTGATTGACAATTACTGCTGTCTTTTAAATGAAACAATTGGACTGAGGTATTTGGAACACCTGTTGTATGAACTAATATTACAAGAGAAAAGCTTGAGTTGTTGATTTACTAACAAAGGTATGTGCTAATTCCCTTTTAAAATGAATAGGTTTTAATACTGAGCAAAAGAAATTTGTCAGAGGACTTGACAAACTATAACACGCACAGAACACTGTTTGGTAAATGATGTACCTAAGGTTGGCTATAAGCATGTGGAGAAAAGGCAGTCAAGCACATCAGCAGGGTGAAAGTAGGGAAAAGAAAAATTGCAAAGTGGCTGTGACCCACTGACTGCTCTGCCCTGGTCAAGGTCCTGAAAAAACAAGCTGACTTTTGCTGTGACTGTGAGAAACTTAGTGGATGTAGGGCAGTAAATGTGGCTGTAAAGAAGTAAAACTCCTCTTAGAATTATCAGTTATTATTTCTGGATCTCTTGCCCTATCTCTGATTGCAGCAGGAGCAGCACACCTGATTCTCCAGAATCCACTTGACTCTGGCACTTTTAGGAAGGAAAATGTTTTTCTCTCAACGCTCCTCAGATGCCACCCCCACAGTTTTGCCTCTGCCTCTGGCTTCTTCTGTCCCTGTGGCAAAGTAGACCCACCTTGGCTGTGCTGCTTTGCAGAAGCAAACCACCCATTCAGCTTGACTATGGATATCTATCTTTGCAACCACTGTGAATGCATTACACACTATATAGAAATAGATTATCAAAATGTTCAAGTCAAAGTCAAAGACATAATGAAAATTATTGGCAATTTTTGACATAAATCATTTTGGAGCTTTCTGGGGAATGGGATTTGGTTCCTTCTCATTTCAGCCACCACTGTGATGATATGACCAAAATAGCTGTCAAGCACTGAGATGCATTAATGCAGATAGCTATAGTAAACCCTGTGAGGAAGTTAATAATACTTTATTTTCATAGCAGGGAATTAATAATGTGCAGTAAAAAAAGACACAAGGTCACTGTTAAACAGAAAATATAAAATATATAAATACATAAAAATGCACACAGAATACACATGAATATATCTATAAAATAGTTGATTCAGTTAAAGAATTATCTACTGGTGTTAGTGCAGTTGGGTTCCTTTGGAAAAAAATGAAATGTAAACTTGTATACAACATGTAAATAAAGATAACCATACCTGCAACATCCACAGATAGCTGTACAAAAAACCCCCCAAATAATACCTAATTCTCACCCTATCATTAAAAATGATCTTTCACATTTTTAGGCTGCTTGAGTTGAAATTGTGAATTTATGGAAAGAAACAAAACAGAAAAACAAGCATCCAGCTACTGCAGTCTGTGCCTCTGTTCCAGAGACCTAGGCCCTGTGAGCTGACAGAATTTTGGATAGAATAGTTATCCCCTCCTCGGCAGAGCAACACTCAGCTAGGGGCAAGATGCTCTACAGTGAGTTTCACAGTTATCAGCTGATAGCAGAGAAACCTAAAACTGGAGTCATGTTTTCTGTTCCAAGCTCTGGGCATATGTTCTGCTGGGTATGTCTTCTTCTGCTTGCTTCTCTCTGATATTACCACCTCTCCCATGCCTTAAAATTTCCCTCCTCCAGTCATGTCTCCTGAGATGCCTCAGCCTCCTTCTCCAGGCAGGGCTCCCCACGTCTCACATCCCCAGCATCTCACATCTCACCAAGGGATCTTTCCTTGGTCCTGTGTTGGACTTCTCCCTCCTTCCTGAATGAGGCCATTCTGCGTTTGACTTTGCCACGGTACTTATCAGGAAATAGAATGCTTCTAGGGCAAGAAAGGACAGGTTTTAAAATCACTCTCACATAGATTGAGAGAGGGACAAGAGGATAAACTTCTCACATTCAATTTCATTATCTGCAGTACCTCCAGCATCCCTGGGAGCAGTCCCTGCAGGAAAGATGTTCTCAGATCCTCACAGCCCTTTGTTGTGAGCTACTTCTCTTCCTGCAGAGATTGTGCATTCACTGTCCTCTCAACCATATGGGTTGGAAGGGCGAAGAAGTTATTTCCAGCTGAACAACCTAAGTAATTCTTATTTTCAAAAGCCGATTTTAGTCCAGCTGTCAGTGTGTTTTCATGAGATGACCACTCCTGATATTGCCAAGTATGAAACCACAACACACAACACAGCATTTCAAATAAAATACCTGCGTATTTTTTTAACATTTGCTAAATAATATGTTTGCCTTAGATAGAATAGATCCGCTTAAGAAAAAATCCTGCAAACAACTGAAAATTACCTCCTTATGGGAAACACTGGACAAGTTTAACAGTAGAAGTTTCCATCTCCCCTATGTTTATTAATTAAATTCTGAAATATTAATTTTGCCTACACATATTTTAATATTTTCTTTGGTTTTGGAAGACACATTTCTAAACACAACTCTAAAGCTACTTGTGCTGTCCCATGGGAAGAATAATGTAGCTTTGTAGGTAAAGAACTAGAAAGGAAGATAAGAAATTAAGTTTTTAGAGCTTCCCCAAATATAAACTTAAGGATGTCCTTTAATCTTTCCGATCTTTGCCAAAATGAAAATTATTCTATATACAGCTTTTGTCAGTCTTCCAAAATAAAGACCATCTCCCATTGTTAAAGGAGGGAAAGACAAGTCATTAAAGACTGAGTTTACTACCCACAGTTAGATGTTAGGTACCTTATTCCTTTATGTCCCTTTTCAATTTGTAGATCTAACTTGCAAGCTTTTAACAGGAGTTATTTTCTGTATTTGTGTTTATTTATTTGGTTTTGCTGTCCACAGCTTTTTGCATTCATAGTAGTAGAGAAATGATAAGCTAAGCTAGGACTGATTCCTAATGTGAAATAAACAATAGACAGCTTGTAACTGAAATTGCACATTTTGAAGTATGCTACATAAAATCTGCCCCTAAATGTGTATTTGCTCACTAGAATACGTTTATCTCAAAAATACTCTCATAATTTTCATAATTCTGCCTGTAGTCCTCAATATCTCAGGATTTTTACTCTTTCATGTTTTAAATTTTTTTTCTTTCCTATCCTAAGTTATGGTATGAAAGTCAACTGTACATCACAGTAAGAGGAAAATTTTGCAGAATTATTGTAAATCAAATTACAATCTGACAAGGCTGGAGGATTTAAACTATCTATCTGTCTCCCAAATTTATTTACTGTCCTTCTGTATGACCGACTAGGTAATATGTGAGTTGCAAGAAAAGCAAAATATTTCCATCATCCATTCAGTCAATTATACAATGTCCAATATTGTGATATTATCCTTTGTAGTTGTAATTTTGTTTTATCTGCAAATTAGTTTCTTTGCTGTGCCTTTAATAAACCCAGTACCAATAATGACACATACTGTTTCCCTGAGACAGGCTGAGGCTGAGAAATATGCAGAGTATGATTAATTAACCAAGTGAAAGAAACTACCCAGCTGACAAAAGTAATCATTGGCCCAAATGACCTTTGATGTCTCAGTGCTTTTGGCCAGAGGGCTTGGCAACTGCATGAGGGGGAATGCTAAAATAATCTACCACTAATGAATTAACATTCAGTCTATTTTCCCTGCAGAAACCACAGGTCTTAAGAGATGTCATTTCTGTTGTTATAAAGCCTGGTGGATTCAGTATTCTGGTAAAAGAAAGAGGAGCTGGTGCCTTAGTTTTTAATAATATATTCTCTGTTTCTACAGTGATAAAGAAACACCTAGCCTTTTTTGTACTGGTCATGTATTTCTTAATAAATTTTTTTTCAGAGGAATTGGCTGAGAATGCAGTCCAGCTATCATCACGTGATTGGTCATGCTGGTGCCACGTTGGCCTGACTCTGGTCATTCCCTGGTCTGCACATCCCCCTTTGAACGATGCTGTTTCAGTGGCTGAAAAAACCCCCTAAAGGTATCCATAAAGGGTTGGTACAGACAGCTGTTTGCTGTGGTGAGTGCCTTCTCTACTCTGTCACTCAGCAGCTCACCACATGCATGGCTAAATCCTGTTCCAGCCAATGTGTAAGTCTCATCTCCTTTCTGCTAATTCTCTGTTAAATCACAGTTGTGAGTATGAGGTGCCCTGAGCTGCTGTGAATCTGCGTTGCTCACCCACGGTATTTAATAAGAGTCTTGGTTTTTATTGCTACTGGCCTCTGCCTTCTGGCCTGTGTGGTGTATTGGAGAGACATCCTAATCTCTAAGCATTTAAAGATGGGGAAATGGTACCACTTGTGACAAGTGAGAGAAAAGTGAATCTAGCTTAGATTTGAACTGTGAGAAAGATGACCACTCAGTGCTCCAGCACCTCCTCCTATATAAAGATGGTCCAGGAAAGCATGAACATAAATGTATATATAGCAATATACACAAATTTCAATGGAGTTAAGCTCACTTCCTAGGAATGGCTGACTTGCAAAGTGCAGCTCAGCCTCATCCTTCCCTGCCAAAACTTAGAAACCATTTTTTGGTGAAAATGCAAACTAATCCAAGCACCTGAATAAAGCCTTAATGAGGCGAAAGGCAGACTTTGAGACAGGAGGGTCAGGCGGCATTTTTACTTAAAAACTGTAACAAGCATCAGCTTTAATCTTTGCTCAGTGTACTGAGGGAGTATATCGCTGTCATTCTTCCCTTTGAGAGCCCACTGCCAGAGTTATACACCCTGTGTCATCTTTGTTTCATCATCCCCTGGGGCATAGTCACAGTCAGCCTTAAAGCCAGCAGGCCCTGAAGATATGCAATGCAGGAAAAGGTGCCCATTAGCATGCAGCAAAGAGAAACAGCTCCTTCACTTTGCTGCAGAAGTCACAAGTCTTTAAGGCTGAAAACATAAGTATTATATTATTTGCTAACAAACACAACAAATATTGTTAAAAAGATCCCGAGTAGATCTGAACCATAAAAATCAAATGGTGTTACATGTGGATGTTTTAATAAACCATCACTTGAGAAATTCTGTGTTGTTTTAATATCATTAACTGACATTTTGTCCAAGGAGGATTTTTAATTAGTAAACTGGAGAAATTAAAAATGGAGTGCATCGGCTATTCCCATCCAACACATCTCTGATCCCTTTTTTGGATGATTTATATCTCTCATTTGCTACCAGATATGACATAGTGATGTCCTTAGTATTTAGAGAAAGGTAAAGCACTTAAGTTTCTATGGAGGTGGTCTTCTCAAAGCTACATTTTCATCAATACTTTTGAAACTTGTGGCACAGCTGACACATCAGCATTGTTAAACTAACAAAGCTATTTTCTCTCTGAGCTTAAGACCGCAGCCCTTTTATGTTGCCCAGTTGACCTTGCTCATTTTTTTTCGCTTTTTTAGAAAATACCTGAAATTCTTTAAATAATGAGGTCAAAGGAAGGCCATTATTTCACCTACTTTAATTTTGCTTCTGAATACCTATTATTAATTCCTTCCCTAAACAAACTGACCTGCCTCAACCTACTGCTCAGATTTTTTTTTAATTGTGAGAAGATTCATCAGAACATTTGATGTTTTACTGGTTAACTAGAGCAGTACTTCAGACATTGTTCCTAATACACCTACAAAGCATCTACCTTGTGAAGCAAGTGAAAGAGCAGAAGGATAATTAGGATATAAAGAATTCCACTATGCCGATGTAATGCAGACAGCAATGTCTAATGAATGAGAACACAAAGGCATGCAGCAGCTGTCAGTTGAATGCATGCCACAGTGCAGAGCAGCTCTATAAATGCTTCTGAAAGATTTATAGGTTTCTATTTCTATTCTGGTGTTCTGAGAGCGTATATTATTTGGAGGATAATGTAGGGGGAGATGGGATAAGGATGGAAGAAAATTAGATCCCAAATTAGATCACAGATTAAGATGAGGAGTAAAACTGCTCATGAATTATCACGGGCTCATAATAGAGCTACTGTATACTCCACACTCCAGAAAAGCACTTAATACCCTCTACTTAGTGCCAGGGCGATTTTGGCCAAAAAATTAGAAAATCAAATGGAATTGCAGCTTGCCTCAGCTCTGTACACATCCAGTAACTAATGCACATTTGGAAGTGCTGTGGAGGGCAGTGTTGCAGTTGTGAGGTGGCTGGGCTGCAGTTCCAGAGGCCTGTGCACTGGGGCATACACTCCATGTGTGTCCGTATGTGCTCCGGAGTGGGTGTCTGCGCACCAGGCTGCGTCTGCAGGAGGAGTCAGCAGGCACTGGGACTGCAGCATATGGCTGTGGAAGATATATCTGCTTCTTCTGCATTTTGTTTCTTCTCATTTCTGTCTGACATTCTCTGTCAGGTTTTTCTGTGCTTAGTTTTGTCAATCTTCATTTCCCTCTTCAGCTCTCTGGGAGGAATTCAGCTTGGGAAATCACTCTCTGAAACTTACTAAGTCAGAGCTCCACTAAAACGCCTTCATCTGTACCTCAACTTTTTTTTTTTTTAATTATTATTATTATTATTATTATTATTATTATTGTGACAATCAGTTAGAGAATAGCTTAGGAAAGGATACCATGACTCTGCACTAGGGCAGGATTTACCTTCAGCATAGAATCTGGGCTTGTTTTATCTAGTCTACCCTGGCGTATTCTTAATGGTAGTTCCCCAATTACCCCTCTTGATGGAAATTTCCATTGTCTAATTGTCCTTGCTTTTAGCATTTTTATTCCTTGTGCTTAACCTAAATTAATTTTCTTTCTTCAAGTTTCAGCCACTTCTTCTTATTATATTGCTTTTATAACTTGAAATACTTCCTCCCCATATTTTATGTTACTTCTCCTGAAGTAGTTAGACACACTTATCATGTCTGTTCTTTGCCATTTTTCTCTCAGCTGTACAGGTTGCACTCCTTTCCTATCACTTTTTAGATTATGCCTGCTAAAGTATTTATTATTTTTTACCATTTTCTCTAATTTATTCCTGGGTTTTATTTAGTCAGGAAACCCACCATACACATCCCGTGAAATAAAGGAAAAATGAACATGGAACCTAATTTTTTAATAGCCATTTGAGGAGCGTTTCAAAGTTTTATCAAGGTATTACATACCTAATTAGTCACTTTTGCAAGTACTGAAGCACTGTGTTCTGTCAGCATAATTATGTTAATGAGTCTAATAAGTAGTCTGAACAATCAAACTTCTTAAAAGTAAATATATAATTTCAGAAAAAAATTTTGCTTGGTGTCCTGGCAGAATCATTCAAAAACTAATTTAATCTCATGAATACTACTGGATTTGTAATTATTCTGAATTACATCAATAATCTTGGAATGAAGAGAAATTTCTGTACAAAGAAGGCTGCAGGTGACATTCAAGGGGAAGAGAGAAAATTCATAGGTAACAAAAGCCAGCTGATGCCAGCAGAGAGAACTGCACCTCTGGCAGTGAGGAAGCAGCTCTCATTTGTATTGAAAGTATCTTTCAAGGTGCTTCAATCTGAGAAACAGTAACGTGTCAGAGAGATCCTTACTGAAAAATAAATGCTATATAAAAATAAAACTTGGATAATCTGATTTTGTATGACCTTATTTTGTCCTTGGGCAGGCGTTTTTCCGAAAGCTGCAATATATTTCAAAACTGGTGGTTATATTTTATAACCACACCAAGAACCAACAAGGTGTCTGACCATCGCCACTTACAGATCCCACAGCAAAAATGATCTGAAGACCAGGGGATTGTTTCTAACTCTTCTTGAGCAGTTTCCTATAATCCACAAGAATTTGGGAAGACTTGATGAGACAGGTTGCAGTAATTAGAAGCCTGATGTTATTGTTGGACAGTAACGTCAGGACACGCCCTTCACCAAAAAGTTTGTAACCTAAACATGAGAGGACATTCGGACAAACTGAAGGTTACAGCTAAGAATGACGTGTCTGTAGGATAAGAAAGACATCTCTTCCACTTGTAATCTTGGTTTGTACTTCCAGTGGGGAACCATGGTACACTTACAGTATCCTGGGGCTGGAGTGTGACGGAGCCCGGGCAGAGCCAGGGATCTGACCTGTCACCCGGGAGAGTCCAGGAGTGTCACTGCGCCGGTGCAAAGGACATGGGCTTTGCTGAAAAGTTTGTAGAACAGACTTCAGGGATTGCTTTTTCTTGGATTCCAAGGGCAAGGATGGTAAGAAGGATGAATCACTGCTTTACCCCCGAAACTGTTGGTTCTAGACACAGGCCACAGGAGGCTTCATTGCATGTCTGTGACCAGAAGAATGACTGTGTTTTATATTTTAAAGGAACAAAACCAATAAGACATACCAAAGTCTGGCTAAGCTTTATGAATGTGCATTTTCATAAAAATAAATATGTGTTTTCATAAAAATCTTTGCCTTCTTGCATGCTTTAGGTAGTTTCACTTTTGAGTTTGGTTTTTTTTTTTGTTTGTTTGTTTCTTTGGTTTGGGTTTTTTAAAAATTATTTTTGAGAACCAATGATCATGGAAACTTCCCCATCGTCTATCTTTCACTGGAGTCATGCTCTAAATAACATCATTTAAATAGGCCCCTTAAAAAAGGTGCAATTATATGGGCAGTCCTACATCTCGAAGAATTTGTATAACCTCATTAGGGAATTAATGTTAACTTTAATCTCAGGACTGTTTTATAGTCCTTCAGTTACAGTGCCTAACTCTTCGAAAGACCCAGCTGTATGTGACAATGTGTGATTTCTTCACTGAAATGCAGATTGCAGCATTTGCAGCTGCTGTGCATGGCATTGTGACATACTAACCATCCACTGCTGGTGAAGACTTTCATTCCTGAGACACATTCTTGTTTGGCTGCTCGCTGGAGCCAGCCTGACCTGAAGCATATGCTGTGTGGATGAGGGAAATGGGACGAGAGCATGTGGGTGGGAGACCAGACCGATACTTTCCAAGATTCAGGTCCTTAAAAAAGCAGGGAAAGCATTTCATCTAATTTAGTGGCAGAGTACCATGCTGGCAGCTTGCAGTCATTTTGGAAAACACAGTTGAGAGAAATGAAAAATCAACAAATATTATTGTACATTTGAAAGCAGCTATAATTCAGGCAGAGCTCAGCAAATGGATTGTTGTTATTTAGGATCTGGGGAGAGCTGCTCGTAATGCAGGGCTGAGCTGTACAGGCTGTTATTTCACAATAGCTGGTGTGTTTCTCACCTGACCAGATCCAGATTCACTTTCAAGACCAGACAATTCTATCTATAGCCATCAGGCTGGCTCTTGCTTGCACATACACTGTTAACAAAATAATGTTTTTCATTATGCCCATTGGAAAACCTTCTGATTGTCTCAGACATTTAGGTCCCAAAAATACCCTAAAAGCATGCCATTTTGCTGACAGTCAGAGTGAGCATTCTCAATTAATTTGAAAGAGAAAAGCTAAAAGAGACGAGCAAGAATTTCAATGTTCAGCAAACAGCAAAAGTGAAATTTTAATGAAGGCTAAAGTCAGGTTTCAGTAGGGCTGCTGAAATGGGAGGTATGGCTAGAACAAAATCAATATATAATCACACTGTTTGGAATAAAAATCTCTACATGTGCCTCTATATGTAAGTCTAAGGCAGCAAACCTCATGGAAGAGCCTGAAGGAAAAATCCATACTGGAAAGGAACGTGACATGTTGTTCACCAATAAATGATGAAAATACTTGGTCTCCCTAGGTTAGAAAAAACTCAATCAGAAAACTTCTTTATAAGCTCATTAAATGAGGAAATTTTAATGAAGTTTCGTATAGATTCATAATTTAGGTAAATAATTTTATATGAGAGAATTGACAGAAATTTCTGGATTAAGAAAAAGAAAGGAAGGAGGTTTTGCTGGATAACGTTCTAAAACGTCTTTAGTTGTTACTGTTAATTTCTTCTTTCATTGTGATCTGGATACATTTTTAACAGTATTGCATTGTTTCATTTCTGGGCATTGACCCATGTGAATTTCAAACATAGAATGTATATTTCCAAACTGTAGTAATTAGTAATGATTTTAAAATTACTTTACTATTGCTTGTGTCACAGATTTTCTAACATTCACCCTGTTGGGAAATACAACCTCAATTTAATTTAGATATTTGAAAATTTAGGTTTGTGCTGTCTTTTCAGTGCCATAAAGCTGCACTGGAATTGGTTTCTTCCAAATTTCTATGCACATATTTATTTACCTTGTAGCCAACTGCTATAGTTCTGATAACTAAATTTGAATTTAAAATAATCTTTACTGAAGGCCTTGGGTTGGCAAATGATTTTCTTACAAATAACAACTGCTTCAATTTAGGTTTTCATTATTTCTGATAAAAAAGAAATACTAATACACTGGAACTGTGATAATGAAAATTGAACAGATGGAATTAGAGGAAAATGGCATAAACTTTTAAAATTATATGTCTTTTTTTTACATGGAAAGGATTTAATTGTTTAAATGAAAACAATGAAGAGGATTTTGTAGAAGATAATAAAATATAACCATATTTAATATGAAATAAAGCACTGCAAAGTAACTCAGTTGTCATTGAGAATAACTTTGCAGGAAAGTCCTCCACTGTGCTCTCTCTCAAGAATACTGATAGGGTACAAAAGAAGCAGTCTGTATTCTTACAAAGCTTGTTTAGATTTCCACAATAAATGTTAATGTGTTCATCAGTTTCAAAATGAAGCATCTCTTGTTTTCTTTTTCATGTTCCACAAACTTGAAAACACCAATAAACAAAATCAGATTTAGGTAGTAAAATCTTTCAGAATGATTAAGTCATGATTGTGTTCTCATTTGCGCCTTTATAACAACCCATATAAATCCAAATATCCCGGTGTACATTATTCCTAGCTTACAATACAAAAGAAAAATTGAAAGATCATTTGCAGTTTTTCTTTTTCATACTATGCATTAAGTAGAAGCCTTAATGGTCTATTCCACAGAACATCTGGAAATCTCAGTTAGATAAAATGCTCTTGTGCTAGGTCCTTACAAACATACTGTTGGAAAACGTCCAACTCCAAAGGAGGTCTCACTCTCAGAAATGCTTGAGGATGGAAAAATAATGATTTGCTTTTTGTAGCTGCAGACACAAATCACAGAAAGGTGATCTGACTTGCCCAGGGATATACACGTGACCTCTGGCAGAGCTGGGATTTACACTTTCATCTTGCTGCTCAGCGTCTTAATCAGAAAACTTTTATTCCTCTTGCAGCCTGAAAGTGACCAGCTCTGCTGCAAAACATTCCTGGGTCTCACAAAATATTATTGTCCAGCCCTTCTGGGTCCAAGTGTTCCTTGAAATCTGCCTGCAAGTATTCCCAGTCTCCAAAATCTCCCTAGCTAAACTGGACAGAACTTACATTTGAGGGTCAATTAGCAGGATTCACAATGCACATTATTAGAGACTGAGGGAATTTAACACTGTGACAATGTATTTCCAACTGGCATTACATACATTAGCTGTAGGTGTTGTCGGAGATCTCTCAATCATTACCTTAAAAAAAGTGACCAAGTTTATTTTAAAAGCATTTCTTCATTTATACTTATTGGTAATAGCTCTTCCCCTTTGTTCTTTGCACACTATCCTTTTCTTCTGTAATTAATAAATCTGTTTCCTCTAGAATATAACTGCTATGTTTAATTCTTGTTATTACACTATTTCCGCTGACTGCCAGCCATACCATAAAATGAGGTTTGATATCATGTAGGGGCGAGTGGGCTGAATTTCTCAGTGGGTGACATGCTATGAGCAAGGTTTGAAAGGGCAGATTTTTAAAACTGAGCAAAATTATTAACATGAGACTGAAGGGCAAAGTAATAAAACTTTTAAACCATAAAGTCTGGAGGCCATGTCAGAACATTGTAGTAGAGGCACAGATGGTGTGCATACTGATGAGCAGGAAAACATAAAAGAGTGAGCAAAACTGTATGGGTAAGTGGAGAATTACGTAACTTTTACTGGGGCAGCAGATGCATTATTTTCTAAAGCAAAAACCCACTGTAGCCAGCGAAGAGAGAATCAGATGGAAAGCTATAGTAATTTTGCTACCAAAAGAAAATCAATGAGTAAAGCTGTGCAAAGAACAAGTAACACAAATATAACATAAAGACAGTGAAGTGACAATGTGAGATTTTGAGACAAGAAGGGAATTATGTGGGGCTAGCACATCTGGGAGCTTGCCACTCAGATTTCAGAATCTGTACTGATGGTATTGAAACTCAAGGTGTCTGTAGTCACCTTGTTGGGTTGTCTTGGCTGAATGCTGAATTATTGCATCATCAGTCTATGGCCTCTTTTCTTCTCATTTCCTGAAGCTTGTGAGCTTCTTGTCTTCTGCCTTTGGCTCTGAGCAATGTGTGTTGCTCTAACTGATGACACAGGGTAACCATTGTGGAGGGAATTTTCTAAATCATCCCTTTATTCTCAGTTCACCTAAGGGATTGATGGCTTCATTCATAACAGTAACAAAACATTCTGCCCTCCTACTCTCCTAACAGTGGTATCTTCTGTATTTTAAGGTGACAGCTTTTGCAACCTACAGAGGTAAAGCTGAGTACAGCAGACAAGCATGTAAATTTTCTGCAGTTGCCTTGGAATAGCTGTCTCTGAATCTGGGTTTTCATTCTAAAGGTTATGGATATCGGCAACGCTTACCATCGTAAATACTCCCATTATTAAATGGCAGTGATAAATGTATTAAATGGGTTAATAAAATGGTATTTTTTTCTGAATCCATCCTGCCAGAAAGTTCTGTGATCCCCGTAGTCCTGAGACCCCCATTATTACGTAGCATGCTTCTCTACTTGAAAGGCTCAGGTCTGGATAGGAAAACATCCCTGGGAACATCAGCTGGACATGTGGGAAGCAGAGCAATGAGGAAGATCAGGCAATCACAGAGGTCACTGATGCAGCATTTCTCCTTTCCAACAGATATTTTGAAGCACCTTACAAGCCTCTACTCCTTGGTTAAATTCTTAAATGGTTACTGTCTCCAGGGAGCACCATCAACAGATGCTAATTACAACTCTTGGGTTGCTACTGCTTAATCTAGCCTATCAAATGTACTGCTTCACAGCAATGGAAAAAGAAACTGAGGAAGTATTCCCAGTCCTTCTGTACAAAGGCTGGCAGTGTGGCTTTCTTCAGTCTTTCTTTGACACATCTCATTCTGGTCACCAGCTGTGTTCAGATCCTCAAAATAATTTCCTAAGTTTCCTTCACCTTTAAGTTTATCACTATTCTGCCAAAATGTAATTGGTTCTTCTACTCCTCTTTTAATTTTTTCAGTGTTGACAATTTGCAAAACATTAAGCATTAACAATATCTCCCCTTCTGTTCTCAACCTGCCACAGTACTCCTTGACCCCTGGGTATTTTCTGAGTTTCTCAGCTCTGCATCTGAACTCAGCATGAGGAAGTACCGTGCACAACAGGAGAAGCAAGGAAAGGTGAAATTAATGCTATTTCAGAACTATCTAATATGATATTGATAGAAATTGAGCTATGTCCTTGTGGGTGTTGCACTTGGGATCTGCAACTGGATTGTTACCATATAAAGAGGACTCCTGTTTTATTATCCCTTAACGATCTATGGTTGAAAAATAAATTGCCTAGTATATACATGTGACAAACAGTACTGCTGAAATGATGCAAAAGCCTTAGAGATGTCATTGTGGTCTCTGTTAATGGATATGTTTTCAGCAGAATTTTTTTATGTGTGCTTTCAAATTCACGGCACTTTAAAAAAGATTAACAATGTTAGAAGCATGGGTGAAATATACTTAATGAGCCTATTCTGTGCCAAAATTAAACCTCCACCCTTAATTCAGTGGCTGTAACTTCTGCATCCATTTTAGGCAGGAGGGATGAGAGCCAGAGACATCACTTGGCAAGTGGCATTATTGAACTTCTACTGTGAAGCCGTGTGCTCGTGATGTGTGTGATCTGACACCACCCTCTGATCCCGGTGTTGACAAAGTCCAGTCAGCTATAGCCCTCTACCTTCCACATGTAGTGGATATACAGCCCACTGGGCCTCGGCATCACTGCTCCTCTAGATATTGTGGAAGACGCTTCAGCAAAACCATTTTTTTTCCCAGCAAGTTTTCAGGAGACTGCTGTAGTAGAAAGCAATATGAGGTGGCTTTAAATAGCTGAGATTCTTATTAAAAATATAAACATAACTGTGTAACTTGCTTGATCCTTCTACATGGTGTGTCTGAATTCACTAAACTATGTTTACTGTGCACCTTACATTAATAGACAACACATTTCTATTCATAAGCTCTCAGTTCTAATAGCAAACACAGAAAACCTTCTCGGGAGATGAAAGCAGCAGCAGTGTATCTGAATGATTGCCAGGTGAATCACTCCTCTACCGTAATACTGACAGCAGCATCTTCACCTGTTTCTCCCTTTGCAACAGGCTTCCTCTCTTCCGTTTACAAACCACCCTGCACAAGCTGTGTCAGCTGTCTCTGCTCGCAGCACCCAGCAGCGCTTTTGGGCAGTCCTGCTCTGCCAGGGCTGACCTGGCTCAGCTGCTGCAGTCACAGTTCAGTGTGGGAGCCTCCTCCCCGCCAGCTTCTGCCCACTGTCCTCTTGCTGCTGCAAGGACATTAACTCAGGGACAGGGCAGTGAGCCGGACCCTCAGAGTTACTGACACTGTCTTTCTTCCTGCTTCATTTTTTCCCTCCGAATGCATTACTACTCCCTGGGTAGCATGCGGTCATTTATGTTGGCTCCCAAAGTGGTTTTGAGAAATCCTGGGTTGAACTCTTGTACGCACTGATGTGTCGGGGGTTCTTGGTGTGCCCCATCACCACCCCTGGCTCAGCTCTGCTCCTCACAGAGGGACAAGGCTGCTGGGGAAGGTCCTTGCCCCAGCCTGTCCCCTGGGACCCTTGGCTACCTGCCCTGGCCGTGCTGCACCCTGACAGGAGACTCTTGGATTGCAGGCAGGAATCCAAAATGGACACAGGCAGCCCTGTGGTCCTCGCAGACATGAAGATCTGCTCACAGTGAAGAGTACTCTGTGGGACAGTCACATAGATTTGCTTTGTCTTACCCTTCCTTTCAGAATTGCTTCTCATGGTGAAGAGATGATCTGTGCAGGCTGGAGATCATAAATACCACACAGAAACAAGAGAAAAGCATTGAGGGCATGGATTCTCGTGGATATTTATGGCAAAAGAATGTAATTTTAGGGTGGATTTTGCTGCTTAGTTCATCCAGCTAATAACCTTCTTTCCCTGCCTGAGTATCTTTCCCAAGAGCTCCTCAAAACCCATCTGCAGGCTTGAAAAACTGCTCTGCTGGCAGTGACATCTCATTCTGTTTTTAATTTTTCCTAGGGGCCCTGTGATTGCTCTTGATTGTACAACATGCCCAGACAGGAAGTCATAAAGGAGAAAAGAATAAATGACCTTGGGAAAGATAAAATCTAGGAAGGAGCAGCCTCTGTCATTGCCAAAACAGTTATTCTGGGTCTTCCCTGCAGACAGACGGGGTCTTATAGCAGTTCCTGTGGATTTCTCTGCTGGCCACAGCTCATTTTTGGTTTTTCTCTGCTCCGGTACGCTTCAGACGTAGGCAGGAATCAATACTGTGATGAATGGACTTCGCATGGAAGCTCTGGAAATGTTATGGTATTCCTGTGTATAGTGTTCTCCATAGGAAATGGTCAGTAGCTCCTTCAGATGAAAATTGAGCAGCACTTGCCTCTAGTAGCCCCTAAGAGGTACCTCCTCTTTAGGTCCCCACAATGCCGGGTCCCAAATATGCAGCCCTGTTTCAGCATTTCCTCAATTTGTGAGGGGTTCAGTAAATATTTGATGTTGAATTCCCTAGTTGAAGAGAAACTGTACCCTAAAATGCTTATTTTCTTTAAGTTGTTTAAGTTTTAATTACTGAACTATTTCCCACAGCCTTTTTTTCTCTGAAAATAAGTGGTAGGTTCCCATTAATTTGTGGTGTTTCACTTTTATTGTGTGGTGGTGGTAACTTGGCTTTCATTGACTGGCTAAGGGTTGACCTTTACTTGTTAATAACGGTTCTATTTGCTATTAATAAAATTGAATTCAATGTTAATACAGTAAAAGCTGTACCTTGTGGATGTGTCTATGTGTTTGTATTATGAGCATGGTTTTGAGCTTACAGCAGGGAAGTTTAACATGTAGATATCTTATACAGGTTTTACTTTCAATTTTTAAAAAGATTAATTAATGAGACAAATAATTTTAACACATACAGCAAAACAAGTAAAAAAAGGGTTGTCATAGAGAGAGCTGATGAAGATGTGGGACTGTGTCACTTTGAGGAGAAAAGGAATAAAATAGAAAGCCTTGGAGTGAAAATGATCCTTGGATCAGAAAAGAGACACAAGGAACCATGCCAATTAAAAAATGAATTGTGCTTGCCTTGTGATTATTCCAAATTCTTTATGAGCCAAAAAAATTACATGTCTAATAATTCTAAATATTCAGCATTAGATCCCATTGTCCTCTGCAGAACATAACTACTGCTTGCAGCTGGTGCACACCATGACTTCCTAAATGCTCAGCCTTCCACATCTTCACACTTGATGAAGTATAGCGAATACATAGGTTTAATATACTAAATATTTTGGGCTAAATTAACCAATTGCCTTTGCCTCATTAGAGTCAAGATATCTATCTATCTATCTATCTATCTATCTAATCTATATCTATATCCAAAACTATATTTATATCTATCTATCTCTATCTCTATCTCTATCTCTATCTCTATCTCTATCTCTATCATCTATCTAATCTATATCTATCTATATCTATATCTATATATCATCTATATCTATATCTATATCTATATCTATATATCTATCTATATCTATATCTATATCAATCTATATCTATATCTATATCTATATCTATATCTATATCTATATCTATATCTATCTATATCTATATCTATATCTATATCTATTATCTATTATCATTTATATCATCTATATCTATATCTATATCTATATCTATTATCATCTATATCATCTATATCTATATCTATCTATATCTATATCTATCTATATCATCTATCTATATCTATATCTAATCTATATCTAATCTATATCTAATCTATATCTATATCTGCCTGTCTCTTTACAGCTGTAATT
>WBMY01014665.1:156343-261125 GCA_013397315.1 Donacobius atricapilla
GTGTCCAGAGCGGTGAGTCAGTATTGGTGGCCAGAGCTGTGAGTCAGGAATGGTGACCAGAACTGTGAGTCAGGAATGGTGGCCAGGGCAGGTGAGTCAGGAATGGTGACTAGAGCAGTGAGTCAGGAATGGTAGCTAGAGCAGTGAGTCAGGAATCGTAGCCAGGGCAGGTAAGTCAGGAATGGTGGCCAGGGCAGGTGAGTCAGGAATGGTGGCCAGGGCAGTGAGTCAGGAATGGTGGCCAGAGCAGGAACATCGCTCAGGCCAGCACCAGGAAAGGTGTCACCTGAGGAGGCTCCCGAGCAAAGAGGATGAGGACACGTGGGAGGAGTACTCTGGTGATGCTGGTCAGGGTCATCAAGAAAAATCAGTGCACTCAGGGCCCTGGCAGTAAACTTGGTTCAGAAATACTCATTAGAGTCAGCAAGAAAGAAAATATCCTTTCACCTCCAACCAAAGAGGTAATTCTGGTAGGACAGAGAGTAGAGCAGAAGAAAGATTGAAACTTCTTGCCACAAATGCAAATTAAAATATGTTCAAAGCAAAACATGTGCATTAATAAAACATATCCTATGGAGATAATTAAGCATTGGAAATTTTCTGTACAAGAATGCAACTAACTTTTTCATTTTCATGAAAAATGAAACGAAATAAAATCCTTTCAGATCCACATGTAAATCAAAACCTAAATAAAATCATACGATTGTAGACCATCTGCCTTCAGAGAATGTTTTTGACTGTGATAAACGATTTAATGATGTTGCCCACACTATCAATGCCTTTGAATTGGAGAAGTCATGTGCCTTGCAACAGTTTGCTCTTATGTGTCTTTTCCTAAATACCTTTTATTGTTGCTGTTACACCCTGTCACTGGATTTTATCCAAAGCAGGGTGTAATTAAAGCTGGCTGAGAGCTCAGTTCTCAGATCAGGATGTTGAGCTTGGTCAGATAAATGCTGTTTCATGCTTTGCCAATGATTACTGACTGATATTTAAGCAAAAGGCAGTATTTGAAATAATATAATATACCTGGTCATGTTTTGCCATATGTTCCATGGCTTATAAATTCTTGTTTGAACCCAATGTGATTTACTTTATCCTCTGTCACATGAATTTTGATTATCCAGCTTATTACGTGTAACTGCAAACATTGCTCATAAGATTATCCACTCCTTCATAAACTCAGCTGTAGCACATGAAGGTTTCAGCTTCTCTAGCACTGGACTGCAGAAATTCTACCTAAAAAATTGTAAATTATAACCACTTTAAATACACACACTTGTTATTAAATACGTAGCATGGCTTACATGATTACCAGAGAAACTGAATAAGAGATTTTGAGTTTTCATTTCAGGACACAATATGAAAGAAGGTGATACTGCTGCCAGCACGTGGCAGCAGCTGAAGTGAGCCCTAGGCTCAGGGACCCAAATTCCTGGGAAAAAGAGGAATATCAGCAGGGTTTCTGAACTTGTAGATAATAAATAGGATGAAATTCTTCAGACTTATCTCAAATCTTCCCAGGATAGTTGTGTTTGTGCCTACAGAAAGCATGCTATTGGGTTTTACTAAAGGGTGGGTTCAGTCATCACATTACTGTCAAAGATGAAATAAAACAAAATTAAGGGTCCAGGAAAAGCCATCTCTGAAAGGATTCTGGTGCCAACACCATCTCATAAATGCTACAGTCAAGTCCTGTTGATAAGGACTTGCCTGGCTGCAGAAGGGGTGAGCAAAATGTCCCTAGTAGTACCAAAAATGATGTGAAATATGGTTTTTTCTTACTTTTCATTGCAAATGAGATAACTTCTGTAGTTTTGTTGAGATTCACAAAACGCTTTTGAATGAAAACAGGTCTTTGTCAAGAAGAGAAAAATTGGTATTTATAGCAAAAACATTGAAAAAAATGCTAGTCTTTGCCATTCTCATGTGAGAGACTGTAAAACTCGCCTGAGCTTTTTCTCACGTTCTCTGATCCCTAAGATGGCTCAGAAGTTATACATATAGCTGGAAAAATGTAATATGAGATTCTAAAAGATAACTTATCACATTTCACCTTGCTTTATTCATACAACTTATTGCTAAAATGGTAAGAGAGGAGAATTAACTCATTAAAGGGGTAGAGATAATGCCTTAAAGAACTTGAAAAATCTCTTCACTTTCATGTAAGAGAGAGAGAGCCTTATTTGCATTTATGCAAATCCACTGTAAGGGCTGCAATTATGCTAGCATAACTTATGCGAAGAAGAATCAAATTTGATGTCTTTCTTTATAGCTTCAGGCCAAAAAGCTGAGTTTCAAAAAGACCTTTAAGGTGAAACTTAAGGTTTCTAGTTAATGGGTTATTCCAATACTTTTGCCTCAGAAAAATATTTAAGACCATCTTAATTTTATTTCTTTTCGAAAGGTAAATCTGGGGATTAACTAGGAGTTACTTTTACGTTGTGTGAATATTGGTCACTTATACTCTGTAACTCAGCCTGCTGGTCAACAAAACCCAGATGGTTTGGCTTACTGGAGATATTATATGATGTTCCTAGTAACAGCCAGTTCTCTGGAGAACTTCTGGGATGGGTCAGAATTTAAAGCACTGTCACTCCTTGAAACAACTTCTTGTAGTCAGCAAGGAAATATTTATCTGGAGCTATATTATTTTATGCATTTCAGATCAGACCTGTAAACCCCCATTTCTCAGAACCGCCATTCTATCACTGTATGTCAGAAGCAAACATTTCAGTAAGTACTTTGGGCATGCTCTATTCTACAAGTAAAGGCCAGGGAAAGGATACATTTTTTCTAAAAGATCTGACCTGAACAGATGGTGATGTTTGATTTGTTCTAAAGATACTGATTGAACTGACTGATTCCTTTTAAAGATACTATATAGGTGTATGAATACATAAACAAAGATACATCAATATCTATCAGCAATTAAATATATCAACATTTACATATATATTTCCACCTATAGTCCTATATCAACAGGAAAAAAATATAAGTGAGAATAGAATCAGCTTTTTTGAGTTAGATATTTTATACAAACGAAAATTCCAATTTTAGGGGCAAAAAAAAATAAATAGCCATTAAATAATCTCCAGCATAACAGCAGAACATTCAGAAGCCCCCTGTGAAGCTCTGAAAACATGATTACATCAAGAAGCACTAAAAGCCCATGTCTATGCCTCAGTGTCATCAGCTTTATATTAACTTAGCTCAAGTACCAGAAACAACCTCGTTGCCACAATCTGGGGTTTCCTCAAGGTGTGTGTTGCTGAAGATACCCTATTTTTACAGCCCATACTCTTGTTTATATAGCTAGCTCAGCTGTCTCTAGGTGAGGGTAAGGCATAGGCAGTTCCAACCTTTTATATCCTTTTATATGCTTGGTTTAATGCATTAAGCCTAGGAAAAGAAAACCTAATGAGTACCCTGTCCCAATTGCCACAGCACTGCAACAGCATCCTTGAAGTGGCTGCAAAACTGAACTGGAGGTTTCTCATCTTTATTTCTAATTCAGCCCCATTTTTTTCGGCAAAAAAATTTTAATAGGTAGGTAATCCTGTACATGATTTATACATAATGTCAGAGACATAATAATGTGTAATGCCAGAGGCATAAAAATTTGTATAAACATAACCAGAAGAGAACTGTATTTTGTTGCAGTCTGGGAACTAAATGGGGGTTAAATTAAGCAACAGCATAAAAATCAACACTAGGAATGTACAAGTCACTTGATCACAAATTACTACATTACCTCTCAGCATAATCTCATGCAAAAAATTTCACATTTAATTATGTTAACTTCTATCATTTTTATATACCCTCTTGAATTAATTTACCACACAAAAGTGGCAAACATGCTTATAAAATTTTCAGTTTCCTTTATTGCTTTGAACAAGTAAACACTGTATTAATTGTTTTGGTTTGTGAAATACGAAAATTGAAATGTGGAAATTGTGGTAGAATAATAAATGCAGTGCCTTGTAATGCCATTTTAACTGACACTGAGGTTTAAAAATTCTCTGGTTTTGATCTGTGACAGATAAAACCCAAAAATTTATTTCTCCAATGAAATTACTGGTTTCAGGCAATTCTTCTCTGGCTACCATACTGACTGTCCATATGTAATAACAGGGGATTAAGGTAACCTAGGAAACCGGTATTAACAGATGTAAAGGTCTACTATTTTTACTATTTTCCCATTCCTTTTCTTATCTCAAACCATTGATATGGTACATAATAAAATTCTTGCTATTCTACCTGTATATATAAAGACATTATAGTACTCAAGCTACTGGAGCAAAAAGGTGCCTCTGCAGGTGTGCAGGGAAGATAGAAGTGTACTGGGGATTCAGAGCACACATCTATGTGGCTGCCTCAGGAACGAATAAGGAAGATGTTCTTAGGATAGCTGCAATCATTGACACTTCCAGCTACAAATAAATTACTGAAAATAGGGAGCAGAGAATGGTTTTATTTTGCTTTACTGGGAGAGAATAGGTATAGGCTGATTAGTTTGCTCATCACACACTAGTGCATGGGCGACAATTCCTCCCTGATGATGGTAGACAAGATTCTGTGGTGCATGAGTTCAAGAGATGACCAGAATATTTGTTCAAATACAGTTTTTCTTTTCTAAATAACTCTGCCAAGTGGCTTTGATCAAAGAAAGAACTTGGAAGTTTGATTGTGGGACCTCTTGCTTTAAGTGAAGGTAAATGGAATGGAAATGGACAAATCTAAATGGTCCCTTACTCCTCAAGGAATGAGTTGCTCAAGAAGGGAATAGTTAGCTAAACATTTCCTGACTTGTCCTGTCTTAGTGACAGTGTGTGTGCAAAGAAGGTGTTGGATGTCCCACAAGGAGATGTCTCTGGAAGATGCTGCATCTCCATTTTTATGCGCTGGCCAGCTTATCTGTTTTTCTACTTGCCATAATAGTTGCTGTGCCACCAGGAATTGACAGCTTACAGCTTGATCTCAGGAGCACACTGACCAATTTCCTTTTCTTAGGCAGAGTTCAACATAATTTTCAAACTACCCTAGCACAACTCAGCTGCATGGTCTACTCTTAGTATCTCTAGACATAGAAAAGACACAGAGAAATTAAAGGCCCAAATGAAGATCATGGCTTGGTCTCAAGCTGACGGCGGATTGAAATGTTGCACTTCACAGGTTTTGGGTCTTCCCTTCAGCCTGAAATTTGAGAAGGACACCCACCAGCATACTGTTCATTTCCCAGAAAAGATATGAACTTTCCTTGCATCTCACCAGGAAGCTTCAAATAACCTGGATTCCCAAGGTTTTCAGTTCACCTTAAGAGAATATTCTAGTCAACACAGGGGTAGAACTGAGTACATGTAGCAATACGGCAAAATCTCTGCTTTCAAATTAAAAGTTTGGCTGCAAGCGTCTGCCACTCCATACCTACAGAGCTGACCAGTGAGATTTTCAACATGAACGGGAAACAAGACCTTCAGAAAGCCACAACACCCATGGTTGCAGGGTGAACAAATAACTGGTACTGGTGTTAATTGTGGCAAAGCAGGCTGAAATACCATTTCTGCTCCTCCTGAAAGCAAACACAGCAGACTCACGCTCAGTAGAGCAGCTGAGGGTTTCTCTTTTTTGGTAAGCAAGGCAGTGGAACTAAGCAATGAAGTGCCATTGGTGTACTTTATTTGACAAGGCAAAAAAATCCCAGGGAACATGGGGAACCTTTTAGTACAGTGCCAGAAGACAAGTGGGGGAATGAGCTTCAGAATAACCTTCTCTGACCTCCATCTCAAAAAAAATATCACCCTCCCACCCAGCAAGAGGAGACTGTGGGAGGAAGGAAAGGTCTGACTCACAGCAGAAACAAAAAAGTAACGCAAAAAGAACAGCCTGCATATGCCTCAATAAAGAGAACTCGTATATCTTTAATTAGCTCATTATAGAAGAGTGTAAAGCACTAAAGGAACCCAATATGGAATTATCAAATCAAATGGTATTAAAAAAGAAAGCAGGGAAGCAAGAAGTTGCTCGTGGTACAGATTTGCTGTTAGTGTGCTGTTCTAAGCAAAAGGGAAAAAGAAGGAAGAAGGAAGAAACAGAATAAAAAAGTCTGGACATAATCTGCTGTGATGGAAGTGTCCATAGGAGTGAGTGGGGAGATTATACTACTGTCTCCATCATTTTGTGTGTGTCTGTATTCCTGAAGAGGACTTCTCTTTCCATATTCACTTTCAGCTCTCCAAACAATCTAATACCCCAGGTTAAAGAAATGTTAAAAATGTAGGTAGTATAACACAATATGTCAAAATGTAGACATCAAGTGTAAAATTATCCTGACATTTAAAGATAAATGGTATTAATTTCATACTATATCTACCTCAGCCACTCTGATCTGTAATTCTACAGCTAAAGAAATGAGATGAGCACTTTAGATTCTGCAAGTGGTGTGGCTGCAAGTCACCATCAGTGTAAATTTACTTTCAGCTCTTTTCTCATAGAAATGACCTGCTAGATATTTTGGTACGTATACACTTTGAGCTTCTTTATACTCCCTTGAGTTGCCAAAACAGAGCAAAAAGGCAAATAGGCTTTAGAGACCAAAGAAGCTCAGCAGCTTTTCCAAGAACATTCACAGAATAATGTAAGGAACACAAGGAGCTGCCTTTGAACTTAGTCTCTCCTCAGTGCTAATGGAGTGGAAGTGTGCTATGGCAACTTTCTCTGCGCCCCTTGATACAAGCTGCGCTAGAGAGTAGTTGGCATGACTCGGATCCTTAAATAGTATTTACAGTACTCTCTGCTGCCTCCATTAGCAATCAGAGTGGCTGAAATAATAAGTAATACTGTAAAAATTATCTAAAGGAAAGAAGACGTAAACTCTCAGTCAAAGGTGAGGTAAAGCAGGGCAAAAATTACAATTCTTCTGCCCTGGCAACACAGCCCTGGTGCAACACTTCAAGGTGGATGATACAATGCTCAGCCATTCCTGTTGTGCCCTTTACTAGCTAAATTACAAAGCTGACATCTTTCTGAAAAGAAAGATAGAACTTGCCATATTTTGAGTGTGCACTTCAAAATCAATATATACATACTGGCAATATTAATAATTCAGAAACTGACTAATGATGGCCATGTCTTACATTTCATCATGTTTGACCCCATCCCTCTGACGCATCTCATCTTGCAGAGGGACGATTTCTTGAGTGTAAACTACATGCGAGCTAGGTAGTTTCTTATGAGCATAGGTTCAGGCAGGACAGGTAACCCCAATTGACCCAGGGGATATTCCAGACCATGTAACATCATCATCATTATATAAAGTGGGGGGAAGAAGGAGCAAGGGGAGGGTGTTTGAAGTGGTGGAGTTTGTCTTCCCAAGTCACCATTATGTGTGATAGGACCCTGCTCTCCTGGGATGGCTGAACACCTGCCCAGCCATGGGAAGCAGTGAGTGAATTCCTTGTTTTTCTTTAGTTATGCACATGGCTTTTGCTTTCCATAGTGTTTAAGTGTACTGAGGCATGGTTGAGAGTTTCTGTTTTCGCATCTAATGACCAGACAGGCCTATCACCCTCCAATTTCCCACATGCAGTCAAAATTCTTACATAAATATTATAAATAATTTCCATATTAATATTATTAATAATTGAACTGATGAACACATACATTTATTTATAGAGTTCAGTGCCAACAGCAAGGACCCAGGTTTGCTGAAGCCCAAAGTGTAGGCAGTGAGCCAGCCCCATTTTCAGACCCCACTGAATGGATGGGGGCACAGCCCCATAGCTGCATGTCTGAATGGTGTTAACTTGCATCCTCTTCATTTGCTGCCTATGCAGAACCAGCTCAAAATTTTCTACACATTTCTTTTGGGAAGAAGCTTGATATCGCAGTGGCTCTTACTCATATTCTTGGCTTTATTCTTTCTTCCTTCTGTCAAACATTCTTAAGATCACAAGGTAGAAGGAACCCGTAGAAAGGTGCTTTGCTCGCCTCTCTCCTGGCTCAGGCTCTAAGGCAAGTCCTCATCTACCTCAAAAAAAATGAAACAACAACCCAAAACCTAAACCAACTGAGAAAGAGGCACAACTGCTAGTGCAGAAACAGGAAAAGTCCCAGATGCTTTTAGATATTCAGAAAAAAAAAAAATTAATTTGGTACAGTGTCACCCTGATGTTTTCAGCCTTCTCTTCTGTTTCACAGTTTCATGTTTTGAGTTCTTTCTCACGCTCTGGTCTGTAAACACAGCCAATGTTATTGTAGTCCAAGGAAAGTTTTTCATTCTTGTTCTTAGAGCTATGGACAGCTGATGGACAGTTGTCTTGACCAATGGGATGGGAAGAGGTGTCAACCTTCTCCCTCAATCCCTGGCCTTTGTAGATATACTATATAATGGAGTCAGACTTCTAAATAAACAGAGTTCTTAGTTCATGCCTTCTGATCAAAGTGTGAGTGTGTGTTTGTCTGTGTGTGACAAACTGCGTCAGTACAGCAACTTCTAAAACCCTCTCTCTCTCTAAAACTAGTGAAATGCAAGGAATTCGTAGTGTCTTTTGAAACCATGGCACAAATTTATCCTATTTAACGACCTGTGAGATTCAGAATCGCCATATGAAAAGTGTGAGGCAAATATGAAGGGCTTGATCTTGCCTTTGGTACAGCAGTAGAACATTACTTCCAGTTGTTTAAAATCAGCTTCTGATTGTATATGGCCTCAAAATGTGGGAGGCAAAACAGGAAAAACTCTTCTGGCTGTGCATATTAGCACGAAAGGTGATTGCTTCTTATTCAGGAATTGCTGCAAGTGACTTAACCTTATTCTGTTATGTAAGAACTATGGTGCTGGGTTTGAATTTACACTGCCAACACAGAACAATGCCACCACAGCTAAAATGTAAGAACAGGCTTTGTAAAGTAAAACAAAATCAACCATTCAAATAAACAGTGCCCACACAACACATTACACCCCAAAACCACTGTCACTGTACTGATTTTCTCCTCAGCCTTTTTTGGAGGTGCTAGCTAGAATTTTTTATCTCATTGTCCATTTGAGGCACCACTGAGTTTCACAGAGGTACATGTTTTCATAAAAATAGTTTCAAAATTACTCATAAAAATAGTTTGAAAGCATAAAATATTTATTCATATGCCTGCATATTCTGTTTGTTTCCAACCCTGTTGAGCTAAAGAACTCAAAAACATCATGCTTTTCCTACATGACCAAAATTCCATAATATCTGCTACAGTGGAAGAAATGTTAGAAGAGAGGGAAAAGGAACGATCAAAAGGAGAAGAGAAACAGGATTTATTCAGACAAGTAACACTATTAAAATACCTAAAGTAAATAATGGAGAATGAGATGAACCAGTATTGAGAGCAGAACAAATGCTGTACTGACATAAGCTAAAAAAAGGAGTTAAAGGTCTTCTGAGGGAACACAGATGACAAAAAAATCAAAAGAAAAAATAAAGAATTAAGTAAAAAATATCACAGAAAAGAAGGAGAAATCCAAGTGCTTCCTCATTTATTTGTAACATAAGCCCTATTTTTCCATTTACTTGGATGGGAATCAGATAAGACTCAATGAAAACTAGAGAAATAGAACGCTTTCTTGAAGATGAAGGAATGACAACAAAATATTCCTAGAGAAAAATAATAAGAATTAATTCAACATTTTGAAGATGAAATGTTTAGAGTTAAACATTGAGCAAATTATTATTGGGAATTGCAAAACTCAAGATATTAGAAAATAGAATTTATCATTCTCTTTTTAACAATTTGCACTGGTTTCTGTTTCTTTTATAGAAAAGGGTCACTCTAGAAGTGCTGAAATCAAAGAATCACAGCATACAGTTCTGCCTCTTGTAAAAGTTTGGCCTTTTGTCTCTCCTTTCCTTCCCCCAACCCCGACAGAATGAAGCTCAAATGGGTCTCGCTGGATGGAACTCCCCTGGCACCCTGATCAACAGGCTATGTGACATTTTCATGCTTCTAAAATGTGCTCAGAGGGCACAGGAGAAATGTTTGCCTCTCTACTTCTCAGTAACAAATCTGGAAAAAAGATCGGTCCCTGACATGCCTGTGGGGCTGAAAGTACTCTAATGATGACTCTGCTATAGAGCAGTGTGGCAGGAAATGGGATGAGGGAAAGGCATTTTCTTACTGTCAGGAGCCAGTGCCATTGTGTGGGTGCTCCAGGTCTCAGGAGTCCAAACTGAAGGTTCAAAATGCCCCCCAGCATGTCCCTCCCACTTATGGATGTATTTGTGTGTGTGTATTTATATATTTTACATTTTTATAGAGGTTATATAATATATATTTATATACTTATATGTATATCAAACTCCTGTCTTCCTTTTCCCATTGATTTTGCCTCTCCATAATCACAATTTCCTCTTTTTTTCCTCTTGTAGCTAGTTTTTTCTTTCATGAAGGGTGAGAGATCACCAAAATAATGGAAGACACAGAGAACTAACCACATCAGGGAAAATATGACATCAACTATTTAAGAAGACCTTCAGGATTCCCTTGGGAGGGGAGGAAAGCAGTGGACATCACCTGAAAAGTCAAATGCACAGAAGGCAGCAGAGCCTGAGTTGCAGCAGGAGGCAGAGAAAATAAAGAAGAGTTTGGATCCTGCTCTTTTGCTGAGAGGAATGAATATAAACTGGGTTTAATGACAACACTATTAAGTGAAAGGTTTCTGCCGCAGCAAAGAAGCAAAATGTAGTGGGAACACATGTTTTGCTGGTAGGGACAGAGAGGAATGACTGGATTTCTCAGATAGATTAGAGATAGCAGCAGGATTTAATGAAGTACTGAGGGGAAAAAAATGAAGGGAGAAGTTAAAAAAAACCCCACCAACTTTGTGACATTGATGCCTACAGGAGATAAGAGAGTTGCCAGTAGTGACAAAGCAGAGGGTTGGTGTGAAAAATGTGTAAGTTAGCCTCCAGGAAAATTTGAAGTATCAGCAAAATCTGGGAAAGGAGATCTGTGTCGGATGACTTGTCTTGCAGGGTATCTTCTAAATATCGGGGTAACTAACTTGAAGTCCTCAGTTTCAAAATATTTTGGGCATTCTACAGACCTGACTTTTGCATTATTCCCTGAGTAACCAACAAAACTGTAACTTGAGTTGTTTTAGTTTTATCTGGGTGAGTTCCTGGGAGCTGAGAAAATTGATGAAATGAAAACAACAACACATAAGCTTGAACTTGAGAAAGCTTAGGCAGGTACTGAAGGCAGCCACTTAAAAATTACCCTCACTGTTTCCAGTACATTTTAATCTAATGTAGAGGTTGGCTAACATTGCCCCTCCTTAGTGACTCAGTTTGTCTGTGTTTCAAGTGCTCCTTGCTGGCTTCCAGCTGCTGCTATTCCTGTGTGAACCTCTGTCTTGTGACAGGAGAGGAAAGCAGTTATATGGAAAGTCTCAATATGGCGTTTGCTTCCATTCAAGGTGCATAGGAGAGGGAATTTGTGCTAGGTTTGAGTAACTAGATTTCATGTAATGAAGAGATAGTGGATGTGATCGGTGCTTTGGGCTCTGGTCCCTTCCATAGTTTGCAGTTCTGGAGAGGTATGAAAGCAGTGTGAAGTATTGCAGTCCTTCCTGGGGAGAGTCCTCTAGAGTAGAAAGTGTGGAAACAGTCAGCAGCTCTGTGAAACTGAAAGTTTTAATGACTTCTTCTGCCTCAGTTTGCCATTCAAAAAAAAAGGAATGCTAATTTACCTGCATTTTAGAGATACTGTGGGAGGTAACCTTCTTAAAGTTTGCAAATCATTCTCCTTTGCAATTTTTAAACAGTGTTATTCAGCTAAAATGAGAGCGCTTGTGAACAATTGTAACCATGGGTTTGAATTCATAATTGCAAGGCATCTTTTGTTTAATAAATTCACACTGAAAGCATTTGTAACAGCTTCGCTGGTTTCAAGCACCTTAGTGAAGTTTCCAGACCAAATACTTGACTCCACCTAACTGAAAGATTCTTTTTCTCTAAATGTTGGCTTGCAGTCTCCAGGAAAAAAAAAGAATAATAGTAATAGTAGTGACAGCAATAATAGTAGCAAAAAATAATGTCATTATAATAAAGATTAACTCTGGTTTTGATGATTGAGAATCTTCTCATTGATTTCAATAGATGCTAGATATGAGACCAACTCATGTAGACTTAAATAGACTTAACTTGACTGGAACTTTGTATAACACTTTGTGTGGAACTGTTGATGTCACTGTAGCAGCAGGAATTCACAAAATATACCTTTCAAAGTCAAATGACCTCCAAAGATACTAAAACCCATTGAATCAATTGAGATATTAGTGTTATGGCATACTGCAGTTTTTCCCAAGCTGTTTCCTGATAACTCAGTGTTCCATAGTTGATAATTGCAAATTTCTCTTTTTGTCATTCAGGAACTGATGACCTTATCATCTCTTCCTTTTCTAACATCCTCTTTTCTCTGACTGGTGACATCCACAGTTTTCTTTCAGATTGTCTAATTGACTAACATAATTAAATTAAACACAGAGCAGGTATTTCCAGTCCAGAACTGCTTTGAAATTGCTAGTTCAGAATGAAAAAATATGCATTATCTTAATCTGATTTTTTTTTAGAAATAAAGACTGTGGTGGTTCAAAACAAGTTGTCACCTTTCTAAAAATAACCAAAATCTCCCTCATTGAAAACATTATCACCCTAACTGTGTAGAACAAGAAAAAAGAAGATATATGTATCCATATTTCAAACTTAGTTCTGAGATGTTCTGAAATGTTTTCAATAGTCCCAGTTGAAGTCTGAGCACTGTTATTTCAGAGAAAAATGGGAAGGCCCTGTTCTGTAAATAGTCACACTTTATATAATGCTGAAAAAAAAAAAAAAACCCACAGAAAATGGGAATGCCTGAAGGTGGTCATTCAAGGCATCAATTTTCTGCTGAAACCTTAGAAACTCTGTAACTGGAGTTTGGGATTTTTTTTTTTTCTATACACTAGTACAGTTGTAGATAGAAAATAATTAGAGGCTATATCTAACATAAAAATGTAATCATACCCAATTTATATCAACATTGTGATTTAGGTCAACATGCACAAATGTGGGTATCATTTTATTATGCTCTGTTATGATACTCATTGTGACCTAAAACAAACATTTACAAGACTGTCTTTTCTGGCTCAAGGACAGGAGGGAAAATAGGGAGATGTAAGGGAAAACCATGCTTTTAAACAAGCAACTGTTGTTTGCTGGTTTGTTTGCTAGTTTATTTTCTATATAGCTTTTTTTATTATTATTTTTCTCCCTACTATTGCATATCAAATTCTAAGTAAGTGATCTGGTTTTCAAGATATAACATTTACACTATTGGTTATCTTGGTTTCCAGGAAGTATTTTTTCTCTGCTGTTCCTCAGGGAAGTTAAAGAGCAGCAAAAAGAGAAGGTGCAGTTACATTTTCTCACAGCAGAGCTCACCCCTGCAGCTCTGGAAAGTGTCTGGCGTACAGAAAATCTCTGGGAGCAGCACTGTCCCCAGGGGAGGAATTGCCCAGACCTTGTTTATGCCCTGGGCTTGGTGGCAGTTCATGGCAGCTTGGCAGTGTTGCCATCCTGGCAGTTTCTGATGTCAGCAGATCTCTCAAGACTGAAATACAGCCCTGTGATTACTCTCATTATATCTATTATCCCAGATCTATCCAGCTCAACACAGGAAGAGAAAAAAATGATGTTAATTACTGCCTAGTTATGACTGTTGTGGGGTAACAAATTCTTTCATATAAGAAGTCATATGAGGAAAACTGGTGAAAGTTTGATAATACAAAGTGCTGACTTCCTCAGCAAATAAATTGTGTTTCATTCAGCTTTTTAAAGAGCAAAATTAGCAAGAGCAGACTCTCCCATGTGTGTCTATGCCAATTCCATTTGCCTAATTTTCTGGGGAAATTGAATATCCACTAACCCTGTTTCTGAACTATGTTTTATTTTGGGGCAGACTTTAGATCACAGACTTCATTAATAATTTTTCCAGTGCACCATGAATGACAAGTATTGGCTCGATGTGATAAAAGACAATTCAGATACTGGTAAATCCACCTATATCAGCTAGGTAATGACTCCCTTCTCCATTTTAAATGTATTTACATTAATATAAGAAATTTTAATGCAGTGATATGGGCGTGTGACAAACATGCTGCAGTCTATGAAGTTACAGACAAGCAATTAATCTATACTAACTGCCCTGGGCAGACTCCTCTCACACAACTTACTGTGGGGTAGCAAATGTTGTTTTTGCTCAAAGGCAAGCAACTTAACGTGAATTTGCATTTTCTAATGAATAATTGTGCAAGTGACCTGCCTCTGTAAATTCGCTCTCTAGCTTTGTGGTAGGTTGTTCACCAAGTCATACACTAAAGCCTGACTACAAATGAGTCTCCACACCTTCATCTCTCTTAGCAACACAAGGCAATTATACAGGGAAAGTCTGTGTGCTACAGTGGGAAAGTTGTACCAGCAGGAAGCACTGGTGGTGTAACTGCCTGGGGTGTGGCATTATGTTACTAGCCCCTTTCATGCTGCAGTCAAGCTGATGTAAAAATTGTGCATAGATTAGACCTAACATCATGCTAATGTACAATAGAAAACTGCCACCCGTATGCTTAAAATGATAGAGTGCTATGCAGAACAGATCACCTCTTCAAGCAAAACCACCATTTGGCTTCTGAGTGGCCCCATGATTACTAGAATAAAAATGGACTAAAGTTAATTTGCACCTTGTCGCCTTGATAGAATCGTCTGCTTGTATTTTGCACGTACCAATTTTTTTGTTTAGATTAAATACAGACTAATTTCCTAAAAAATGATGAATACTCAATGACAGTAAATGATCAAACAGCTAAAAAGCCAGGCATTTTCTCACTGAAAAGCAAAAAAAATTGGAAAATTAATAATTTTATTTATTATTTAGAGGGGAATAATGAACTGGTTCCTTTCAGATTATTTGAAAGGGAAACAAAGAGTTTCACTTTACATACTACAAGTACCAGCAATTCAGTGGAAGACATAGTCTTAATTTCAGCCGTGGTGTTTTGCCAGTCTAGCACAATGCTCTCAAATGGAGAATGATAATGTTTTTGGGCACCACAAAAAATGCAAAGAGCTGCAAAATGTAAAAAATGCAGTATTTTTACATTTTCCTAGCGCCTACTATACCAAGAAGAGGAGAAGTTGCTGCCAATACTAGCTACAAATATTTATTTTATAAAGATATGTCGAGGGTAAAGTGAAGTGCCTTGAAGTGCTGCTCCTAGTGCAGCTGCCACAGGGAAGAGGAGTGAGCATTTACTCCCACGCTGAATAACTGCAGAGAGTTCTCACTTTCCTGCCCCAGGTGGAGCTGGTCTCCAGCCTCCCACAGATAAGTCAAGAAGGGGTTGCTCCTGTGAGAAGTCTGAGATGTTTTACTACAAGAAGCCAGGCAAACAGAGCAAAAAGTCAATGGCAGTGGCAAGTACTCAGCATCTTTGGCAATCAGGCCAGAAAACATTCTCTTAATGTTCCCACAGGTGGATTGAATGGGAAAGAGACCATGAATAGTTCAAAGCTTTAGAAGGATCAAGTCACTTTGTCACTTTTTCAGGTCTGTGCTCTCTCTCACCTTGCATTTTTGACATCTTTTCTAACTAAAACAGTAAGAGAAACATCCTGCCCTGAAGCTGGTCTCTCTAGTTTAATTAAAGGCTTTATTTCAGCTTTCTATAAACTGTGTAAAAATTGCTAAATGACAGCAATTTCAGCAAAGAAGAATAGTGTCTGGCCTCCCACTAGTCATCTCCAGGTCAACTGCAGAGTAGGGTCCAGTGGAGGAACAAGGACAATTGAAATAACTTTCCAGCTCCAGTCACTTGCATCTTCTGTTTCAAAGTTGTATTTCACTCCTTCCTTTTCCCTTTTTACAGAACTCAAAATCTTTCGCTCTACACTTCTTTTGACACCCACTCCCCCACCAGCAGGAACAGTGAGAGAACTGGAAAAGTAAAAGTTAGAAGACTCATGGGTTGAGATAAAGAGAGTTTAAGTGGAAAAGCCAAAGTCATGCACACAAGCAAAGAAAAACAAAGAATTAATTTACTGCTTCCCCTGGGCAGGCAGATGTTCAGCCATCTCCAGGAAAACCAGGATTTATCATGAGTAATGGTGACTTGGGAATACAAACATTATCACTCCAAACCCCCCCACCGTCTTCCCCCCATTTTATACACTGAGCATGATGTCACATGCTGGAATATCAATCTGGAATATCCCTGTGGTCAGTTTGGGTCACCTATCCCAGCTGTGTCCCCTCCCAGCCTCCCAGACTCCCCCAGCTCCCTCACCAGTGTGGCAGCACTAGAAGCAGAAAAGGCCTTGGCTCTGTGCAAGCCCTGCTCAGCAATAACAAAAATATCCCTCTGTTATCATCACTGTGTTCAGCACAAATCCAAAGCCTAGCCATGTATTAGTCACTGTGAGGAAAATTAATTCTACCCCAGCCAAAACAAGCACATCTGTAGAGGTGAGTCTTGCTCTTCTGTATCTCTGANAAAAAAAATAGTGACAAAAAAAAAAAAAAAAAAAAAAAAAAAACCCAAAACAAACAAACGAACAAACACCAACCAAAAAACCAACCAAAAAAACCCCCCAAGAAACACCAATACACATACACATATATATATAAATTTCAATTGTCTTCACATCCTAAATCCCAGTCAATCCTTATGGAATCTAACTGGTATGTGACAATATTCCACATGTGACGCAGTTCGTCACACACGCACAAACACACACTCACACTTTGATCAGAAGGCATGAACTAAAACTAAAACTCCTCCTTTATTTGAAAGTCTGACTCCATATATAGTATATCTACAAAGGCCAGGGACCGGGGGAGAAGGTTGACACCTTTCTCCCTCCCATTGGTCTAGACAACTGTCCATCAGCTGTCCATATCTCTAAGAACAGGAATGTAAACTACCTTGAAACTATACAGTAACATTGGCTGTGTTTACAGACCAGAGCGTGAGAAAAAGCCCAAAACATGAAACTGTGAAACAGAAGAGAAGGCTGAAAAAATCAGGGCGACACACATGGGCTGTACGTGTTAAGAATATCTGCAGTGTTTGCAAGGATCACATCACAAATGACAATAACTATTCCCCATTTAAGCCCATCACCTTCAATCCTTTGCTCCACTGCAGCTCCATTTCCTCCTGAGCCAATGCAAAGTTCTCATTTTGCCATTCCTAAAGCTGGATGCCAGGTATCATTGACTATCCTTCTGCTCAGATTTGACATTTTCTCACTCATAAGCATCCAATATTCGTAGCTTTGAATGGTAAGCTCACTGTACAATCATAACTTCTTTTTTTCTCCCAAATCTGTTTGCTTTCTTAGATTTAAAAGTGAAAATTTGGCCTCAATAGCACAGATTACTTTGAATAGCATTTATCTTCGGATTGATCTTCTGATATGCAAAAAAAAAATTGAAAATATTCTTTTGCAATACACAGTAAATTTTATGACGGGTACAAGTGAACTGAAAATGGGCATTTTTTTTAATGGATTGAAAACCAAGGATGTGTTGGTTATGCAAATCTTTCTGATTTGCAATCCATTCCAAAACCATCTAGACAGGGTCCTGAGCAAAGAAGCTGGACCAGATGGCCTCCAAAAGTCCCTTTCAACATCAGCCATGCTGTGATTCTGTTATGTGCCTTGCCCCTAACACTGGGCACACAAGACACTTCATCCTATAAATTCAAGAACTAAAGGCTGCTTCTGGGCTTAGTTGTATTAAACAGGCATTAATTGAGGGCACCAAGATTCAAGATCCTGGTTGGAATGACAGAAATTAATCAGAATATCAAAGTGTAAGTTTCCTCTCTTACCACTAACTTACTGACTGCTATGGAAGTGTCTACCAGTGGGTGGTGGAGGGGAATTCCAGGAGATCAAACACCAAATTAGAAATATTTTCCAACACTTTGAAACCAGCTAGGTAGTTTTTTACATATCAGGATTTTCTGTTTAAAGATTTACACAGTATTTTCTAATTGCTAGATGGTTGGGACCGAGGGGGTAATCGTATTAAGAGATTGTTACAAAGATCATTAGTATTAATTACTACCTTAAAAATTAAATGTGTATAATTACAGTTCAAAACTAAGACAAACAGATGATTTCCTAGCATAATATGGTAGTTATTTAAGACATCAAACAGGTTAATTTTGGAAGACATTTGAAAAGGTGTTCTTTCTAATAACAAGTTCTGTGGTAATCAAGAACAAAGAGAAAGATTCTCTGACAAAAAACTGATTTTAGGGCAACTGCAAAATCACTAAACACAGGGGTAGACACACATTACAAAATTAAACAATTAGTAGTAATTGTTAAAATTATTTTGGAGTATCCTTTTTTTGATTTCAGATTTCACTATTGATTTTTCCTGGGGAAAAAACCCATAAACAAACAGCAAATAAAGACTGAAGAATCTCAACCACCTGCTGCCAAAGCAGGAGAGCCACAAAGGTGATGTAATGATCATCTTAGCAGAGACATTTTCAATGCAACTGCTATGGCTGAAAGCCCTAAGAGCCACAGATCTGCAATCCTATCCATTTAGCCCTGCTGACAATAGCTGAAAAATAGCCATGGTGAATATCTCAAGCAAGAATACTTACGGTGCCTTTGATGAGCTGATTTGTCCAAGCCTTACATGCACTGAGTCATAATTTATTTCAACTGGTTATTTCGGAAGTCCTGCTGACCACTGAGGCAGAGCTGGTACATGCAGTGGGACATGGTTGTGTCTGTACGTGCAGCTCCTTGCAGAGCACAGGGGCTGTAATGAAAGACTTTGCTTTCACTAAAAACCAAGTTATTAATATCTGCAGCTGCAAATGAAAAGCAGATAAGGTTTTTTAGGTAACAGAGTAAAGAGTTAAGCAGTGCTAAAATATATTTGTGACTAAGATCGTATTGTACCTCACCTCAACAAATTTTGTCAATGGTGTGTCGGTGTGTTTCAGAGAAGTCAGGAACCCAAAACCTGACACTACAGCTTGTTCTGTTTCCCAGTTACCAACCTGTCCTCATCCCTGTTTCTGCTGCAGCCCTGTTGTCAGGTCCCATTTTGCCACTCCAGCTGTGATAATCTGTTTCAATTCTCTATCCAAGACAGTATTTTTTTTCAGTTTCAACACCTCCAGGTTAGCAAATCCCTATTTCCTTTCCTGCCTGTCTTTTGTCTGTCCATAGCAGTTTTCATCCAGGGATTGGAAAGCATTTCTCTCTGCGCACAGGTCTCCCCAGTGCTATGAAAGTGTGACTGTGAGAGCTTTTCACCTCCCATTGGTCTTTTCTCCTAAATGCTGATACTATTTATACTTTGTCCCAGAGTGAGGTACATATTTTGTGAGATGGACTGAGGGTGAGGAAACTACTGAAGTCCTCTCTCCTCAGTACCTGCTGTGCATTGCTGGCATAATCAGATGGTCACAGTGACAAGTCCATTGTCTCCCTCCCTTATGACACACCTGGACCCAGTATTCCTAAGTTTTCTGGAGGAAAGGTTTAGTAAACAGGGCATCTGTTTCCTCTCAGTCAAAGCCATAGAACCATTCTTAGGAGCAGGGAGGAAGGTGGCAAGACCATTGGACTTGATGCTCTGTTCCCAAAGAAGTCCATCTGGGAACACTGATTCTGTGAAGACAGAGATGCTGATGTAATCTGTGACAAATGAAGGCTGGTAATAACAATTATAATTGCTTTCAGTACTATTTTGCTAGGGTGTAGTAGTTTTTTATCTTCCCAAAACAATAAAAATTACCCTATTTAGTTAAGTGATTAAAAAAGACCTGTGCATACCATGAAGCTGTGTGCAGCATGTGCTGTGTTCAAAGGGCTGCCTGAAATCACAGAAAGTTCAGTTCAAGACAAATCATACTGAAAAATAGTTCTGACAGCATCAGATACTCCCCAAATTGTTTGAGGAGATATAAATTACTTTGGACATTGAAATAAACATTTTTTTCTCTCTCTTTGCAACAGAATTTGTTACTCTCAGCACATAATCAATCCAAAGGTTTGTTTGCATTCATGGACATGTGCCTTTGCTCTGCATCAGAAAAGATTTCTCATTCCAAAACGTTCCCCATTGCTTCTCCCTGCTGGGAGAAAAAAGTGGTCAGAACAGCCTTCTCACATCCTTCCTTCTGTCTCTAGCCAATTATGTCACATAAACCTGAAGACAAATGATCTATCTCTTTGTCTCCTCTCCTTTCTTCCATTTATTTTCACTCTGGACTGTATTTGGTACCTGAATGACATAAAAAGCCCAAGGATGGTAAAGGAAACACAGGGCTGTGGGGCTGCCTCAGACAAAATCCTGAGTCTACTCTCATCATTGGTGCAGAGTGTTTTGCACCTGATGTGCTCCAAAAGGAAATTAGCTTTGGGAGTGGAAATGCCACAGTTGCGTCAAGATGGTGCAGCAGTGGGGCAAGGAAGCCATGCTCACTGGGACAGGAATTTTTATCTCGTGGTTGTGCTCCTCCTCTGACACCAACTACTGCCTCTGCTTGAATGGTAAAAAGGCTGCCCCTGCAGGGAATTTCCAGTGTAATCTTTGTTGGTATGCAAATGTTCTAAGTGGTCACAATCCTGATTACTGCAAATATATATANTATGCTCACACATTCACATGTGTGCATCCGCGTGTTCTCGCATCCTCCCTGTCAGTTGTGGCGGTACAGGTAAACCAGCTTTATGACCAGTGAGACAATTTAACCATAGGTAACATAAACAGAGGCATAACCTGATACAGTGGTACAAGGCAAAAAGATAAATTTGCCAATTTGAGAACATCTTACTGCACTTAGATAGGCATTTTGTTCCACCATCTCTTCCATAATGCAGCTAAGTCTCCCATCGATTTGTACTTGGAAATGTCAGAGTTCATTTAAATAATGATATGGAAGGGAGAAAAAACTTTACAGAGATGGGATTTAAAAGCATTTACAAGATGGAACGAAGGAGAGGATGTCAGTCAACAGGATCTTCTACAGGGAGCTGTAATTCCTGTTCAAACAACACCTCCCATAACTGTGAAAAGAGTCTTTACAGAGGGAAAGTGCTTCTACCGCACAGAAAATCAGTTTTTAAAATTGAATCTAAGAGGTTAAAAGTCTTGGTCTGGGAAAGTTCCTTGGAAACGTTTGAGGTTTTCCTGACCTTTACTTGCCTAAGGGAAACTTTAACTGGAATAAGAGCCAACTGTGTGTATGTGCATCACCATATATTATGAAATAGAAACTTCTTTTTATCCTTTCAGTTGTGCTTGTGGATTAAACATTTATGAAAATTATACTACTTGATCTGAGGTGTGATTTGTGTCTTGTTTCATGAAAGAGACTGCAGCTCAATTCATGCTCCATAAAGCTGCCAGATTTGTTAATAGAATCTGCAAATATATGACCCTGGTATGTGCCTGCAAATATTTTTTAGTGGCACAGGAATTTGAATGATAAATCCAAAAGAAATCCTCCTGTCCTGCAGATTCAGTAGACTTTACAAACAACCTCGTTAAGTGTGAAGGCCTTTACTTCCAGGAGGATTTGTGGAACGCCCAGGGCTTTTCCCATGCTAGATGTTATCAGCAAAATACTGGAAAAGGTTGTAGGATAGGGAGCAAGTCTGCATAGGACAGGAATAGACTGGTAAATCGAAGAGTCTTTGACAACTCTGATGAGATACCGTCAAAAATCTCCTGGAGATCACATGATAGATTTAGAGTAAAAATACAATTAAAAAAAATAATACAGGAAAATTTTACGATAGAGTCCTTTAGTATTGTCTAATTTGTTTGGTCTATGGATGACAATTCAATGTAAGAAATGAAAGTCTTCTGTTGTACAAAAATATAATTGTAAAGGATGTCATGTACAAAAGAAAAAAGAATGTCAGATTTTATCTTGGATTTGAGGAATGTACCTTTGTTGCATCTAATGACTATTGAAATCTAGAGGAAGAGTGTTATCCCATAATTTTTTTAGTCATTCTGAAGACTGTGTTAAAGTTTTAATATTTTATACTAGTGTTTGCATATCATATCACTTAATTTTTATGAATTCAGGATAAGACTCTTAATGAAAGGCAGAGAAATAGAAAGCTTTCTTGAAGATGAAGGAATGACAACAAAATATTCCTAGAGAAAAATAATAAGAATTAATTCAATATTTTGAAGATGAAATGTACTCTAAATATCAAGCAAATTATTATTGGGAATCGCAAAACTCAAGATATTAGAAAATAGAATTTATCACTCCCTTTTTAACAACTTACACTGGTTTCTGTTTCTTTTATAGAAAAGGGTCACTGTAGAAGTGCTGAAATCAAAGAATCACAGCATACAGTTCTGCCTCTTGTAAAAGTTTGGCCTTTTGTCTCTCCTTTCCTCCCCCCAACCCCGACAGAATGAAGCTCAAATGGGTCTCGCTGGATGGAACTCCCCTGGCACCCTGATCAACAGGCTATGTGACATTTTCATGCTTCTAAAATGTGCTCAGAGGGCACAGGAGAAATGTTTGCCTCTCTACTTCTCAGTAACAAATCTGGAAAAAAGATTGGTCCCTGACATGCCTGTGGGGCTGAAAGTGCTCTAATGATGACTCTGCTATAGAGCAGTGTGGCAGGAAATGGGATGAGGGAAAGGCATTTTCTTACTGTCAGGAGCCAGTGCCATTGTGTGGGTGCTCCAGGTCTCAGGAGTCCAAACTGAAGGTTCAAAATGCCCCCCAGCATGTCCCTCCCACTTATGGATGTATTTGGGTGTGTATTCATTTATGTATTTTATATTTTTATATAGGTGTATGCTCTTTTATATATATATATATATCAAACTCCTGTCTTCCTTATCCCATTGACTTCTTGCCACATTGAACTCTGTTCCTGCCTCCAACCTATCTCCTCCTAGTGCCTCATAAACCTTTAATCCTTAATCCTCTCCAAAGCACTCCAGATCAGCACCTGCTCCCCACAAGAAGCTTCCTGAATGGCCTGAGCTTGGTCCTGCAATCACAGTGCCAGGTCACCCCTCACACCCCATCCTGCCCTTCTCCCCAAATCCCTTGCACATTCTGTGTCAGTGTCAGTGTCACCATCCAGGGAGCCCCTCTGTACCTGCTGGCCTGCATCAGACCTCTGTGCTACACATAACGTGGTGGATGGGTGGTTTTGGGTGTTTTATAACAACACACAGACACATGGACACACAGACAGGCACACAGACAGTTTGGGGAACATGGGATGTGTGCTCTGCTCTCACTGATACTGAGAGGCTGCAGATATATCTAATTTAGTCTGGTCAGTGTCACGACTTTAAATATTCTGTTATGCTTTTGAAAACTTTCAGTCATGAGGGATATTAGTCTACATTTTCAGACTTCAATCCCAGGGTCCAATGGAACAAGATGGAGAGGAGGGACAAGAAGAGAGGAGAGGAGGGGCAGTTTGTAGCATTATACACAGTCAATCGTCATGCAACGTGTGTCAGTCCGCTGGAGAGGGAACAGAAAGTTACAGCTCTGTAAGGATTATCCAAACCCTGCAGTGAGTGTGTGCCTACTTCCTGATGAACTGGCGTAGCTGCTTTGTACAGAGCTAAAAAACCTGTGTGACCCACTCACAGGATGTTTTTGTTTTTGGTTTTGTTTTTGTAATAGAAAAGAATTATCATATAAATTCTACTGTAAGGATACAGCTTGTATCCTCATGTAACAGGGTCCTTTTACTTTGAAATTCTCCTGAAATCATTGAAAGTTTGTTAAATATTTTCTAGTGATACTTTTCAAAATAAAAGTAAAAAAGTCTTAAAAGAATAGTTTGGACTCTCAGGCACATGAGGCGATTATTGGCATGTCCTGTGCAGGGCCAGGAGCTGGACCTGATGGTCCTGATGGGTCCCTTCCAACTCGGCATATTTTATGATTTTATGATTCTATGAAGCTTGCGTGGTGATGCATTTTGGAACAAATCACTTAGCCAAAAATAGCTACCTTTTCCTCTGACATAATTCCTTATACTCCAGTCCTTTCAATTCTTCAACTTTTGAAATGAAAGGAAAATAAATGAAATAAAGGTATGGGGAAATAAATAAGAAAATAAAAAAATAAGAAACAGATAATAATGCGTTGGAAAAGTTTGAAATAAACAGTGTGAAAGCATTTTTTTTTTTAGTTTGCTTTATTTCTCTTAGAAAACACACATAAAATCTTTACAGGGGAAAATCACTACAAATAGTAAAATTTTTACCATGTTTGAAGTGCTGTTTTTCAGCAAAGTGATCAAAAGTGATGGAAAAACTATAAACAGTTCTTATTCTACTGAAGTCTATACTGCTTAGTTCAAGCCACCGTATGAATTTTACAGATTAGCTGAAAATTGTCTAAAATATTTCCTTTCATCAGTTTAGAATCTGACACTTTGTGTAAGTGACAATAGAGAAGAGTTTTAAAATTATTTGCTTCATCAACCAACTGCATAATTTTTTTATCTTTTTCAGTACATTTACACAAAAAAACCCAGTGCTAATCTTTGTAATTAATCTCTTTGCAACTTTTTTTTTAGATTTACAATGATTTTTATTACTTGCCACTGAACAACTGCAATTTACATAATATTATATTCAGTTTGGATAACCAGAATACTGCTACAAGTCTGTGATCACACCCCACCATTACCCTTTTGTGCTGCTTAAAATTGACTTTTTTTCCCCTGCTTAGTTTTCTGTCTTTAACTTTTTACACCCCAACAGCACTTTATCTTTCATGTCATGACAACTTATGTTCTTTACTAGCTTCTTATGATGTAGTTTTTCAGAAGTTTATGAAAATCTGATGAATCACAGATTTGAACTGCTCTCTGAATGGGCAAGGTCCAGGAAACAAAAAGGGAGTTAGTAGATAAAAGTAACTTTGAGTTATGCCAGTAAATTATAAATGAACTAGATTGCTTTCTTAAAGAAATACTTTACCTTCTGCAGGAATGGCACGGACTTTGAATCATGATATGGAGTCTGAGGATTTTATTTTGACGTTGTCATTAATGTACCAAATTGTTTATCTCTTAAAGAAAAAAAAAAAAAAAAAGAAAAAATATCCCACCTAAATGTCTAAGTTGGTTCTCTGTTAGTTTAGACACCTAGGTCTGTGTGCCTGATGAACGGGAAGGGGATGAAAACAGCCTGGAAACTAAAGAATGGAGATGAAGCACAGTTCTCATACTGCAAAGGCTTATGTCCACAGATACTCATGACTGGAAGGCTTTGACAGGGGAGTTGTAGAAACAAAATGGGAAATATGATTACTGCTATGGGCAGGCTGTACCTGACTGCCATGTGACAAACTGTTGATATTCACATTACGGCAGTGCCTGGGGGGTCCAGTTAGAAGCCAAGTTATATTTCACTATGTGCCTGCATGTAGAAAAGAGGTGTCTTGAGGAATGTTTCAGCCACCTTAGATTAGAAACCAAACCCATCACTGCCTTCTTCCCCAGCATAGAGGTGGGAACTAATTTCGTTACTGGGTTCAGGTGGAAGCTGAGTGCCATCAGAAACCTTGGTGACAAATTGCGCTGATTAGGAAACAGTTACCTTCTTTCTTCATCCCCTTCTCTCACGTCAGAAAAACTGTGGCTAAAACCCCAAACATTCAACAAATCCGTGAGGAATTAACATGTAGTTTACCATGAGATGATAACACCACATCATCTGACAGCTGTAGTTCATGGATATGAAAGTCTAGATGACCCTAGAGGAAGGAAATATTAAGGTATCTTTCCCAAATCTACTGTAGTTTTCTTTCTGCCATGGCCTCTGAGACATTGTTGCCCCCAAGGTCCTACATCCAGAGTGTGTGAAGGAGAGGGAAACCAGGAGCAGAACAATTTGTTCTGGGAATACACTTGTCTTTCTTCTATTTATCCTTTAGGGCAATTTAAAATTTCTTTTAAGCCTTGAAAATTCTATTCAACTCCCTTCCACTGTTTCTTTTCTTTTTAATGTTAATTCTGTAATGAGATATTTTAATACTCCAGTTCTCCTCCTAGATTTTCCCCTGGCTTCCCTAGTATTTATCAATGCAAACTACTAAATGAGAAAAATACAGAGACGGCTCCCAAAATAACATCTGCAGTGGAGAACCTGTAGTAGCTGTAGATTACATAGGCATAACCAAAGCAGCTCTAAAATTTGCACGTTTGGATGCATCTAAGACTTAAGGAGCAGCATTTGCAACAGCTGCAGAGCCCTTTGCTGCTACTGCAAACTCACCCTTGCCCAGTTCTAAAACTGCAGTGAGTGTTCAGTTGGACCCTTTGACTGCAGGATTTCCAGGAGGTGCAGTGCTACCTCTGGCTACAGTGGAGACAGAACCGACAGAGATGATAAATCACTGCAAATAGCAAAATTGTCTGTAAGTTAAGAATACAGAATGAAGCTGTTCTCACCTGCAAATTTCCATTACAAGGATGAGAGCATTTCTAAAACATAATATTCTTGAAGGATAAGAAAGACAGTGGTTCCCATGGTGATGAGAAAAAGGATATTGGAATGAAAATGTGGAGGTCTCTTGAAATAACTAGCAAGCAAATCTGTAAGTTGATGATATGGTGAGTAAACATAGAACTATGGTAATCAAAAGAAAACTATTGAATCAAAAGAAAGGCACAAGATATGGGCTGTTCTAAAGGTCAGGAAACACTCTATTCTATGGTGGTTAGAAACATATGACTTTTGTTTGTGGGAAAGTGATATTAAATTTTGAAAAAAAACCTACAAATCTATTTTTTGTTGCTAGAGATGGTTGTACATTTAACCCAAATTGTTTTGGATTTAAAGAAAAAATAGCCTTTATTTTTCATGAAAGTGATTTACATTACTTTATTAAAGGCCTCTTTTAACTTTTCAGAAATTGCCAAAATTATATTGCCTTTTTGTGTGTTGTCAAATATATTGAATCTGAGTATATATATCCAGGATTTCAAGAAATCATAGTGATGGTATAAAATTTAAGATCAATCTTACATTCTTGAATGTACTAACATTTTCAATATAGCACATCCAGACTAAATATCATCAAGCAGATATGTTGTTAAAAGAATACTTCTATAGCATGTTTTCCCCTTTCTCTCAAGGAGTTAGGGCATGTTAGAGAATTTATGTACATGGACTTCTAAAATAATGCTGCAGCATGGAAAATCCCCAGCTAATTTTCAAATTTTCAGTCATGTTCAATCATCAGATTGGATGTCCAATCACAAGATTTTATAATCTAATGCCAAATTTGAGGCATAATGAAAGAATGAAAAATCATTCTGTGATTTTGCCAAAGAAATAAGACAAATGAAATAGAAGTACAAAACTCTTTGGCAGAAGAAAGATATTTCCCATAAAGGAAACGTAAAAATGCTTCCAGTGTGGGCGAGAATGTGACCTGAGAAAGAAAACAACAAGGAGACTGAAGAGAAGAGCAACCTGAAATCACATATCTGTATCCCTAACTTGTCAAAAACATCACAGATTTATCTGGCCTTTGACAACATAAGAAAAGCTTGGTAGAAACACAGATCCCTTCTTTTAGTCTCCAGCAACCTGGGGAGAGTACCGCAGGGGGCTGGGTTACCACGGGTGCTGTATCATGCTTTTTAACTGAAGCTGGATCAAAATGTACCCTTTTAAAAATATTAACAACTTCCTTACTTGCCTTAATATTCCACTTTGCAAAATCCACTCAACTTTGTCTGCTGCTGATGGATTTAACCAGGCAGCCTTATTCACATCTTCCTGCTTGTGTGTTCTCCTGCTTTCAGGATCTCATGCAATTCCAGAGAGAGAGAATTTAGAACTAAATCTATCAAATGACCTCACACAGGAAATAATCCATTTTATTGAATTTCCTTTGCCACGGATTTAGCTTGCAGACTTGATATACAGAATCCTCATTTTGGTGTACTAAACAAGATCAAAGATGCCTCTGACTATTCGAAATTCCTTTGAAAAGCTAATCTGAATCATTATGCTTTAGACAACTTCTCTCCTAGGAGGCTCTTCTTTAATGAGCTATTATTCACCATAGCACACGATCTGCTCAACTAAAATAAGCCCAAGCATCTTAGAATTTTACAGCTGCTGTAATTAAGCAAACATTGTCAGACCAAACTTTTCTTAAACCATGGAACTTAATATTTTTTTTTTGTTATGTATAAGTATCAAATTTAGTGAATCAGTCAAGAAAATTTTCAGAAACATTTTAAATTGAGATATAATTATGTGTTTCCAAAATGCTAAAATTGAATAGGGAACCTAACCTAATTCAGTGTTCATTATGATTAAAAACTCTTTTGAGTTCATTGCTTTGTTCAAGCAGAAAGAAAGAAATAGTCTTATGAAATGATGGGGCTTGATCCAGTGGAACAGAATTAAATAGAATTGAAAATGAAAGTGAATTGAAATATTTAAGCTCCTTGTCTTTCAGCAGGTAATGCTGCAGTTAGAGGTAGCATTAAGGGCATCAGATTTTTCTTGAAGAATATCTCTGGGCTGAAGAATTTCTCTCCAGTACTCCAAACATGGTAGCTGTAGGTACTGAAACATTCAAAGTATTGTCATGAAAATATTCATAAAACTTCTGCTTGAAAAGACAAGAATCCATCTTCCATAAAAGAGTCTGATTCCATTATCTGATTTCCTTTAAGAAAACATGTGGGTAAGTTTTCATGTTTATTTATAGCTGCTGCTTTCATTACATCTTGCTTTCTTATGTGCCATTTCATGTATTATGCAGGAGCAAAAATGAAACAAGACCCAGTGAAAATTAGGCTACAGAACATGCCTGAATTTCACCAACTTAAATCCCCTGAAATATTTGAAAAAGTGTGTATTTCATGCTGGTGGTGAGAGAGGCATGGGCTGAGCTGGGGCACCCAGGAGCAGGCTGTGCTTCCCATCCACCGAGAAGGAGGAGTCCATCCTCTGGGAAGGCCACTGAGGAGGCAGCATCCAGAGGATTCACTCACAGCCAGTGACTCTGTGGCAATAAATGGAGAGCCATGCCTGGAATGTAACCATTTTTACATCCACAAGGGAACAAAACTCAGTGGCTTTCACTCTCGTTATCCAGACAACCTTAAAATGTTAGTATGTCTAGCTGGACAGAATTTCCATTTGCAGGTAGTTGGTGTCTCCTTTGGCATGCCACTAATGAGGTGCAATTACTAGGATTTTGCCTTTGCAGATTAACAGCACTGGATATGACTGACCAATTCTTACAATTCCTCTTAGAAGTCTAAGGACACCCTTTGATTTTAACATTGCTATAAAATATACATTTTTTCTTTTTTCATTGCCTAACTTCTAGGAATTAAAAAAAAATCATCCTCCTGAATTCACCTGACTGTCCTTTTTAATCCATCCAGACTTGAAGATAATTTTACTCTTTTAACATTTGCTTTCATCACTCTTCTTTTTCTGTACATTTTCTGTAGGCTGAGAAGGCTCCACAAGGCATTTTATTGCAGGTATTAATATAGCATCTGATTAATGTGGCCACCATTATAATTAAAAAAACCCTTGTTCCAAGAAGATAATTGCATTTCCTTTTCTTTTGATTCAATTATATTAGTATATTACCCTCACATTTCAAATTTCCATTTTTAAGGTATTACATTCTTCTAGCAAAGTTTGATTTCTTTGCAATTTTGAATGTTTCTAAAGATTATTATTCTTCCCAAAAATTAGACAATCAAGAGAAAACACACATCTCTATATTGAAGAAGCTGCTGTTACCGATACTACTATCAATATTTTTCTCTAATTCTGGACTTCAGCCAAAATCCACAGTGGAAATGAAGTGCTGAATGGATTTTAAGAATGAATCACTCTCTGCTACATGGGAACTGATACTGAGCTTTCTGAAGAACCTGTCTGAGACTATAGCAACCTTCACTGTAGCTTCTGTGAACAGATCAGATCTAAATAATCATTTGAGTCAATTTCTGTTAAATATAAGAACATAACCATTGACATTTCAATGTAAGAAAAGGGAAAAAGTTACTGAGAATGATGTCTCATCTTCAGCTTATGTCTTCTAACCATGGCTACCACTCTCAGCCAAGAATGGCGCTTCAAAAGGCATATGCACACACAAGATATTTTGGGAAAATCCTAAACATAAATAACCTCTCATGCAATCACCGAATAATTCAGGTTGGAAAAAAAACCCTCCAAGATTGAACGCAACCCCAGCACTGCTAAGTCTACCATAAAACATGTTCCCAAGTGCCACAACTAAAAGTCTTTTACGTACCTCCAGGAATGGTGGTTCAACCAGTTCCCTGGGCAGTCTGTTCCAATGCCATACAACCCTTTCCCTGAAGAAAATTTTTCTGACATTCTCAATCTAAGCTTCCCCTGGTGCAACTTGAGGATATTTCCCCTGGTGCAACTTGAGGACATTTCCCCTGCTCTTGTTACCTGGAAGAAGAGACTGACCCCCACCCTATCACAACCTCCTTTCAGGCAGCCGGAGAGAGCAATGAGATCCCCACTGAGTGTCCTTTTCTTCAGGCTAAACCCTTGCTGCCCTCTCAGCTTCTCCTCATCAGACTTGTGCTCCAGACCCTTCCCCAGCTCTGTTACCCTTCTCTGGAGATTCTCCATCTTCTCAAAGTCCTTTGTGTAGTGAGAGGCCCCAAACTGGACACAGATTTGAGGTGTGGCCTCACCAGTGCCGAGTACAGGGGGACAATCGCTGCCCTGGCCCTGCTGCCACACCACTGCTGAGCCAGGCCAGGAGCCATTGGCCTTCCTGCCCCCAGGCACACCTGGCTCAGCTTCAGCTGCTGTTGAGCAGCACCCCCAGCTCCTTTTCCCCCCAGATACCTTTCCAGCCACTCTTCCCGAAGCCTGGAATGTTGCCTGGGGTTGTTTGTGATCCAAGGGCAGGAGCTGGCACTTTGCCTTCTTGAACCTCTTACAATTGGCTTTGGACCATCCACACAGCCTGTTCAGATCCCTCTATAGAGCCTTCTACCCTCCAGCAGATCAACACTCCAATTACCTTGGGGTCCTCTGCAAAGATTCTCAGGGTACTTTTGCTCCCCTCTTCCAGATTATCAGGAAAGATGTGAAACAGGACTGGGGCCATTCCTGGGCCCTGGGGAACACCACTGGTGACTGGCCTCTGCTGGAGGTAACTCCATTCCCCACCACTCTCTGGTCCTGGCCCCACAGCTAGTATTTACCCAGGAAACAGAGCACCCATCCAATCCAACAGCCCGTTTCCTCCAGGAGAATGCTGTGGGAAATAGTGTCAAAGGCTTTACTGAAGTCCAGGTAGACAACATCTATGACCCTCCCCTCCTCCAGTGAGCAGGCAGCCTTGTCATAGAGGGAGATCAGGTTGGTCAAGCAGGACCTGCCCACAAACCTATCTTGGCTTGGCCTGATCCCCAGATTCTCCTACCCATGGTGGCACTCAGGATGATCTGTTCCACGTCCTTCCCTGGCACAGAGGTCAAACTGACAGCCATCCTCCTTTGGCATCATATTTGCTGAGCTCCAGTCAGCTGGAGCCTTCCTGGTTATCCATGACTGCTGGTAAATGACAGAAAGTGGCTCAGTGAGCTCTTTTCCAGGTCCTTCAGTATCCTCTGAAGCCAAACGAGGTCTAAAAGACTGTCCCTTGGAGGACTCTCGAGTAGTCTCCAAAGCAGGCCAAAGTCTGCCCTACAGACTTCCAAGGCAGCAGTTGTTCTGAGCATCCCTAGTTCTCTGAGAACTGAGAATTTCTGATCTCAAGATGGCCACCAAACATCATGTCACCCACCAGTCCCTCTCTTACCACAAACAGCAAGTCCAGCAGAGCACCTTCCTCAGCTGGGTCCCTCATCAGCTGTATCAGGAAGTTATCTCCCACACACTCCAGGAAACTTCTACACTATTTGCTCTCTGCTGAATTGTATTTCCAGCAGACATCTGGTAAGCTGAAGTCCTCCATGAGAACAAGGACTACTGATTATGAGACTTCTCACAGCCAGTTACAGAATATTTCATCTTCCTCTTCCTCTTGGGTGGGAGGTCTGTAACAGTTGTGTGAGTCATCCCACCACATCTTGTGATGACAACTTTATGATAATTTTCCTGTTGCACAATAGTTTCCAGTTCCTTCTGTTTGTCGCCCATGTGCATTATTGTAGGAGAATTTCAGCTGGGCTGTTGATCCTAAAACACTTTTGAATGTTTAATTGCCCTAATTCCTCTGATCTTTCTCAGGCACTTCCACAATTCCTAACACATCAATAATGCTTGTGTCTTTACTGTGTCATAGATCTCGAGCCCCGCAGCAGACCAAAAGACCTCACCAGCAATCATCCCTCAAATATGGGTGTGGTGTCCCCAGGCTTACCTTGAGTGAGTTTGGTTTTATCCATTTTCCCCTTCAAATCTGTTTAAAGTTCTTTCACTCACCCCTGATATCTCCTGTGCAAAGATCCTTTTCTCTCTTTAAGACAGGCATAACCCATCAAGCTTGCAACCTGCACCTAAATCTCTCTCACTTGTAAGAAACTTCTGACTGTGGCAAAGCTTTGAAAGCCAGAGACCTCATGAGAGTTAATCTGGGCAGAATCAATGATGTCTAGATTTACTTAAATTCACACAATAGCTAGATGATTGATGAAATTGAGATTGTAAGCATCACACACAAGTTAGATATTTTTTTCCTTTGAATCTTGAAGATTTTTCTTTTTCCTTCCTTCTCACACAATCATTTCTGTTAAAATTCTTCCATAGGGCTTTCTGGAAAAACACAAAACTGACATTTTGGAAACATTGCTATCCTTGCATGTGCACAGAACAAGGATCAGCACAGAAACAAAAATACAAATGTCAATGTACTGCCCCAGAAATGAAGTGTCAGTCTGACTCTGAACATTTAGAAATCAAAGAAGTATGAGATTATTATCCATTTGGCTCCTTCTCCTTCAGGGTACCCAGAAGCATGCCAATTAGTGCCAGCTGTGCTGACAGCTATTCATTAAGTCTATCAGGAAAGTGCTCTGAGATTTAGGGGTTTCATTAATTCCTCTAAAAACATCAGAGCAGGTGCTTTACTCATAGTGGGAAATCCAAATGCTTCCTTTCAAGACAGCTCGTATGTGCTTCAGTGTGGTCAATAATAATGTTTTTGAGGGCTATAAACAGCAGAATGCATTGCTTTCTTTGCTCTTTCCTAATGAAGTAATGCAGCAGGCACTTACTGGCAGTTGTGGCCCTGATAGTGAGTCCTCTCTGAATCTGACCATGCACATCCTGCACCTGGCCATGCGCTGCAATCTGGTCAGGCATAAGTTCAGAACAAGTTTGCAAGAAAAATGACAGCAAGAACAAAATCCACTCTCAAGGATTTTCCTATGCTTCAGGAAAAAGCAGATGGGATTCTCCCCATTTCCTGCTCCCCAGATGGGTGCCCTCTGCACCAGCCTGACCCTATAAAGCCCTATAGGGCTGACCCTATAGAGCCTTCTCTCATGAGGCAGTACTTGTCAGTGCCAAACGTCAACTATTTTCTGTTCTGGGATCCACTTGGATACATTCTCCCTTAGCAATAGGAATTACTGTGGATTATTTTCCTCTTTAGCTTAAGACATTAAAGATGAGAGTTTAATGCTCAATCCTCTTTCCTGACTGACACAGCACGGATGTTATTATTATCCACTTAAAGGCAGAAGTTTCTTGCATGCCTTGGATCCCAATGATTGCATTTTTCTCCAGAAAGAAAGAAACTTTTCACATTGTATCCAATTTTTACTTAATATCTCTCCACTTATTTTGTTTTATGAAACATGAATATTTGTAAAGGCATTCTTTATTTCATATATCCCTTTCACTATATATGCTTTGTATGTATTTCTATCATATAGCCTTTGTCTTGTAAGCACATTAAAAAGGCTTGTCCATTGAAGTCCATCACAAATAATTAAATTTTAATTTTTTTTATTTCTTTTCTCTTAATTACTTCCTTAAGACAAAATGGCAGAACTGAAAATACTACTGATTCTAGGAAAGAAACAATAATTGATATAATCTAAGCATCTCCCTCTAAGCTCATCTTCAGTTTTCTTATTTTCTTCTTCATATTTGCAGAACCTTAGATTCAAGACCTGAGACACAGAAAATAGATTTTGTCTCTGCAAATAATATATGCATGGGTGATATTTTTTCTTCTTGTTTTTCCTTTTCTGTTATGAAGGCATTTGAATTTGCTTTTATTCATTCAAATACCTAGAAGTGTGCATTGAACAAAGTAGTTCCCATATTTGGGGTCTGAATTTTCATTTCTTTCTAATCTTTCCAAATGAGACAGGCATATTCATCATTAGTAACTTTAATTTCACAGTCTCCTCACCTGCACATTTTCATGATCTTACATAGCTTTAACTGAAATTTGTGTATACATATATATTTATATTCATATGCATTACATGAAATCAGGAACTACCTCATAGTGGTGATGCATTTTTTCCCTGAAATTTTTAAATGTAAATATCTACAATCTGATCATAGTTTCAAAAGTAACTGTGTAGCTTTTCAGGATTCACAGTAAAATTCCCACTGACACTTACAAGTGCAGAGTCAGTTTTGTGAGACCAACACTTCAAAAGCTTTGTGAGGGCACCATGCTGTATAAATGTTTGCAGGAGCTCTAGGAGGAACCCAGGGCTTTTATTTTCCCAATCTGTAATTTGTTAATGTGTTAGACTGTGTTAGCTCTGATTTTTTTTTCTCTGTTTTGATGTTTATGACAGATTTTTCTGTCACATTTTTCAGCACTGAAAAAATAGACAACTTCAGAAAACATTTTACTATTCAGGCAAGTGCAATTGATATCTCTTTTTGTCTAGAAGTTACCGAAGCTTTGAGCTTGCCACGTGGAAAATGCTTGTAAGGATTTGGAATGGGACTGTGGTCATCTTTATCCAACTACGGGTTACTTTTCTCTATTTCTTGACATCATTTCTTCAACTGTATCCATGTACTCAGGTGACATCATGTATCCAAAAAAGAATTTGTAATTATTGGATGAAAACTGTGTTCCTACTGAGAATGTAAAAACAGGAACTAGCTCTGACTGGCAATTTTTTGCTATAACCCTGAAATTTTCCACTGTAGAACAGTGAGTTTCAGCAGATCAATTTTATCTGTGAAATACTTCCTTAAGACATAAAGAACTATAGGGGAGGATGGACACTTTTTAAACAACAAATGGGTACTGCTGCCAAAATGTCTTTTACTTAAATAGGATTGGAGTCCACATTTAATGATGGAAGTGCTTATATGTGATGAAAAAGCTGCCATAGTTGCACTACTTTTCTGATTAACACTTCCCACAAAATGAACCAAAAGTAATGAATTTTATTTAACAGGTCCAAAATTATGACAGAAAATAAGATTTACAGTGCTTTAAATCTTTCTTTTTCTCCTAAAATAATTAAATACTTTGCCTAAAATACTAAAAAAGCAATTTCTTTAATTCAATTGATAGGGGGCATGAGAAATGAGGTTTCCAATCTTTTAGGAGCTAAAGCCATGGATAAAATGTCTCATCCTGAGGGTCCCTTGCCACAAAGGGCAAAGGTCTGAGAAGAGCTGTCCATGGCAGCTAAAAAGAGAAAAGTAGATACCCCATTCTGGCTGTATTTTTTTCTCTTGAGCCTGATTTGAGATTATGAGCTCATGTCAATCCTCTTACACAGAGACAGACCTGTGTAGCTTTTCAAGGAGACAGGTAAGTGGGGTGCGCAGAGGAATGAGGATTTTAGAAACACACCCCACCATGGTTCCACTTTACTCAAGCAGGGACCCTCTGCCTGCATGCCTGTGCCTGAATTTGTATAAAATAAAATATATATGTAAGAATAACTGAAGTCTTGGGCCCCTCATAGCCTACAAGAGCTTATGTGCTGATTTTAATGGAAATGGGTTTTCAGTCAGAACTAGGGAACTTTTTCACAAATACATTTATTAGATTGGAATGTAGTTTACCATAGGAAGTGTCAAATGCAATAGTAGAAATTCACTTCAAAAGCTTTTTTCCATTCTCCTTCTGTCATCCTATGAATATTTTGGTTTCCATTTCAATCACAGACTAAGAAATTACACGTGTTAGATGCCCTATTTGGACAAACTCTGCCTTATTAAATATCACATATTTCACCAGATTAAATGATGCAACATTTTCTTCAACAACCGTGAAAATAATGAGAAAATAGGCAGTGTATATATTTAAATATAAAGCCACCATTGGGTGCTAGACTTAACTGATAGGAGAATGTAGTAAAATAGCATTTATATTCTCAGTCTTATAAGGAATCTGTCACATTTCTAAATAAGTGCAACTAAATGAGGCATTTCAATTTATGTTTTAAAAAAATCAAATTTTTCTGTAGAGGAAGTAATAATTTTTTTTTTTTTAACTAGCACTACTTCTGAAAACTTCATTTGTGAAGACCATTAGTCTGACCTCATTTACCAACAGAGAATTCACTTCAAAGTGATTATAGTAGCGACTTATCTGTCAGGCTCTTTTAAATAAAAAGAACAAGAAAAAATGAATCTATGTCATAATTATATTAAAATATCTACATTTTTCATAATTGGTTTTATATGTTAACAAGAGAGAACAATGTAACAAATGAAGTAATTACTTGATTCTATCTGATCCCTATTTTGGTAAGAAACAAAATTAAACCCTGAACTAATTATTTTTAAATTCTCCTTTTACTCGACCTTACTTTTTATATTTTGGAGCCCCAAATTGATGTTTTCAGTGGAATAATTAAGCTAAATGCTCCTCTGTTCTGCATGTATTCATGTAATGGATGTTGAAGAGCGGAAACAACAAACAAGTCAATGAACAGACTACTGTAGAAATTGAAATCTTTCTACTCTTTCCTGCTTGGATGATCTATCCTAGGCTGAAAGAAAAGACAATTTGATGCTTTTATTGATGCAACTTTACCTGGGGTCTAAAGACAACATTCTTGCTGTTCGCTTTATCTGTGGCTAAAGGCAGTGCTGAATTTTATTGCCCTCACTGCTGCACATACATGTTAATATCAGAGCCAGGTGAGCCCTGTTTGACTTCTGAAGTATATATAAACTGTTTGTGTCTCAGGGACATGGTAGGGTTTTCTGAATTCAGCAACAACAGTGTTCTGGAAAGTCTGGTGGCTTGAATTCTACTTCCATGCTTAACCGCGTAGACTGCCTCAGAATTTCTTTGTTCAAGAATGTAAGGAATTAAGATACATTAGTCAATTATTCAGGTCATTCAGTTTGAAACTGTTCCTGAAAACTAACTTGGATTCAGTCCTAAGTCAAAATTTATCTACAAAATTAACCCTACATTCATGTATTCTATACAAATATATTCTCTATATATCTTTACTTATACACATGTGGAATCACGATCACTCATGCACCACAGAGACTGCTATTACCCTGGAATGACAACAAAGTATTCAATGTATTTATTGACAGTTGCCTTTGCCCAGCCAGGACCAGCAATGAGTTCAAATCAATCATTAGTGCCTGCCTCCCTAAAATTAATTCCTAACCCTGAATTAACAGTCATAACCTTGTGACTCCCGTGTGTCTCCCTTAAACATTCCTATTGTCACTTATCCTCATTTTAGTATTAGAATTTAGGATATTTCCTAGGGAGGTACTTGTGACTGCAATCTACACTGGAGCCAAATTACCCCTGCAGCAGAGCACCTCATTATCCCCTCAGCTGATGGCAATATTCTGTTACCAACCCTTACTTTTGTCCTGTGGTATTTGAGAAAGAAACTTGGCATTTCAGGTCCGCTGAGTCTTAACTCTAAATCTAACACCAACATCAATATGAAACTTCCAAAGGTGCAGTAAATCCTACTTGCTGTCAGAATGGTGCCACAATATTTTGCACTTTCAAACAGGCCTTGTGTGAGTCCTCCTTGCTTGCGCTTCCCAACAGGAGACTGATTGCCTTTAACTTCAGCCAAACCCATAATGCAACATTAAATATAATTAGTCCACAAAACTCCATGGGTTACTATCATATCCCTGAAAATCAGATTTTGAATTATTTGTTTCTGCTGATGCCTCTGATCCCAGTATTAACTGCCTGAGAGGACATAGAGGGCAATGTACCTTATCAGTTGCTGCTTTCAGCTTCAGAACTGATCCATGCTACACCAAAATCATGGCCTAGTTACACCAGTACAAGTTAGGACCATAAATCATAATCTCAAATCTGGCTGAAACCCAGGATCTTAACTCTATACATTTGGAAGGCTACAGACACAAACCTAACTCCCAAATTGTAATCTACCTTTAAACACCAAGTATCTTTCTTCGCTTTTCTGAACTCTAACAGCCTTCCTTTTATTGTTCAGGACTACTCCTCAAGTTAAAACTACACAATTGCAGCTCAGCCCAACCCTACAAGCCTTGCATCTTGCTTCCCTCAAAAAGCAGAAACTCTGCCCTTAGACCAGAGATGATCATATTCCTTGTTACTAAATATAAGACTTTCTGACCATAGAAATAATCTTAGCTAGTCAGACTTTCCTGCCCTGATCCCTGAATTGAAGCTGAGCCACATCTTCTTCATCCAGAATTTATTAAAAACTTGATATTTTCTGTAAATTTTCATCATCTTAGCCAGAAGGACATAAGATGATTTGAGCAGCAAAACTATTTATTTAGACATTACTGATTCAAAATTTAATATATCTTGCTGACAGGTGAACCCATTCTGGCCCAGACTAAAGTATGATACTTATTTCATTCCACCAGAGCATTCTCACCAGCCTTGCGTGACTCAGTTTATTATTCTTCTTTTGTCTGGATTGTATCCAAGTCACAAATTTTACTGCAATATTTAAAGCAGTCCTGTGACCTAAACCCTCCTAAAATATAACCTAGGCTAGTCCTCATTCTGTGAGAATTGCACATCTTAGACCAGTGAATGTCTTTCTCATCTATGAATATTCTTCCCTCCTGCTTTGGCCAGCAGATGAGCATGGGATAAGAACAAACAAGATGTTGTAGTTGGGACTGGCAAGATTTGAGTTAGAACTTGATTTTGCTTAACTGTTTAAGACAGCAGGGGTTGGGGGGAATGAACTTTAATATATGAAGGCTCTAACCTTCAAGTTAAGCAGCATTAGAGGCTATCTTAACTGGTGATGGCTCAGAAGATGAACAGGTATAAACATATAATCATGTGTAAATTGGAAAATTGTGTAGGTACTTGTTCTTGATTATGTGTCGAAAAGAAAAATTAGAGTTGTTTTTATTTTTCCCTTTGTGGAAATTAGATTGCTGTTCCTATAGCTATTTATATAAATTTCCAGACAAAGCAGTAGAAGTGGAAAACCAGTGGGGTAAAGTTTATCTAACTAGAAATACCTGTTGCTTGCTAAAGGACAATAATCATTCTTCTACATATAAAATGACACAGTCCAACATTTCTTTGACTTCTACAGGAACCAAGGAGGAGCTAGGTGTTTGATGAAAGGAATGGTTCATGATTATTTGTGAGATTGTAATTTGACAATCCAAACATTACTGTTGATTCATTAAATAAAGCTGACTACTATTTCTATTAATTATGCTTCGTTCCTGCCTTTATGAATGCTACCTGGGTCTCTTCTGAAACTGAAAATCTGAAAGCACAAGTTTCTGATCTAATGGCCTGCTTGATTCTCTAATGCCAGTATGACTGCCTCCAGGCCATCTCTGGCCTATGACCAACAAGAAGTCCGAGGACTGGTAGCAAACTGGAGATACTGACGATAACACTAGGATTTTATCCAGCAGAATTTGGATTAGAATTTATGATTAAGACTGGTGCTCATGACTACTGCCCCTATGAAAGTGGAAGCTGGTTTTCCCCCTGGAGCCTGTCAGAGCAAGGGGAAAAGACTGATATTATAAGCACATAAAAGTTACCTCCTGACTGTGGATCTGTCATGATATAGATACATTTTGTTCTTTAAATCCTGTTACTTCTAGTCTTAACCCTAATGAAATTACAGTGCCAACACTCATCAATTCCTAAAAGCGTCTTAAAACATTCACTTGTGAAAAACTCCTACCCCAGCCTCATAGGAGTGAGCAATAAATATCCCAGTACCTTCTTACTCTCCAGTCCTCTAACTCTAGTCTTAATCTCTTCTTGACAGTATACAGCAGAATCTGTCACTGGCTCAAGAATTAACATTAAGCTGCACGTTAGTACTGTGACTGACTTCTCTGAAAACGCCCAGCTGGGACACTTTGTCAGACCAGGAGCTGTCAGGAGATCCCTGCTGCCACTGCTAGAGCAGCAGTAAAATTTAGAACAGTGGAGACAGCTGTAAATCTTGGTACTGCTAGGATCAATAAAGGTTGTTGCTGACACGGGCAAATATCTTACAGAGAATTCAGGAAGAGAATGAATTAGAACAGTTTTCATTATGGCTGTGGCTAGGTATGGAACAATCCCATGCTTCTGCCTGAAAATGCTGCAGGTCTAATGGTGATGAGCAATCCTGGAGCAGAGAAGGTGAATCATGGAGTGTTTGAGGACTTGCAGATCTTCCCTGGGAGAGGAAGAAAGTCTGGTCTGATCCTGCAAGATGCAGGGGAGGGATTACTTTAGCTCAGAGTTAGATCTCAGGATAGCAGAGGTTGAAGGACTAACTCTGGATTAATTCTTCCAGATTCGGCATATAATTTATTCTGAGACGGTGAGGGGTGAGCTTTTTGTTTTGTTAAGGGTATGTTTAGGCCTGCAGTCGGGTTTGAAGTATGAGAATTAATGTCAAGTTTGAATTCTGCCTGGCACACAGAACTGGGCTTTTAGATGCATTTTGTTCAGGTCCTGGTTAGATGGAGCCAATAAACTGCTATGTTAAATATAGGCTTGGCATCAGGGTTTAGGAAAAATTATTGTATTTGATTGTACTAAGTAGGAGTGAATGCCAAGAGGGCTGCTAATTTACTTTGTTAAAGGTAGTGTTACTTTTGAGTCAGACTTCGTGTCAGTCCTTGGGAAAACTAGCTGAATTTATCTAGGGTTAGCTTAATTGCTTGACGATATAAGAATAAACTAGCATGAGGTAAACCCCATGTTTTTTCTTTAAATCCAGGTACTACCACTGGAAGGAAAGTATGACCAGAAAATAACAAATCAAGTGAGTTATATGTTTATGATTATTGCTTGAGTTAATCAGGTCATTACAGTATCTTGTTTTTATACCAGTGTCAAAATCTGGTTTAGAATTAGAATCAAGTCTGACCACTGTGTTTCACTGAGAGATCCAACAACTCCTGCAGAGATAAGATGAAGGTCAGTGCTAGCAGTGGCATTTGGCATTTGATTGATATCAGGACTGGGGAAGGTCACTGCACTTGCATTTAATGGTTGTGTTAGGGCAGGTGCCTGGAAGAGCAGAGCCAGGTTTATCGATTGAATTTCCAAGATTAGCGGGGCTCGGGTGATATCTTAAATAGGTCATACTAAGTGCAGGGACTAACAAGAATTGCTGCTCTTCTGAGCTAAGTTTGTCATTAGAATTTGCTGTGTCAAGAACTAAAAAGCTGAGGCCAGCAGGCTGGAGAGGAGTCAAACTGAGAAGGTGGGCTTGTTGTTGGTTTTGGATGTAATTATCTCTGGGCTGTGAGATACCTGATAAGATAACTATGTAGATGAGTCTCCACTGAAAGAAAAAAACAAGGTGGATTGGGGGATAGTTCAGGTGATGAAAAATTCTCATAATACTCATGCTTTGAAACTCATTGCATAACCTTACTTTTATTACAATTTATAAAGCTCAGGCTACCATGAATCCCTTTCACTCTGAAGCTGGAAATGTTGCATAGCTCAAATGAATATACCAACAACAGATTTATCCTGCTCAGGTACAGCAGTGGATGCTAGCTAATAAGCATTCTGAAATTTAGAGCACTGGACAGCTCTGGCTGGGCACAGACTCATTCTGCACCTGAGGCGCATCAGGACTTATTATTTCAGATATAGCTGAGATTGCCCTGAAACATTTCACTGTTTTAAAGCAGATCTCAGGGAAAAACAAAACAACAGAAATAAAACATCCCTCTCAAAAAATTAAAGAAGTCCAACCAAAACACACAAATCTGATGATACAAAAGTTGAGAACATAATTGCAAGAAAATTTGGAATTGATGATCCTTGTGTTTCCCTTCCAACTTAGAATATTCTGTGATCTGGAAATAAAGTTAAGAATATGCTCCTTTGCAACTGCAGTGTGACTATTGCAAATGAAATATACGGTGTTCAGTGTTTTCTACATATATGGATTTTTCTTTCCTAATTTTTTTGAAAGTAAACAACAACTAGAAGAAATTATATTCACAATTCCACTACTGGAAATATTAATAAAATATAACCATCTACCTTTGTTTCAAATGGAACTTTCAGTTTAAGAAAATAAAACAATTTTTTTTTAAAATCCCAGAAATCTTAATTTTTATTATGACATAAATATTTAATATGTAGACATATAGCAGTTGAAAGGACCTGAATTAATGTGTGAACTCATATAAAAGCTTTGCAAAATTGTTTTGAACACTTGCTTTAAAGAGGGGTAGACTGAATTAAAATGTACTACTTTCTAATTTTCTCCTTTTAAAAAAAAAAGGAATTACTGGATAGTCAGAAATAATGTGATGTAATTTTGGGAAGGGTGTACCACCTTTTATATACACTGTAAATACACCTAGCTTCACTAGGTGAAGCTCTATTTGGAAACCAGGGAAATACAACTGGCTAACCATGAGGATTTCTTTGCCTTTGGCTCTGTGATGAGTGAGAATATGCACTTGTACTAAAGCAGCACAGAAACCTTCATTCCTACCTCTGGAAACACCAGGTAATCACGGGTTTAACATTCCAGGTGGGGCGGCAGGATTTAATACGGTGCCCCAGGCAGTGGCAGCTATACTGATTTTGCCTTTCATTTTCTCACTGGCACCCAGGGTGTTGCAAAGAGGTTGTTAGAGCTATGAGGGTCAGGAAATACCCTGAGGTTACAGTATTGTACAAGCCACTGCTACTCAATGGCCCACAAAACCCTGTTCCTTCATTGGCTCTGGTCCCATCTGAGCATCAGAGAGAAGCTGATCTGAGCATTTCTAAGCAGTTAGATTATGAAACAGCGCTGACAGTGATGCATAATTAGTGAAGTCTGGGCCCATTCTAGACAAGGACAATGCTGAGAATAAAGAAAAGCTGATGGTTAATGGTGAACAGCATTGACCTGAGCTCAGAAATCTGCTCAAACACCCATTAGTGCAAATGGAGTGACATCATACATGCAATCTGCATAAGTTAAAAAGGGGAAAGAATTAGGACTTGAGAACAGAAGCTAACACTGATAGAAAGATTTTTAAAGGAATATTCTCATCCGCTACAAAAATTTTAAATGAGAATGGGAATTTTCATGCTGAGCTGTGTTTACCTAACTAGTCAGCATATACTACAGGTTATGCTCCGGTTTCAAACAGAGAGATAGGCATCCTCAGAATGGGAGTAATTCCTCCTGTTTTAGCTCTTGAATAATCTTTGGATGGATTACTCTCCAGAGACACTCTAACCTCCCAAGTTTGTTTAAAGTAATAACAGAGTAGGGAAAAACATATGCGGTTTTATCTGAAAGTACCTGTTGGTCTGTTGAAATTGAACCGTAATATTTCAGTTGCAAGCACTCCAATATTAGAATGTTTACAAGTTCAAAGAGGTCATAGTCCTGTCTCTGACATTTGGATAGTTTTAAAATTAAAAAAATTGGAGCAACAGGACATATTCTTTTGATCTTTAACTTAGAGACACCGCTAGATCTTCTGCAGCCTACTTCCTCTCTCACATTATTAGTGCATTCATCATCTTACCAGTGCACGCAAGTACTTTTGAAAATATCATATGAGGGTTCATGGGGTCTCCTGTCCGTAAAATCATTCTGTCTGACATTTTTATAAAACCTTCATCAAAAGTGCTCCCATGAGCCTGTACCCATTTAGATGAGGTCAGTATGTTCCTGTTCCTGTCTGGTAAACCTACCCATCTTTCTGAATATGAAATGATTTTCTAAAAAATGCCAATTGTAAAACAATCTTAGCCTCTTCCCAGCACCCGCCCAACCTTGTTTGCTTAAGTGAAAAGTAATGTCCATATATATATCTGCTTTAATCCTGATCTTTGAAAAATATCAGGCCAACAGATATTCAGCAATTCCTTGTGAAGCTAATTTTATAAACAGACATTTGTGTTTCATTACATGTACATTAGCGTAGAGTGATTGACACCAAGTTTTTCCAGGGTTCATGTTCTCAGGCACTTGAATTTTATAACAACTTTATTTTGTAAGCACAAAGAAGGAAAAAGAGGGATTATGTTTCTGTTCCCCAGTCAGGTTTGGCAACGTGAACAGCCCTGGAGCAAACCCGAGAGTGCTGAGCACGCTGTGTCCATGGTACACACATTTCAAGCGTGGGGAGGAAAAGGAGGTTTCAGGCCAAGTCTTGTCTCATTTCATGGCCTGAGCTCCCACTCAGTGAATCTCTGGAGAGTTCACTGAAGTTTAGTTCCATCCAAAAGGAATTCAGATCAAGCACACTGAGCTAAATCCGTAGTGTGCACCAAAGCACCATAAGAAGGGGGCATTGGAGAAATATTTTGAAATAGTATTCCTGATCCAAGTGAAGCAGAATTGCAGAGCTCAATGAGAATAGACCTCAGGAACATATTAACAAAAATGAAACAAATGTTATTTTCACCTGCTTTGTGTTTTGAAGACCCAAGAGTCAATTTACCTCTCACCATCAACAGCTGGCAACTGAGATGAAGCAAAGACTTTCCTGTTTGCTTATAAAAATGTAATTATCTTAGATTTTGCTTGCTGGGGCTATAACAGGAAATTTTATACCAACACTGCTAATTGCAGACATGATACCAAAACATATCCAGGTGTTGAAATAAAGTCCTTACTAAGTAAAAAGCTGTGGAAATAATCCTTTTCTTATTGAACAAATTGCTGATTCAGAGAGTCAGGTTATCCTCTTCTTTCATTAGCAGCAGAAGCATTAAGGACAACAAGGCACCCAGGCAAAAGTTTTTCCTTGTGAACTGTTGAAAAGCTGATGGTGCCTATTCTATCTGTTCTCACAAATCTTTGTTGGAATAACCAAACGGATAGCAACTAAAGAAATATGTGATATTAGAAGCAGATTGTCCTTTGAGTTTGATATATAATATGTGTCCTGAAAGAAAAATGAAAATATGAGAAAATGAATTAAAAATTACTTAAACAGAATAAATACAGGCCATGGAAAAAGTCAATGTGAAAAGGCCTTTTACTGATTTAGAATTTAATTGAATTCCAAAATGTTCCACTTCAGTCAAATGCTGAGGAAGCTCTGTTGTGTATTCACAATTTCCTGGATGTCCTGGAACAGATTGATGACAAACGTGTTATCATTTTGTCACAAGAGACAGTTATATATGAAAAGAAAAAAGAAATATTTTCTGAGCATGAAAACTGCAAGTGTGTTTAGCAAGAGGCTTGTTTTTAATATAGTGTCGTTGCACTTTCTTAATAGGTAAGACATCTGTGATCTATCACTTGGGCCTTAACACTCAAATAGATTTTGAAATGCTGGTATTCAGCAGTTTAGCCCAAAATTACACCAGGGATATGAGTTTAAATGCTCTCATTTAGGTCATAGTAACATATTATGGTTTAATCAATACACAGAAGCAATTGTTTACTGTTTGTGATAGTTAATGTTGTTTAATTCTGAGAATTAATGACTTGGATAAAATGAAGAGCAAAAGCCATATTCTAATTTGTGAGTAAGGCAAGATTCAGTTTCATAGAACTGCAAACTGTTAAAAGAGTTTTAACAGCTGCAATCACTGCAAGTACATAATTTCAGCTTGGAGGGCATTTATTAAGTACTGCAATAGGGGAAAAAAAAGAAAGATGGAAAGAGAATTTGTGTTAGTCAAAGCACAAACCAGGTTTTTAATGAGGTAAAGAAAAATCTCATAAAAATCACTGGGAGGTTGTTTAAAATGCCCAGTTTTGGTTCATAAAATTTACTGCTCTCAAGGGCATTAATTTTAAAGGATTTCACATGACTTAAAAGTCATGTAGCCAGACATAGTCCATCATGAAATGTGAAGTATTAGCATATTTACCATTTAATATTGGGGACAGAACCATGGAGTTTATCATAAACACACTGGGTTTTGTGTTTGATTTTTTCTCCCCCTCTGTGGTAAGACATGTTAAACGGACCATAACCTCAAATAAAATAGCAAATAGTATTACTGTTTTTCAACTACGGAATCATACTTGCTACTTCTTCCATTTAAACTTCCATTTTCTCTTCCACAACCTACTGCATTCACTTGTGATTTGCTATGAGCTTGGTTAGCTATCAAAATAAATCAAATGCGATTATGTATTGGTACTGGATTGCCATGGTAAATACAAGTTAGAAGTGCTGGTTTTAGTTTTAAAAATGTAAGTCAATAAAATCAAACTTTATATGCTACAGAGTATCCAGAAAACAGGTTTTTGTCTCTAATGCAGAAGAAAAATGTAAGGTTCCACTGTGTTCACTGATCTTCTAATAGAACTAAACCTGTGCTTTTTAGGAGCTAATAGATTTGAACCTTTGTGTCATTTTAGATTTAAACTTTAGAAGAATAAAATCTGAGGGAACTTAATCAAATATTGAAATTAAGAGGATCCTGATTTACTTTGTCCTCAACAGAGACATTAATCTTTCTTTACAAATGCTCCACTGGAATATTTCAAGCCAGGTTCCTGCAAAAAAAAGCTGATCAGAGCCATGGTACCAGGATACGTTCTCAGTGTCAGGTGTTACATGTGGAAGCCATGGGTGTCCTTTGAAATATGAATGATCAGAAATGAAAAATTCCAATGGAAGTTGCCTCCCAGGTGTGGCAGACTCTTGAGCAGGACAGGTGGGACAGCCCAGGCCATGACTGCCAGTCTTGTTGAGATGCACATAAGGCTTTCTCCAGGGTCCTCAGCTTTTACACAATACCCAAGGGCTAGAAAAAAAGGGCCTCTGAAATTCACTAAACTAAAGCAAACAATTTTCCAACTTCCCATATATGCCCCAAAGAACTAGGTATGCAAATTCTGGAAATAAAATATTTAATTTTTTTCAAAGCATCATATGTAAACTCCACATGCTGACATGCAAAAGCTGTACAATTATTCCCATCAGTTTTATCTTCAGGAGGAAGAATAAAGTCATGAAAATGAGTAAGTAACCCCATGATTGCACATTTTCATGATGACCAGGTTATTCACGTTTTTAGAGATTATCTGTACCTATAGCGAATGTAAATCTAAGTTGAAGAGGACTGTGGAAAAGAGGAGAGGAAGGGAGGGGAAAACTGTACTGTTGCTGCTGCTCTTCCCAGCACCTGCCCACATCAGGGAGAGGCAGAAACAGGTCTCTGCTTCTCCAAAAGCCTTAGGCAGATGTGCACTTCCTTGGTATGCAGGAAGAGGCCTTCTCAAGGGCCACAAGGCAATCTGTGCAGGCTTCTGAGCTTTCACACTTGGATGCTTCCACTCTAATTCATATGGATGAAGGCAATGGATTAAACACAACCTTACTATAAGCTCTCTAAAGTGAAAGCAAATCTTTAGCCAAGGATTTGAAATGAAAAAAAATATCCTTTATTCATGTCCAAATTCCCCCAGAAATTTTGAAATTTTTTTCCACATATTACAGGGAAGATAGTCCTGGAGACAAAAATCCAGAGGAGACAAAGTGATGGGGGCAAAAAAAAATGGTGTGGAGCTGGTTTTTCCATTTTTTGCAGTATGCATCTGTGGCTCTGCTTATTTTTAGCCTCTTTTTCTGTTGCTAATGTAAATGTTCCTGTTAGTCTTGGTAAACACAGAAATGTTACCTTTGTCTCAGCTTCATCATTATCATTAAGAGTTCTTGAGGGATAATTCTCTCTCTGATGTCCCCATACCATATAAATGGAAGGCTACTGTCACTGAAACTGAATTATGCTTTATTAAAAACAAAGTTATTTATATTCAATCTAATTATATCAATGATATAATGTATATCATGTATATTAACCAGCTATCTATACAGACAGATATGCAAAGATATTAAAGAAAGGACTGATGTGTGCCCAGTGTTGGGTGTATTCCCTAAAAGCCCTGTCACATTTGATCATTCCTTCATGGCACACAGCCCGAGTTCAGCGGAGTTCCAGCAGCTGACAGGCCTGATGCTGCCAATATCAGGGGGTTTCTAGGAAGGGCTATGACAGTCTTCTGTATCAGGTGCCATCTCTGCAAGGGCATCTGGAATTTTCACAGAGTGCCAGGAAAATCCATTTGAAATGCATGCACTGGAAAATGTCTCAAGTGACACAATATGCTGACAGTTTTCTTAAGGAGCCACTAACGTGGATTATTCCAGAATATGGCCCCAAAGCATATTTGAAGAGCAGAGAAAACAGTAAACCTGGTAGGTATCCTGTCTGCAAAAAAATTCACAGCCCTTCCAAAATATGACCATGAAACCAATAATAACAATCAACTCCCCCCTAAACACACTAGAGAGTGCTTTGTTTTAGAGACCATGATACTCCATTTCAACTAATCCAATAGCAATGCCTCCTGAAAAACATAAGTAGACATGATAAAAATTTAGTCCATGATATTATGTGCACATTTCACCTGAATCACATTTCCTGTTACCTGCCTGTTGCGGTTAAGAATGAGACCCACTGTATTTTACACTCAGCATAATTTTTATTGTTGTATATATGGAACAACAGGTGCATCTGATTCTTGACAGAGAAAGAGCTACTCTGTTAGAACTGTCAACAGTTTCTGTGCAGCTCTTTTAAAGACTGTGAGCAATCGATCAAATTAGAAGTTGAATTTTCCAAAACTAGGCGGTGGATGCGGCTTCATGCTGAAGATTACTATCCATTCCAGACGCTTTGAGTGCTTCTGTCATGGCCCATAACCAGGCTGCTCAGAGCCCTCACTCTATGTCTCCCAAACTGCGACCATAGTGTTTTAATCTAGATGGTGACATGGTTTATGGTAAGAGCCTACCAAGATACTCATTGCTTTTCTGAAGATAGGCTCTCATTAAAGTTGAGCCCCATTCCGTTTTAGTGAATGCACGTCACCTTCCTAGTGAGGATCATGTCTAGTGCATTACAGTGGCTGAAAGGAATATGAATGCCAACTCTGCCTCTGTCTGGATGCAAACCTAAATGACAACTGCAAAAGGAGGTCTAATTTGTTGATACTTTTTAAAGTAATAAATGCACATAAATAGTTAATATCTAGTACTCCATGTCATTTATGGTAATAATTTTGAGAGATATGCTTTCTTTGTTTGGAAAGACAGGTGCCTGCCAGGGAAAAGCCAGAGCTTCCCTTGCAATGGAGAATGTAAACTCCCTCCCTCTGAATTACTGTAATTTTGAAATTAAGGGGCTTTCAGGCAAAGATATGGGAATAAGAATAACATTTCTTTACTAGGAATACTAAAAATGTAGTAGCACAAAAAAGGCAAACGAAAAAAAAAAGAAAAACACTGACAGGGTCAGAACATTACCTGACACCCTGTTGGTCAGTGTGTTGGTAGCAGTCCAGTTAAGTCCTTCTGGAATGACAGATGTGGTTCTGTTGGAGCAGAGATGATCCTGTAGACGGGCCCAGTGGTGGTGAGATGGGTCCAGTCTTCCTCTGGGAATCCCATGCAAACAGGCTGTCTTGATGTTCTGAATCTCAGCTTTTATCCAGGTAGGAATGCTTGGCTCCTCCCACTGGGTGAAGCATCTCCTAATGGGATGATGTAATGTTATCAGTCATGCAGTGAGACTCAATGGACCACTGACAGAAGATATCCCCCTGGAGGGAGGATGGGTCGTGGTCGAGATAAGGAACACAGCCCCACCTGGTTTTAACAGCTGGCCCACTAACAGAAAGACACTGCCCTCTCCCTCCCCGGAGTTATGAGATAAAGAAAAACACCTTCTCAGAAGGCTTCAACAGACGGGAATAAAATACATCTTGCGTTGCAACCCAAGACATATGCTGTGTTAGTAATATTTGAAGTCATTCTGGTTTTAGTTTCACTTTTCTACATTGCACAACTGAAGTTCGGATTCCTTATTGTCATTGAAAACAGATATAAACACTGACAGAAAATTATTAAGCTATTTGTCTAGGGTAACTTCATGTTTCAGAATTTTAGAAGGTTCAGGTTTTAAATAGCCATAACAACTTCTTAGAATTGTATAATTATACATTTAAAATTCTACTAATATAAAGCTTTAAATACTAAAAGCAATTATCTTTCCTTAATTTGATAAAAGTAATTAAACTGTATTTTAAAATATTTCTTCTAAACTCTAAGAACATGAAGCTTGCTGTTGAAACAAGTGGGACTATTGAAAGTAATTGGTAATTGCTGGAAAATTAGTTTGAGACACTCTATTAAAGATGCAACAGAAACACCATGTACTGCTCATTCATGTGATCACAAGAATGAACACGGAAGAACCTTATGACTTTGTTTATACTGCTTATGAAGGTGATGATTTAGGTTGTGCTTTAAGGTAGCTGGAGAATCACTCTCCCTCTGTTACCAAAATGGATTTTTTCTTGCCAGCAAGAAAATGGTACTGGACAATACAAAATAGGGAGGGGGAAACACGAGACAGATCAGCCTTATATGAAAAATCATCCGTCTGAAAAATGAACAAACAGAACTCTTGGCAATAGTCTCCCATGAATTACCCTTAAAGTACTTTGTCTGTTGTGAAATTTCTCTCTGTCTGTCCTAGATGGCAGACTCCAATGTCAAGCCTGCCCTCAGAAGGTGCATCAGTATTCCTTATTGCTAGAGCAGAACAATCAGACAGAAGAGGAAATGTGGATTCTGAGCCTGAATGTGGACGATGAAGATTAGGGAAAAAAAATTTAAATATATATATGCATAGATTTTTTTGATTTAGTTTTGCTGATGGTTTAACCTAACAGGAAATTATGTACCCATACATAATGTTACTTAGAACTGCTTTAGAGAGCTTTATAACATTCAGACTGTTACAAAATGACCATTTCATGCCTAAAATGCTTTAGGTTAGTGCTGCATTTGCTCAAATCAGGTTTTATTCTTTATTCCCTTGGAGGTTATTTTTGGTGAACTTTTCATACACCTGCTTTTGCTGGTTTGGCTTGGGTAGAGCTAATTTTGACCTCGGTAGAGCTAATTTTCTCCATAGTGGCTGGTATGGGACTGTATTTTGGTTTTATGCTGGAAACAGCAGCTATTGCTGAGCAGTGTTTGCACAGTGTCAAGGCCTCCTCTGTGTCTCACCCACCCCAGCTGCAAGGAGGCTGGGGATGCACAAGATGTTGTGGGGTCACAGCAGGGACAGCTGACCACAAATGACCACAGGGACATCCTGGACTGTGTGGTATATATGGCTCAGCACATAAGAGGGAAAGGGAGGATGTTCAGACTGATGGTTTGTCACTGCACAATGGAGCCCAGCCTTCCTGGCATGGCTGGACACCTGCCTGCCCATGGGAAGCACTGAATTAATTTCTTGCTTTTCTCAGCTTTTCTTGTGTGCACAGCTTTTGTTTACTCATTAAATTGTCTTTATGTCAACCCAAGAGTTTTCCTCACTTTTACTGTTTTGATTCTCTCCCCCTTTTGATCAGGGGCAAGTAAATGAGTGATTGAAGGAGGCTTAGTTGCCCACTGGGGTAAACCATGGCAGTGCTACAATAAACTGTATGTTTGGGAGGTATGTGATGTATTCTGCCCCCAACAGATGCCTGAGAACTCCAGCTGAAAGATGCTATGCCTGGTGCAGAAAACTGCTGAAAACACTGTACCTTTTTCAAGCAAGGGACCTGTCAGACCTGAGCTTGCTTGATAGCACAGAGCCTTGTCAGAGTGTGTTTACAAGATCGTGTACAAAAGATATGCAAAGCCTAACATGAGAAAGTTGAGCCTAAATACAGGCTTTACTCAATTTTCAGGTCTCGGTGCAGTACTTGCCATCAGCATCTGTATAGCACTACCAAGAAATCAAGAAGATAAAAGATAGTAAAACTAAAGGGTTTTTTCTGAAGATGTTAAGTCAGAAGCAAGAATTTTTGCCCTGTTTTCCCAGTCTGTACCGCTGTCCTCTTTATTGCACCTGCCATCTGTATCATGGTAGACTTCAATAAATTTAAATTGTTGTGTTTTCTCCATGTACCTGAACCCAGTAACAATGAAAGCCCATTAAAAGGGCTACGTATCTGACACACAATACATTGAAAATTATTATGAAGCCACTTCATTCACTTTAACATGTCAGTTATTTTGTTTGTTTGCATAACTACTCCTCTAATATATTTAGAAATTACTTGTTCCTGTTGGGCATACTTTTTCTCCTTTAATCTTTCAGAAAATTCAGATAGGGAAAAAACCAACATTAAAACTAACTCATGTTATTCCGTCCAAAGAAAAGGGTTAGCAAGAGATTCTGAGGCATAAAGACAGACAAGGAGAGAACAGGAAAAATATTTTATTAATAGATGTCTCAATACAGTTTTCTTTTCATGCCTAAACAACTGAAGATTTTTTCTCAGCTTTAGGGCCAGTAAATTAATGAATGTTCGCCAGGTTTTTATGAAAACCTTCAAACTTCACAACAACAAATAAATTAAATTGAAGAAAGCACAGTAAAATAGTATATAAAAAAAGAGGAGGACTCTAGGGACTTTCTAACCTTTACTCTAGGCTGTAAGAAATCACTTCTGTTTGACACATGTTTTCAGGCCTGCTCCTTGATAGCTAAAAATCCAGCCCAAGGGATTTTCTGGATACTCACCTCCCACTGAAATCTTTGCATGGTTAAGCATCTTTTCTCAAGTATTGATCTCATATTCTGTTCCATTCAGGCGTATGTTGTGTGGATTCACAATGAAGTCATGAGGAACTTCTGAAAACTCAGCAATAATCTGGTGTAAAATCCTTAAAGAAATTGTGTCCAGGTTTTATTCTCAATCTCCAAATAGAAACGAACTGTGGAAAAAGTCTCCAGCAGTATTTGTATCTTGTCTTACAAAAATAAAATCTGATGTTGCTACTTTACTTAATTGCTTTGGAAAAGTGTATGAAGTAATGAGTGACCAAAACAAAGAGCATTGTAAAAAAGTATCCATCTACAAAACAAAAGGAAGGTTATATCCCCTGAAAAACCCCAGTACATTCTGAGACCCAATACCTTTGTCTGTCTCATGTTAGCTGGGAAAATATAATAGTTAATTTGATGGAGAGGCTGAAGCTGCAAACTTTAGGCAACATCTGAAAGGAATGAAGAGAGGAGGTATATGAATTTGGACATCTTTTTCATAAACAAGCTGCTTACCCACAGGCTACAAAGTCATTTCTCCTATGTTTTCTTTGGACTACTGAATATTTAATTACTGTATATGAAGCAGAACGGCTTCAATGGAAGGAATCTATCCAGCCTCAAAAATCCCTACCTGATAATGCTTAAATCAGTCCCATTGCCCTTGGCAGGAATAGAGGAGGGAAAGAGCGAAGCCATCACAACCCTTGCACCATCTGAGTTTGAGAAGGAGTTTTCATAGACATTGAGCTCAGGGGCTAAATTTCTGCTGGGGACAGACAATCATACCGACCTGAGGGAAGTGTCTAACTCTGAGAGAAAGGCACACTTTATTATATATGTTTGTTCTCACAGTTTTGTATCCTCTGGCATAAATTCTCATTACTCTGTGTGCTATTTTCTGTGATTTGCCTCCTTAAACATGAGGTTTTATTCCTGTACAGCACAAAGAACATAAACCCTTAGGAAGGGCGGTGAATGTTGCCAGGTAACTGTGCACTGTAAATTGGGCATTGCACTGTCAGTCTGCATTTTGAGATTAACTTCTCCTGAGCTGTCTCAAATTCCTCCATAAGGACACACCATACACCTGTGTTTTGACAGGTGGCAGTGACGCTGACACTGAAATACCCAGCCATGGGCAGAGCATGGTAACAAAATGATACTCTTGTTTTTCCTTCTCCATCCAGCTTGAGGTACCAAAATCAGACTTTTCCAACCTCCTTCTTCATTCTTTGTTCTCGGAGTCAAATCATGCCCCTGTGTATATTTTTGGAACCCTATTTATTTCCCCATCCCTTGGTGACAGCTGTATAGTCACATTACCTTTGTTTAGAGTCAGTTATGGCACCTAGGCGACCCGAGGGCATCAGTAGATTGGATCGTTGCCTCAGATTGCACTCACTGTTATTTTTTTATTTCTGGGGAGAAACCTTCATTTGAACACAGCTGTAGCTGCCTATAACAGCAGAAGAAACAAAATCTTACATTTTTAACCCAATTTAACAGATAATACTCTGACTAAGTAACAGAAATGATGCTGTTTCCTAAGTAAAAATGAAAAATTTTTAATTTAGGTACTTTGGCAGCCCTGTTCTCTGCCCCAGCACCTTTCAAGAATCTGATTTAAGCTGACAGAAGATAAAATGATTTAAAATAATGCCTGACACATCATCCATAATCCTTACAGTGGTGCCATCTTCTTGCCCTCTTTCAGTTTAGTTCAATACAGTGGCAGGTGGCAAGGACATATCAGGTGCCTTCACTTAGATTTCTGGATTCTCTTAGACCACTGGGGTAATTTGTATTTCATTGGTACGTGCCATAACTGGAGCTACCTCTTCCTGTGTGGAAAGACAGTACATACAGGCACAAAGAACTAGAAAAGGAATTCTAAACAGTGGTATGGGTTTAAGCTATGTAGGAACTAAGATAAATGAAACATGCTTCCCCTGGGTGAAGAAAACCAAAATAATGTTGAATCATCTGTGCACAGATTTTACAAGGGAAGTATTGAAGGGCCAAAATTCAGTTAAAAGTACCTTAATTGGTATTTCTTTGGCTGTGATTATTTGGTTGATATTAAACCTAGATAATCAGTGCTTTCTAGAGAACAGCAATCATTTTTCAACATAATGCTGACTTATATAAGCACTGAACCTCTGTAAACTGGCACTATTTTCTTGGCAAATACACGCAGTGGCAACTTAGAAGAGAAATAGGAAAGCTTTCCAGAAAATGATGAGATGAACATTGCAGATCACAGTAACTGAGTGTAGTGGGTGCAGCTGGCAAGTCTCTGGTAGCAGGGAAGCTGTGACCCCGAGAGAGCCCACGCTGGAGCTGCTGGCACGGCCTGTGGCCCCACAGGGGACCCATGCTGGAGCAGCTCATGGAAACCTGCAGCCTGTGGGAAAGGCTCACGCTGCAGAGGTTTCCGGAGGACTGTCCCCCATGGGAGGGACTCCATCCTGGAGCAGGCGAAAAGTATGAGGAGGAAGAAATGGCCCCCTGGGCTACTCAGAGAGAGGAGGTAGAGAAGCTGGGAATGATGCTGAGCCTGTGAGGAACAGAGATGTGTCTATAGATTTGTTCGTATTTCTCATTATTCTATTCTAATTTGATAATTAATAAATTAAACTGATCTCCCCAACTTAAATCTCTTTTGTTCATGACAGTAACTGGTGAGGGGTCTCTCCCTGTCTTTATCTCAACACAGAAGCTTTCCATTAAATTTTCTCTCCTTCTTGTGTTCAGGAAGGGGAGAGAAACCTCAGCTTAGGGGTACCCAGCAGTTAGCCAAGGTCAGTTCACCAAATGAAAATAGAGAAAATCCAAGATTCTACAGGAATAGTTTCACAATAAGCAATCAAACGAACAAACAAAATGAAATCACTATAGCAGCACGGATTGAGATATGTGAAAGAGGAGGATTATTCAGCAATCCAGAAAATTCAGTTAAAAATCAAAAGAAAACATCTTTAGTGGTCTGTCTTTAAAACTTATCTTGAATTAATAATACTGCTAGTATTAGTAATAGTTGCACAAGATATCATCTCAGTCGTTCCACTACAGAGAAATGCCTCATGGGAAAAGAAAAAAACAGTGATAGCTTCACTTTTTATTTTTTTCTGTAACTGCATTATCAGTGTGCTAATCCAGATCAGGAACTTAGGATACTAAAACTTCTTTTCTGTGGATTCAAATAGAGTTACCAAAAAAGCATGGTATTTCTGAAGCCTAAATCATGTCTTGGAAAACTTGTTCAATAGAACAAAAAAGCCGCAACAAAACAACAAAACCCCCAAAAATGCAGAGTGAAAGATTTACTAACTTGTACCAGCTTTTTTTTTTTTTTTTTTTTTTTTCCCCCCATATTGCGCTACTAAGAATGTATTTTTGTTTGGACTTGTGGATTAGCTGAGTCTCATTTTCAAATGGACACAATAAATCTCATGCTTTTGTTTCTAATTTTTTTTTCTTTTAGTTGGCTGTTCTCTCAAACCCATTAAAGGTACATTTCAAATATTACTTGTGTTGCTATTTTGTGCTTTCATTTGATCCATAACCTGTCATGGTTTGAAACTTCACATCAGAAGTTGCTGCAGCCTGTGAGAAGCATATGTGCTGATTCATGTTCCAGTCTGTTTTCTCCAGAAAAACACTCAAGAGTACAGTTAAATTTGGTCAGTAGTAGGACTGAAAATGCAGAATAAATTACTCAAAACACCTTTCTTTTTTTCTGGTATAGAAATGAGGAGAAAATAAAAATCAGGGTTCAGAATACCTTTTATTGAAGGTCTTGTGTTCCAGTAGTAAGTGGTATTTTTTCTTTCTCCACTGGTAAATTAAAACAAACAAACAAATGAACAGAAACAACAAAACAAAACCACCAAAAAACCAAACAAAATCCCAAACCAACCGACCAACCAACCAACCCAAAAATGGACTATTTTTTCCCTAGAATGGATAGTAAAACTATCCCAAAATATTTCTTTTAGAGTATTTTTGCTTTAAGACATACTCCAAAATATGTGAGACTCATGATAAGATCGTGAGAATTAACAACTTTCTGTCCTCGTTTGCAGGGAAAGTGCAGGAAGAGCTGGGGAGCACAGTGACTCATCTACATGAGTTAATTAAACATTGCCTGTGGTGCTCTATTATCTCACTCTCATGCTGTTAAAAGGGTCTCTGGCATGATTTTACCCTGGGCCACCAAGGGCTCTCCTAGTCAGTGCCTAAGCAAGTCTGCATGATTGTTCCTAATAGTCAATTTGGATAAGGCACCTCTTTTGGATGCCAAAAGGGTTTTAATTGTATCGATGCACAAGTTGGCCCCAGGGCCAAAGAACGGGCCAGCCACTGTTTCCTTTGCTACTTTCAAGGTGACCAAAATGAGGAAGCCTTGTGAAAATACATTTGGCATATGTGTAGGGAAAAGCAGTAGAGTCACTGGGAGAATCCCCTCCTCATTAAAAATAAATAAAAATCTAACTAAGAAATATAAAAAAATGAGATACATATTTGCAAAGGGAACTTAGAAGTCCATGGTCAGATAATATCAACAGCAGCCAGCATCAAGCTGATTTAGAACTTACAAATTAACTTATACCATAAAAATTATCTTATAAATAATCAAGAACTAAAAAGGTGTCCAGTCTCTACTCCCAGTCCTGCTATATAGTAAGGCTAGGCCACAGATTAAAGGCAGCATTGGCATGAACCAAATTTAAATTAAAGCTTTGTCTTTTTCCTGGTACGATTGATGGAAGAAATTAGCCAACAATTCCCCACAGTAATAGGAGACACAGTAGGCAAGCAGAATTACTAAATCTAAGACAAAGGTAAAACTCAGTTTTGATATATCTCAATTTGGATATATCCATTCCAAAGTTCTAAAAAATTTGTACATTAAGTCTCAGTCAAAACCCAAGAATTGTTAATATATTTATAAGACTGATAACTGTACCTCTTGGCTAAACTATTGGAATTGTGGCATCTCCATTTAATAAATGGAGAAAAAGCAATGGCTGAATACAGTCCTTTGTCTGACTTCAACAGTAGGCAGAGCTTTGGATTATTTAAAAAAACAGACAAACAAACAAACAAAACTACTAAAAGCTATGGAAGCAGATCAAAATGATGGTGAGTAGTGTGGGTCAATCATCTGTGCATTGTACAATACCATCCAGGTAAGGCCTCTTAGGAAATGAAAATAAAATATAACTAATTGTGGAGAACCAGACCTCAGCATGTTTTGTATTCTGACTATTATGACAGGAGAAAAGTTATTGGAGCAGAGTGTCCTGTGTAGGTCTGTTGTTGTTGGACACACACACACACACTCTGCCTGGTGAAAAAGCATGAACTCTTTATTACAACATCTGACTCCACTTTTAGAGTATTTCTACACAGACCAGGGACTGGGGGAGAAAGTTGACACCTCTCCCATCCCATTACTCAAGACAACTGCCCATCAGCTGTCCATCCCTCCAAGAGAAGGAATGTAAACTAACTTCGTCTTAACAAAAACATTGCTTCTATTTATAACACCTGTGCATGAGAAAACTAAGAACCATGAAAATATCTAAAAACTGTGAAGCAAACCAGAAGGCTGAAAAATCAGGGCAATATAGGTCAGGCGCTGCTGGTCTCAGCTGACTTCCTGCTTTGCCTTGAGTCTCATGCTCAGCTCCCACAACCCCAAATCACCTCCTGCAAAAGGGCTGTCTGGGAGCACACGAACAAAATGCATGAAAAGGCTAATTTACATAAGAGGTGTGCACCTGGTGAACTAATTAAGGGAGTGGATTGGGCCCTCTCCTGCTCATTTCCTCTCCTCTCTTTCTCCTCTCCTTTCCTCTCTTTCTTTGTCTCGTAACTCCAGCTCTGGACCATCCACACAGCAGGACCAGTGTGGGATCTAGGGGCTGGTGGGAATCTTTGTCTTCTGAGGAAAATGTGTGTATCATATTTACCCCATACTCCATACTGAACACTTGTGTGAGAGCTGGGGGGTTATGGAGCTGTGTTGTGACTTCTGAGCCAGAACAGGTGAATACTGAAGTGTACTCTACAAAATTAAGGGCTTGTTTGCCTCCACTCTTGGGGAAATCTATTGTACCAAGTTAAGGGCTTGTTAATTAGTGTCTTTCCAGTTTAAATAGTGGGGTGGTTGCCAAAGTTATGGTGCCTGTACAATAAAGCCTAAGAATTCACTGACAATGGCTTCTGGTGTCTTTCTTCAGCCTAATGAGAATTTACCAAACACCACTGTTGGGTCATGACAATTATCAATCCAGATTTCAGTAAAACATGCATGGGAAATTATTAAATAATACAGATAAACTGATAAAATAAAGAAAAAGAGGATTCTGTTGGACTATAACAAGAGCAAATCTTTTAGTCAGGAGAGGCTGGTAATGAAGCTCTTAGATAGGTATTGAGGATGGTCTTTGCATCCTGCCCTTGCTTTTAGTTGGAAAAGTTCTGTTTCACAGTTCTGGGAAGCATTGTCAATGAGTAAGACTAGCAATACCACTCACAAACAACAGAGGACTTTAAGACTTAGCTAAAGCCTGGAAGCTGCTGAGGGATTATATCAATTCCATCTAAAAAACAACCACTAAAAATAATGACTAAACCCCAAACCTTCTGTATACAGCATTATGTACAGAGCATGTAGTTCATCAGTAGGCAATTCCGAGTCATTGTCCTAGACATTCATAAAGAAGAAAATATTATTTTAATCAGCAAAACTACATGTGAAATAGAGATAGACATATCAATGACGTTTTACAAAGCCTTGGTGGAAGATTTCTTGTAGATCCTCAACAACATACCACACTGGAACCATCATGGAGAAACCTTATAGATGCCGAGGGGGAAGAGAATTATGGGAAGACCAGACCTTCTTGTCTTGTTTATCTTAGTTTTAAAAAGGCCAAGATGCATGGATGGTGCATAATACATTATATTTTCTGAGTAAATGCAAAGAATGAGAGAATTAATTGTGCATAGAAACACGATTGGCACAGACGCAGCATATTCAGGGTAAATGTATAATGATTTCAGAATGGTAGAAATTGATGGCCTGGCCCAATAAATCTAAGAGAGTAATAATAAAAAATTACTTGGCTTTAAGTTTAAGAAAGGGTACTTAGAGGTACTTATAGTAAGAACTGGACTCGACAGCCAGTAACGTCTGTCCTAGTGCAAGAGTTGTAGGACTGTCCTTTATTTCTGCTCCGTGACACCTTCAGGAGCTATCTGAAGTAGGTACCAAGCCTTTTTCAGGCTTCTTTTGTGTCATATCTTTTTTATAACTAATACATGAAATTTCCATTTCTACTTCACACCTTCACAATTTATTTTCCACAGTGGCCATGTCCTATGAAGTATTTTAAGACAACAAGATTCTCAAGGGAGAAAAATTTCCCTAGAAATAATTTCACAGTTGAAGAATGGGTGGGGAAATTAATTCACAACCACTGTAAATTCATTCATAATTCTGGAAAGAGGGTGAAAGTCTCTCCCTCATATGACTAAGTGACCTACAAGTAGTAATCAGAAGGAAAAGAAACTTCTTTCCTGTTGTTTCTGAGTGGACTTTTTTTAAATTAAGAATAATATAGAGATGAGCAGTTACAAAAACACCTGACCTGTGAGAGTAATCTCGTCAGGAACAAAGCTGTCTCTTTCCACGCTTAAATAAAATCTTTGTAACTCTATCCCTTGTTCTCCAGATTCTGCTGATGTACAAAACATGGTAGATGTCAAATCTTAAAAACTGTCTGCTTAAAGTTAATCCAGCTTCAAATCACAATAGTTTTTGTAAAGTGGTCCATACAAATTTGAAGACCAGACCTCATTCCTCAGTCCCACATTACTAGCTCTGAAGGGAACTGTCAGCAAATGGCATTTTATTTTATTGAGGTAGCTGAAATCAAGGATAGAATACTCTTCTGGTTTTTTACATCTGATGTCTTTTGTCACTTTTGAATCAAATCCTTGATGGTATTTAGTATTTGTTTAAAATGATCTCACTTCTCCCATTTTAATTAAAAGTTATAAAATCTGTTATTTACCCAGGAGATTAGATCAGAGCCATTTCATCCTATTTATAACAAAGACAGTCTCTAATAAGTCCTTGAATCCCCTTCTAATCTCTAATATAAATATTTATTTAATCAGTTTAAAGATGATAATTATTTACCAGAGAGACTGAGACAACTTCTACAAAGTTATTATGGGTGAAAACATAGTTTTTGAGGTTTTTTTTTAAAACTTAATAGCTTGAAACAATTCCTTTAGAAGATGTTCAAATCTTTTTGGCAAATAATTGTTTATACTGCTATCTTTTTACTATTTCACTTACTTATAACCTAAGGACATTTTTTCATCAAGCATCTATTAAGTGCATTAATTGCTAATTTACTATTTGCTTGGAAAAGTGTGTTCTGTCATTTCAATCATTAGAATAAATGCTGCTCTTCTATCCTGGTTTCAGCCTTAGAACCACGACAGCTTCTTATATCCATACAGTTTCAAACTCACAGCACTCGTACTGAGTTTGCATGATAAGGTTTTGGTAGCAGGGGAACCGTAGAGGTAACTTTTGGGAACTACAGGGTCAACTTTTCTGAGAAGCTGCCAGAAGCTTCTCCGTGTCAAAGCCAGCTGCCTACAAGAGAGACCTGCCACCAGCCAAGGCTGAACCCACCAGTGCTGGGGGCAGAGTCACCGGCATAGCAAAGCAAAGAAAGAAAAGATCCAAAAAATGCCACAAGCAACAGCAGCCGGAGAAGAGAGGAGCGAGATTATCTGAGCAACATCCCTGCAGGCACCCTGGGTCAGTGAAGCAAAAGTGGAAAGTGGTGCTCCAGGTGTTGGAGCGGAGATTCCCCTGCAGCCCCTGATGAAGACCATGGTGTGGCAGCTGTGTCCCTGCTGCCCATGGAGCTCCACAGTGGAGCAGGTATCCACCTGAAGCCCATGGAGGACCCTGTTCCAGAGCAGGCGGATCTTCAAAGGAGGCTGTAACACCACAGGAATCCTGTGCTAGAGCAAGTTCCTGGCAGGATCTGTATACCCGTGGGAGACCCATGCTGGAACAGTGTGCTCCTGAAGGGCTGCACCCCAAGGAAGGGATCCATGCTGAAGTTTGTGAAGGGCTGTAGCCTATAGGAAGGACTCATGTTGAAGAAGTTCCTGGAGGAAGGCAACCCACAGTGGAACAGGATGAGTGTTAAAAATCCTCCCCCAGAGAAGGAAGGAGCAGAAGAGACAATGTGTGACTGAATTACTACAGCTCCTATTCCCTTTCCCCCTGCATGGGAGGAGGAGGAATGATGTGTTGTCTCTCCCTGTCCTTGTCTCAACACATGAACCTTTTGTTATATTTTCCCTCCCCTATCCAGATGAGGAGGACAGTGCCAGAGTGGCTGGGGTGGACACCTGTTGTCCAGTCAAAGTCAAACCATCACAGAACAAGATCCTCTCTTTTGTACACTTAAACAAATTTATACTCTTTAGCTTTCCAACCAAATCTTCTTTAAAAAAATGTCCTCTTAGATGTATTTAAAAAAGCAAGATATCAAAATCAAAAACCAAAGACAAATGTAGTGTATTGATAGCATACTAAATTCTATGGCCAAGCAGAACACATAATAACTAGTTACAGTTAAGGGAGTTTTGGAATTTAACTTGGAGGAAGTCACCTCTTGCAGTGGGGAGTGTAAAAGTGGCTGCGCTGGTAGTGCCTGGAGGTGTTCAAACATTGTGGCTCAGCATTGCCTATGAATCTCATTCATTTGGGGCCAGAAACCAGGACGGAGAAAGGCCTGGAGAAGGCAATAAGGGATTTATCTATCATGTGGGATGAGAAATCAACCAGCATAGGAGCAATATTTCTTTTTCTTGCATCCTTTTTCATAGTATATTCCTCCTTTAATGCTTTTGTATTGTCTCCATTCTCTCCAGTAGATGTGGTGCTACTGTCAGGTGCAAGATAATGCTCACTGGAGAACAAAAATCTTGGGCTTGTTGTTGGCAGTGTATCCAGTGCTGCTGACAGAAAAGCCACAGTATATTCCCACATCAAATATTTGGGTTGTGTTGCTTCTGACAGCTGTCGCCACCACAGCCAATACTAAATCTGAAGACAGTCAACACCTAATTTCTCAAGACAGAAATGAGAGTGCTATATAAAGTAATCATAAGGGGCCCAGGCTTTGTCCTAGCTTTACCTCGCTCAGTGCTTATTTCCCTGCAGCATAAGCAGGGAGAACATGCCAACCTGGGCAAGGTTCATCAGCATTCAGAGAAGAATAGCTATTTGATTTTGTGGCTTGCATATTGATTTAAAAGAATGAACCCATTCTGCATGCAACTGGAAAGTAAAACACTTTAAAGATGTCTGACTAATTTTCTGGAGCCTATTTTTCAATCTCTAGACAATGCATTTGGACATCACTTCTACATTACTGTTTTATCTCTGTTCGCATTATTCTCAATACTGCAGTTCCCACTCTGCAGAAAAATATGTTTACTGCTCATTTTTCTTTTGGCATTTGTTTTCACTGAGCTTTGAAACTAACCTGTGTACAATCCATGAGTCTATTTGAGGTGAGGGTGTATTTCCCAGACCTTTTGGAGCAATTTTGAAAACTTGCAATTACAGATCTATCTTGCATCATAATGTCTCTTTTTCTCGGCATCACCTTTTACAGTCTATGACTATCAGGGTGTCTTTTATGTTTCTTGTTTAATGGAAGACCTTCTCTTAAAATTCTCCAGTTGAAATAAAACAGCTTTTTACTTGCAAACAACAGTTTTATTTGCACTTCAGTGGATACTGTAAATACCTGAGCATTTAATGTTCAGCTGTGTATGTATTACTTCAAGTGACATTCCAATCTCCCTGATCCAGTAGCTGACATGTTGGCTTACAGCGTGTGAATAGTTGCACTTCACATATCTGTTCATAAACCTATGTTTCAATTACAGATACAACACTAAATTAGTAACAGCGCAAACTTAGTACTTAAATAATACCTATTTTTTCATTAAATACAAAATTCAATTATCTATGCAAAATAAAATAAATATGAAGAAACCTTCTCCCAAATGAAAAACATAGGTTGAGTGTCCTGGTTTGAGACAAATTTGGAAGGGAACGATGGGGATACTAGGATACAACATCATAAAGTCACCCTAGTATATTGGGAAAAATAAAACGTGGAAATAAATACCCATAAAGAGAAGGAAAATTGAATTTAATCAATATATGCAATTGATTTTAAGAATAACTCTAAGTGGTACCTGTCAGGGAATCCAAGAAAGATGTCCAGAGGCACTCTAAATGTCGTGATCAATATTAGTGTTTGTTGATGCGTTTATTCTTGCTGTTTGTTTGTCTCTGTCTTTCTCTTTATTTGTTTTTTGAAACTAAGACTCCAGCACTCTTCAAGCAATAGTCTTGTTTACTTACTTTTTTTCCTGTGATTGTCCCTCTTCAAGCATGCAGTCCTTTGTGGCTTCCCAGCCTGTTCTCACAGGCAGGATTTTGGGAGATAATACCGGCAATTAATAAAATTTTTGCACTTTTATTTGTGTCAATCTTGTGTCTAAGAATTGCAAAGAATGCAGAGTAATGCGGTAAAGAATAGAGAATTATATTCTTCAATTTTTTTATTAATGTCTGTTAAATAGCAATATTTAAAAAATGTAACTAAATATACATAAATATTTTTTTAATTTACAGTGGGTACCATATTTCTGTGCACGTCACATGCTGGTAGTTGAGTAATCATAACTCTTATGATTTCTAATCAAATACTAAATGCATTTCCTGCCACCATACCAGGCCAATGAATCGTGTTGATACTGGTGAAACCATGATCATTTATTCAAATGATCTTACTAATATTTTGTATAGCAAAGATAAAAATCTCATGAGAAGTAGATGAAGCAGACAAAGTTCAAAAAGGTGACTGTCTGTAGAAACAATGTTTTTTCATATAGTTCACCTTGACTTCAGACTGCAGGTGCAAAATACAGTAATATTAAAAATGCATTTAAATATGAGTTGCTGCAGGTAAACCAATTCCGTTGTCACATCTTAAAAGTCTTGTGATACTCATGAGCTACAGAGACACAGGCCTGGCGCAGGTCTATGGCCTGGGCTTCTGGAGCCAGAAGATCACCAGCCCTTTTGAGAACTTAAGCTCTAGCTATGGCACACAATAGACCTTTGTAAGAGCTGCTGTGCACTGGTGCCTGTCTCTTATTGCAAGGCCCCAAATTCTTGTGTTACAGAGGTTCAAATCTGGAGCAATTCCCTCGGCATCTGAGGAGAATCACAGCTTTAAAAAATAGTGAAAGAGTGGAAACAAGTTCAGTTCTTGCACTTTCAGGATTTCAGAAGGTGAGGGTCTTGATAGGAAGGCCAAAAAGAAGCTGATTGCAATTCGAGTGGTGCAACATGAATATAAACCCCTTGCCTTGGATAATGATTTATGCCATTGCAGTTTAGAAGAGAACCACAGAGCTTACAGTCTGTTCAGAAACCCGAGGATGGAATTTGTCCCGACCTAGGCATGATGTCATATTCAACAAACTTAAAAAAAGAAAAAGCATTCATCCAGGTTTTCAGTAATGCCCTTTTTGACATTTTCTTTTTAGCTTTCACTGGTACAATGACAACATTGCTGTGATTTGAGGTCCTTCTCTTCCACTACAGTTTCTGTATCTGTCAGCGTCTTCCACGATGCTCACACAAACACAACACACACACACACGTGGACTGCTAAAAATTATTCCCTACCATGTTACTCTATTCCCCACCATGTTATTCTATTCCCCTGTCACCCTGTGGTTCCAGTGGAGCTAAACTGTCACAAAACTTGAGCAACGCTGTAACAAATCAAACACGTATGCGCCACCCACACACAAACTCTTTGCCCCAGAGAGTTATGAGACCGCACTTCTTACTTCTCAATGATTATAACTGTAACCCTTAGAGTTTTTAAGAAAAAAGAGTGCACAGAATAAAAAGTTATATTTATCCTAAAGAAAATATCCCTAAGAATTAAAACAGAAGAACAAGAGGGAACAACAAGAAAGAGAATATTAGAGGTCAGATTCTCAGCTAGTGTAAGCTGGAGCAGCTCCATTGCCTCCAGTGGAGCTGTGCCAGCTTATCCAATGCATGTGCTCTGTCCCAGTCTGCCCTTCTAGTCAAATCACTGAACTGGTACCTTCAAAGCTTTCCCTATCATGCTGCCAAATTTGTATTGCTACTAGCAACAACTTCTTTAAAAAAAAAAAAATTTGCATACGCAAATTATTCACATTGCTTTATTTTTTCTTTGTCAGTTCACAAAAAAAATATTTCAAGCTGTCATAACCTTGCATTTAGTCAGTGAAAGAGTAATCTTGAAAGGAGAACATTGTTTTACAAACTGGACACATACCCTGTTTACTTTTCTCTAATATTTGCATACTATAAAGCATGTGGGTTTTTTGTTTTGTTTTAAAACCTTCTTCATATATTATCATACAAAAATATTCATATGCAAGTAATAAAGATTTTTTAAACATCCAACTTTTTTATACCTAAATCAAAGTCACATGAAAAGGTTTTTTTTTTTTGTTTGGTTTTGTGTCGTTTTGTTGTTATTTTTAATCTAGACAAAGTACACCTTGTGCTTTAACAAACTTATGGCATCATGTGTTCTTTACAAGGATTGTATTGAAAAAGCTCATGTGTTGTTATTCATTAAATAATGTAAAACTTGCCTGCTTTAGTGGGTTTTATTTCTCTTAATCCTCTTTCTTCCCCCTCTATGAGTTATTTGTGTTTATCTATCTGTGTGGAAAAGTTAAGGCAAGTGCAAAGTTACAAAAATCAATGTTTCTATTGCTAACATGTGCAGCATTCATATTTAGTGAGTGATGTCTTTTTGCCTGTAAGAATAAAATCAATGAAAATACAAAAATGTTTAATATGTTATAGCCATTAGAATAAGCTCTTCATTTTTTTAATACCAGTCTTGGTGAATTTTCCAAAGTTAGGATAACATAAACCATGTCCTTTTTAAAGTAACATACACTGAAACTAGGTAACATACTGATCATGACTCTCTTGCTTCTCAGCAGTAAGCATAGTATTGCTACAAAAATGCAGTTCCTTTTAGCTATGACCTATCTAATTTTTTTAAAAAATAAATTTAAGTTAATCTCTTTAGGTAAAATCTTCAATATACAGTAGGCATAAATATAGGTTGATGTATTTCTACTTAACTTTAGTGCTTCTATTTTAAATTTAATGATTTTGAACAAAGTGTATAAAGGAAGAGACATATTTTCCAGATTATAGTCATACCTGTAGCCCTAAAGAAAACCTTGGCAAAAATGCGTATGTTAATTTATGGTTTGTATAGCAATAGTTATGGACATTTGGAAAAGGCAATTGTTGCTGAAACTTCAATTAAATTGTAGAATAGACAGAAATTCATGTTCACAAATTCTGGGCCTGATTCTGCTCTTTATTTTGCACCAGTTATATACAGCTGCAGTTAATTCTGATGACTTCAGTAGAAATTTTTTTTTTACTTTAATCAACTGTTAAGAAAATTAAGATAAAAAGTGCCAAAGCCTAGCATGGCACTTCCTTGTTTCATTCCATCAATGCAAAATTAAACAGGGTAAGTAGACATTTATATCCTCAATGTATGTGCATGTATTCAGTAGGAGCTACAAAGCAGTTCTACTCTGCTGGTTCCTCAGACCAGCTGAGAGTTTTATTAACGAAGTGCTTTATCAGGATGCTTATCCAGGTGTTAACTTTGAACAGTGGGCTCCCAAGATGGGACTATTACTGCTTGAGCTGTGTTGTGCATTCTGCTTATGGACAGTCAGCTCCTTTTCAGATGAGTAAAGTAACTAAATAAAATTAAAGAAACTAAATCACCTAGACAAATTGTTTTATTTGTATTACTTTTGCAGTTTTTTTTTTTTTTATGAAAGAGAAGGTGATGAAATTTTCCTTCTAGCATTTCAATTAGAGATATGTTATTACTCTTAAAGATCTTTTTGGTCATTTTGTTTTCTTGTCATCTGAAGAAGATGCAGAACATACAATATGCTAATAAAATGATTCACTTATGAAATGGTGCATATGCTTAATTTTATATATTATGAACAGTCTCATGACATTGGTAATTGCACAGAATTTAATAGTGTGCTTTTCTTGCAAAACTCATAGGTGCCTCAAAACTGCTGTATGTGACAGCAGTGGATATTTAGATGCATTGTTGGGAGATAATTTAACTCCATTTTACTATAAAAGCTAAGCTAAGTATTTTGTCTTTTAGCATCCTCCACCTACTAATTGTTGCTGCTTCACCACTTCCTAGCACTGGGCAGCTGCCTTCTTTAACTTTATTAGCATGCTGAACGTGTATCATTAAGAAATCTGCAAACCTTTATGATTAAGATGTTATAAACTATTTATGAGTTTTCTGAATAACATAAAAATATATTAGGTTGTATTTTTACAAGAAATATAAAATAAATTATAGCAAATTACTATCTAGGGCAGAAGAGCTGTAAGAGTTACAGGAATAAGGAGCGGATATGTGTGTTCTAGTCAGGTATTTGAAATAACCAATGATGATTTTGTAAATTCCCATAGATTCACCTGGAGTCTGAAATATTTTATTTTATTTTATTTTATTTTATTTTATTTTATTTTATTTTATTTTATTTTATTTTATTTTTCAAGACTTTGGAGAGCCTTAGAAAGCCAACAGACAGCAATCAGAAGTCTGGAGGAAGAAACCTCAGGTTTTCAAAGGAAGCTCATTTCTCAATGAGCAGAGGGAATCAGACTCACTGTGCCTGAGATTCCTTTCCACCTGAAAGTAAAATTTTCCCTTGCAATACCTAATTTTTGGATTGGCTATGAAGTAGAGAACTGACTGAAGTGGGAGCTAAGGAAATCCAGCAGCTCTTTGAATTGCTGCCATGTGCACAACTGGGAGACTTTCAGCCTTGTTTATGACTATTTTACTCCAGTTCTCTGAGCATCCACTTCATTCTAATAAACTCATGTAGTGCAATGGTACCTCAGTCCTGATGTCTCCTTATGAAAACAAATCAGAGCAAAGCAAAGCAAGTCCAAACAAACAAAAACACAATTCAAGGAGTTACAAAGAATGAAAACATTATTGAAAATTATATGCATGTGCATCTCAGTCTGTGCCCAACTCCTTACACTCTAGATTGATGTCTGAGGGCATCTTGAAAGTTTTATACCTGGTAAGGTGTCCAAGATGACTAAGAACTTGTTTTATTCCAATTCCTTAAAGAACAACTTGGCAAGTGTCATTTGAGGGAGATAGCATCTTTGCTGCCCCTTCTCACTCTTCAAATAACTAACAATATTTAAAAAAATGTAGGAATGGTATTTGCCATGTGGTACTGAGAAGTATTCACAAGTTCTTTTGTTTAGAAGAGTGAAGACGTAATTGGAGAAAATAAGAAATGAGCTGCATTGACACCATTATTTACAATAAAAAAATTGGCAGATATTTAGGTAGGTCCTATTAATTAGAAAAAAGAAAAAAAACCCCAAAATATTCCCTACCTCTAACAAGCTTATTTAAATGACTTTAGATAGCAAACAGTTGGTGAAACAAGTATCTGCTAAATTTGGGTTTCCAGGCAAAAGATGTCGGTAATTTCCTGTGGCAGCAGGACTAGATGAGTGCTAGTTGTGTTAACCTACCCGGTCATGACATGAGCAATAAAGATCTTTCCCATACCTCTCCCACCCCATGTCACTCTGGCAATGTATCTGTGTCACAGTACTCCTAGCAATGGCCTGGTTGCAAGTTTGTCATCTCCTTGCAGCACATGGGAAATGTCTTGCTATGAAAAAACACAGATTTTTGGGACTTCCTTGCCTTTTTTTGAGTGCTACTTATTTTATTTTGTTGTACAGTTCTGTGATTAAATAGTTACAAGTTAAAATACCTATGTACAGGAATTACATTGCATAAAGTGCTTTTTGTGATGTAACTAAGATTTGAGAGTTCTTATTGCAACAATTTTGTTTCAGATATCTGCACAGTTTGCAGATTCATGTGTTTTGCTGAGGTAGGCATAGGTTAGTGGTCTCAAAGAAGGAGCCTGGTGTCACTGAACTATTTTGCTAAGATAGATGGAGAGACAGTTGTGTCACTGTTCTCCTCACTGCTTTGTATTTACATAATTGTTCCATTTGAAGTTGCCTGGGTCTTAAGATGACAAATGTTCAGTGTTCTAATGTTATGCTGAAGGTAAACATATAACACTAATTGTTTAAATTTTCTACTGAAACATTCCTAAGAACTCAATTAAGGCTGCAGTGAGCTGTTCACCAGAGAATATTAACCCTGGAAAACAACTTCTTGTATGTCTGTAAATTCATTGCCACTTGTGTTTTAAATTTACAATGAATAATGGATTTCCTAAACAAAACCCTCACAGATTTTCCTGTCATGCAAAGAATGGAGAAAAAATTTGGAAAAGTCTCTCAGTGAACTTCCTACAAAACATCAGGAGAAAACAACCTTCTCTTGAAAAAGAATCATCTAAACTTAGGTTTAAGAAGATAAAGTAATTTTTAAACCCAGGTTTAAAAAGATTAACTAATTTTCTTTTCTTTATGTTTGTTCTTCAAGTGTGTGTGTACAGACTGCAATTTAATGGAATATCTTGAGCCCATAACTGGCATTTCCAAGACTTACTTTTTACCTCAGAGAAGATCAAAATAGCATCAGGATGTTGCTTCATATAAACAGGCTATGTGGATGTGAAAAATGGTGCACTCAGAACAAAAAACGCAGCCACTTTTCAGGTCAAAGTTTTACTCTTTCCTGTAAGTCTCAGGAAAGAAGACATCTAGCCACCCTAAACATCTCTGGAAAGAGTTTTTGTATGGACCCCAACCTGAGGCCTTACAGCAAGCTTTGAGTGCTTGTACTTCTAATTCAGTCTGCAGGGTAAACAGATACAGGAGGATGGGATGGGATAGGATGGAATGGAAATTTCTGCAGGGGTGCTCAGGTGTGGTGTTACCGACTAAGGTGGCAATTTCCTGCAGCTGTCATTTAGTGGGTTGCGCACTAACGAAGCAAGCTGACCTCTTTCTATGCTTGATGCTGGTGTTTAAACGTGGAACAAATGGGAAATACTGTCAGCTGTCCCTGCTCTTTCAGCTGCTTTGCCATAGGGTATCTGTCCCTTGACATCTGATAGTTCTCATGTTTATTTTCACTAACATCATTAGCAACTCAATGCCCACCTTCCCTGTGTTGCCTACAGCAGACAGGACCGTGGTGATGCCCCGGGCCCTTGGTTCCCTCTGCTCCCACCTGGCACAGGAGTAACTACGCAGGAGGCCAGAGGGGCCTGTGCTTGTCTCCTCCATGCACAGGAGCACGCTTTCCCCTCTGTGGGGCTTCTCAGTCGTAAACAAGTGGTGCAGCTGCCTGTTCTGGCTTGCAATTTGTCTGTCACAAAATGTGTTTGAGAGTATGGGCTCAGTATGTATTAATTGTTCCTGGATGACTGTATTTTTGAGGAGGGCAGAGAGAGCGAGCTAATATTTGATTAACAGAGAAAGGGAAGGTTACAATTTTTTTTTTTTCTAATTTTTGTGTTCCTTTTGACTTGTTCTGATGATTAAGAGATGTCTTTATAAAAAGATATCAGTAATACCGCCCTCAAAGTCTTAGCTCTCATATTTTGCTTCAAACTATTTTCCTAATACTAGTTATCAATAAAAAAATATTTGCATTCTCTATAAGCTCAGTACTAGATAATCTATATTATTTAATATTTAGATGCTAGAGAGTCACCTAACTCTTACTCCCCTCAAATAAAAATATTTGAATTGACTACTGAATGTTTCCGAAATTATGTTATTTAAGGTATTAGCTATTTAATGTTAAAAATGCTGATAAGCTTTTGGAACGAGGCTGGTTGTAATTACAAGCTGAAAACGTCCTTTTAAAAGCCCTCAGTAAAAATGTACTAACTTTTCAGTAATTTGAACTGCTTCAGAATTGACATGTTTTCCCCATAAGATCTCAGACCTGCTTTTGTAATTTCTTCTCTATCTAATTCATGGTCCTCCTGTGGACTCCAAACCTACCAGATCTTACTAGTCCAGAGCAAAAGTCAAACTTTGTCATAAGCAGAATTAAAACAAAAAAGGGGCAAAGGAAAACTCTTAATAGCTGAAACATTTTAATCTTTTTTGCTCCTCATGGCAACAACTCTGAGTTTTTCAACATCAAGTCAAGGCTCTTTGGTGAAGTGTGACGCTGCCAACATCTTCTTGGAGGACAGAGACAAAGTCAATGGAAAATGGCCCAGCAGAGTTGCATCACAAACAACAGCTCAGTATCCATGCTAAATTCAGTGAATCTGAAATTAAAGACACAATGGTGCTCTTCAACCTCCACTCAGTGGCCTATTTAGGAGGTGAAGAGACGTGTTTATACAAAAAAAAAGAAAAAAAAAAGAACTTGCAGCCTTCATAATACAAGACAACTCATTGTTATAAGGTTGCTTACATTTTTTTCTGTTGCCAGACACTTTAAGCTATTTCTAAGCTGGTTATAAAATGTTTTCTAATAACAGCAAACCTGATAGAGGGTAGTAGTGAAGGAATATAGTTACTCCAGTTAATAAACTAACTCTGTTACAAAGATTGTTTTAGCACTGACAGATTTTTGTCATCCTCTTTATAAAACCAGTAGAAGACAAACAAAAATCTTTCTGTGCTAGACTATGAACAAGTACAAAATCATTCGGAAGTGTATCAGACATACAGGGACATATTTGTGTTGCTGATCTGTCTGGATGGCCTCCAAAAAAGCCAGTTGCTTGATGTAGGTCAGCCAGAGTACAGGCCTTTGCATGGCAAAAGAAACCACAATACAGTCAAAAAGCAAGTGGGTATTTTGCCCTTTATTTTCCATTGGCCACTGTTCTATTTTTGAGCTTACTTTACTACTGTGGTTTTCCCTCCTTTGGATTTGAATAAAACTCTCCGTAGGCTTATCAACTTGACATTTTCTTCTTCTTTTTTAGTTTAAAAATGAAGGAATCCTTAATTTATTTATTTCATGATTACTAGGCCGCTTTTCCCCAAATCTCACTGTTCTATATATAATTTAAATGGGTTATTAATGCACAATATCCAAATAAAACTGTGAATTTTGATCAGGTATGTATAACAAGCCTTCTGACTATTCTGAAACTGATTATCACCCATTATGTAAAACACACATGGTTTTCACAACTGTGCAGTAATAGAAAAAAATCTTAGTTTGCATTTAAGCCTAACAGCATTGAACTCTGAACCAGACCATATCAAAAGTGTTTGATGTTGGCTGCCTGGGGAGAACTGGGTCCCCATTAAAATCCAGAAGGTATTTTGCTGTTCCTTTCCCTTCAGCCAAGATTTCAGCTTGTCACAGACAGCAAATATGAATTCTTTTTCTCTTTGTTTTCCAATTTTCTTCTCCCACACAAACCAATCTTGCACTCATTCAGATTTATTAGATTTACTCTCAAATCATAGTGGTGTAACTGAGAACAGAATCAGACCCAGCAATGCACTTTGCCTTCAAAATAATTAGCTGCATTCTATACAGACTCCCATTTCTGTCCAGCTATATATGCTATCTGGAGAATCTATATACTGAATTTACACAAGCTGTGTAACAAGAATCCTTTGATAACACGGACTACCCTGATTAGAGAGAGCCTTATAAAGACAGAGCACCACACTTGGATAATTCACGTGCATAGAATCCACATACAGACCCAAAGTTACTGGCCAGGCAGAGTAAATTTTTCTGATCATCACACTGTGCCTTTTTAAAAATAAAGTGCTATTTGCTTATGGCTAAACCTTATATGTGGCTATTGCATGCACAGTTCAGGCTGCATTATCAAAAACCAAAACACTTTCACCGAAAATGATGGAGCCTAAGCACTAGGGCAATGACAGGTTTTTTTTGGGTTTGGCTTGTTTGTTTGTTTGTTTGTCTCCATTTTATTTTGCATTCCAACAGAATTTTTGTCAAACACAGAGCACATGAACACACAATGCGTTCCTTCACTGTTCGCCACACAGAGTTGTTCACAGAGGAGGAATACTAAGGATGAATGTTTCTAAAGCCATAGACGAACTTCTCCACTTATTTCAGGTTTTGTGGTTTATATTTTTTTTTTTGTTTGTTTTTCTTATATTTAATATTATGACAAAACATTATAAGAAAAGCTTTCTTTAAGTAGTGAGAATATCAAATGGTATTTGTCAATCCCTGAATCATGCTATTCAAAGTGCTTAAATCTACACTAAAAATAGAAGAAAAGAAAAGTACTTCCCATGTAGCTAACAAAAACCCTACCAATTGTCTAAATGTGATTGTGGTCAAATAATTACATCCTACATTTATTCCACATCCCAGTCTTTACACCAGGGCATGTAAAGGGAAAAAAATAATGCTTTGCTTTCAGAGGATCCTGGGGTATTTTTGGGACTGTTGTGGTTTAAGCCCAGATGGAAATTAAGCACCACACTGTCACTCACTCAACCCCTCCCCTTCTCCCCCTCTCAGCCCAGTGAAAACCAGGGCAGGCATCCAGATGAATGAAGGAAAATGCGATCAGTACCTGACAGGTGTCTGTAAGAGAAAATAAATAATAGCTTTCTTAAAGCAAAAGTGCAAAGCTCTCTTAAAATTTTATGTGACCTGGCAGCCTAATTTCCATTTTGTGGATGTTTGGCATGTGTCCAGAGACACTATAATAAAGAACAGATTGTAGAAAAGGACTTGAGCTTAATCTCAGAGAAATAAACATTTCAAGCAAATAAAAATCAGTGCACACCTCAAAGGTCTATTAGCTTCTTATGCAGATACTGAGATTTCTCGACTTTCACAATAGGAGCACAGTCATTTCCTCCCACACTGGCAGTTCTGGATTGCTCTCACAAACATCCCCCAAACTGCTGCTTCTCGACTCACTTCTCATTAGGAAGCCCAAAATATTATAAGCTATACTTTTCTTGTTGTGACAATTATGATGTGCAGACCCCACAACATCCATTATATTGGCCGATATCGTTCAGCTGCCATAAAAACACCTTAAGCTATTTAATTACATAAATAGACTCTAAGGCCTGTTTGCCAGGACACCAGTCACAATTCTGCCAGGGTAAATCAAAGCCTTGACTCTATGACAGTGTGCTACAACCAGTAACTCTGCTCCAGCTCCTTTGCATCTGCCAGCATGGACTAGCAAGAGAGCTTGGTCTGAAGATGTTGCAGAGCTGCACCACTCATCTCTCTTTCTAAAACCAGAAAGGATTTTCTGTTTTTTAAAACATAATTATGAGCAAGGTGCTTATTTAATTTGTCTCGAAGATGTCTGGATGTAAACACGGCGGTGGGCTTTTATTCTTCCCTGTCAGCCATGGTACATGCATTATTTGTAACTCCTCAAAGATAGAATCATACATAAAAATAAAACTAATTTATTTATTCATTAAAGTGAATAAATTGTTTTTAATACTTCCAGGTCGGATTTAAATATTAATTTTTGTATAAATAAAGTTTATTCTGAAAACAATTATATTTCTGGTAATCATGTCATTTTTCTGCCTGAGTTCTTACTGAAATCATGTTGAAATTAATAAAGTTTATTTATCATTACAAGCTAAAACCAAATGAAGGACGATTTCTTAATCTTGAATATATCATTTTAAAGCAAATACAGTTTTTGGAACATTAAAATACAAGGGACTCTGAAATCCACAGGAAAATAATGTTTTCCTCTTACTTTTTTTTGAAAATAACACTTTCTATAATACAAAGTGACAAACCATCTACAATACTGTCTTTTTCATTCCCCTTTGGTTTGGAAGCCATCACTGTACATATCAGCAGGACTCTGCATTTCAGTGTCTATTGCCTCACTTGTCTTACTCGCCTGACATTTGCAAATGTTATTTGCAGGATTTTGAAAGTTGAGAAAGAAAAAAAAAAAAGAGCGCTTAAAAAATAAAATCCACAATCACATTAATACTTCTCCGGGACATGTTAAAAATAGGGTTGCTTTTATATTTATAAAAGGGATACAACCAACTCATTCTTAAAATGAGAATTAAGAAAAAAAAAAACAAACCCAAGAGAGCAAAAACCAAACCAGCTATAATTTCTACACACTCTAGTGACTACTGTGAAGCAACCGATACAGATTGGGTATTTTCTCTTGTTTGACAGGTATCTATCTGCCAAGTTACATGTTAGATGATCAGACTGTAGTGTTACCCCAAATGGGGGTCTTTGTGAGGGCAGGGAAGGAGCAGTGCACATTACGGGAGTAGAAATGAAACTGGAGCTCTCAGTGAGCAATGGGGTCCTTCTAAGAACAAAAACTCTCAAAAGAGGTGAGCTGCAGCAGGCATGGCTAGGCAGGCCAACAAAATGGATGGTGCTTCTGATATCAACATAGCTTTGTCCGAGCATTCCCAAGAGAGGTTATAAACAAACAAACAAAAAGTCTAAAACTATACTAATGAAGCAAAAAAGTTTCCTATCTATACAGCAGTCTCTTAGTTTAAAAAAAATGTAAATATACAAATTCAATGACATATAAAACAAAGTCAAAAATGTGAATGGGAAGAGACATGGGTAAAACAGGAAGACTGATGCTACAAAGAAATTGCAAAAACGTATGTACAAGACCCTGTTTTTCCTCGTTTGTGATCGATTGTAATGCATGTTTAACAGCAGCAGTCGAGGATGTAGTTCCAGGCACCAGACTGCAGACTCTGCTCCTACTCAAGGGGGTTGACAGCCCCTTGCATGTCGGTCACCAAATGACACTTGATATACTGGTCTCCCGCGGCAAGAGGGGCAGTATGGCACTGTTTGTGTGAGCCTCTTCGGGGTTCTGCTCCCTGTTAGTTTTTGTCTGGGGCCGCTGCCCGTTTATGAGTGTCATGGGGATGTTGCAGTAGGTGTGCTGGTTACCTATTGAGGTAAGAGGCAGGGTGCCGGCGGGAGGTACGTCGTACTCATAGCTCCGGTAATAGTGTTTCTGGCGCATCTGTGAGTGATATGTGTTATGGAAGGTGGAGCGCAGGTCTGGATGGGCAGTGGCAAGAGCAGTGGAGGTGGCAGCGGCCATGGAAATTGCGGAGACTGTCTGCAGTTCCCCAAAGGGCCCCTGCTCACTGACATCTAGAACCTGCTCGTTTGTCATGGGTTCAATCCTCTTAAAAGGCATTTCGTACTGTAAACGTTTCCAGAACTTGGAATTTAACTTGTTGCATTTTGGTCCATGCCATTTAATGACAGTGAGGAGCTTGATGGTATGTTTTAGGGCCTCAACCTCCTGGTAGTTCATAACTCCTCGCAGTTCACTGCATTCAATCAGTATCACTTTGATTTCTCCCGTGACTAACATATTTCGAAGCCTTGTTTCCAGTTCAAAGATGCTCCAACCTCTTCTTACCACGTAACTTGGAGTCATGACGATGATCAGTCGCTTGCTTTGGTCTACACATCTTGCCACATCTTCAATGTAGGCTACAAAACAAAACAATTGCTCAAAAAAACAATATAAGAGAACAGTCTGATCTCATACACTGGTGAGAAACTACAGAGACAAATCGTTGCTCCCAGAATATCTCACTGAAATATGCAAAAACCTCAATTGCAAATGTGCCGGACTGGCCTGGCAGAATGTGATCTTGAGCAACCTGATCTCTGTAGACCTTCTTGAGCAGGGAGGTTGGAAAAGATTACCTCCATAGGCTCCTTCCAACCTCAACCATTCTGCAATCCTGCAAAACATCTGTTACCACACGTGCTATGGATTGTGAGTGTTTGTTCATGAGCTGTGGCTTGGTGTCATCTATATCGCTATTGGAACAAATATGTCCATCAAGATTTTTACCTTTAAAAAGGCAAAATCACCCAGTTAGACAACAGAGCAGCAGCCATGTGCTTCAGGACCTCAGTCTCAAACTAAGTCTTAATACTTAATTTAATACTTTAAGTTTTTTGGTCGGTTTAGATTTTGTTTTTCTTTCATGCCCCTGCCACATACATTCATAAAAACAGTGTTGTTGCCGGTAAATTAGTGTTTAGTTTGTTGTAGGTTTAAAAATATCCATGAGATTGTTAGATGTTCTATGATTTGTTTTGTTTATACCAAGCATCCTTCCTTTTATCTTTCATTAAAGGTATTGAACTTAGTTGCTGTCTACATGGTTACACTGAAGTAATGAAGAATATTACAACAACCGACAAAATATTTCTGTACTTATGTTGGAATACGTGAGAGAAACATGAAAAAGATCTTGTACCAGCTGTAACCAATTCCAGCATTTAGTCTCTGAGAATGACCAAGTACATCCACTACACGTTTGTCTATAGTGGACACTGGCAGAATCCACTACTTTTGTCTGGTGTAGAAGCTATTACTCATCCATTACCTTAGTCCAAAATCAACTTTTTCTTTCCTGTGTGAATTTCTGTAGTACTTAGAATCATGGATATCTTTCCAAATAAAATCTAAGGAACTGAAAAGAAAGAACTTGGTATTCATTCCTAGAGATGCAAGCTCCCAAAAAATCAGGACAATGTTAGTCTTTTCCATTTCCTTTACTTATTCATGCCCTTTCTGCACTGTTTTACCTTCAATTAAAACAATACAATTTCTAAATAATAATCCTCTTATCTGGGAAATGCACATTAATGTTTGGTGTTTTTTATTCACCATTCTCTAAGACACAGGAGAAAAGATGACATTCTGAAGGAATAGGTATAGAAACAAGACTATTGTTTCTGAAATCAATAATTTTTCCCCTTCAAAATCACATGAAAATAAAGACATGACTTACTTCCTGTGGGAATCAAATCTCTGTCTGGTATGAACAACTTGTATCCATAATGCTTTTCTAGCATATCTGGTAGAATCTCAAGAGCAAATCTTTCTTCCTCTCCAGTTTCTTGATTCCACTGGTCAGGATCCACTTTGGTATAAGATAGATATGCATCGTAGTCTTTGTTGTCTAAGGAAAGAGAAAAATTAAGTTAGTGTATTCCTTATTCTAGCAATTTTCCCAGATATATCCCCAGGTATTATTTCTGGGAGAATTTTCCAGGAATTGTAAATGGTTTAGATAAAATGGGAAGCTTTCACCCAGTCTCCAGATATGCATCCATTCAGCTTTCCTGTTTCACTTAGTAGAGATAACCCTTAGTTACACAGATGCAAGGAAGGAGGGCTACATATCCATAGACAAAAGTCAGTTTATGTAAGAGTCTGGATGAAGGAAACCCACTCAGCTGCTGGGTGACAGCTCACAAGCACAAAGTCAAAAGTCACTGAGAAGAATTTGCCTTCTCCTCTAGCGTAAAAGGAGAAAGAAGAGCATGGAAATAACTAAGCTAATGTGTAAATGTCTCTGCTGCATAGTAAAAGCATTTCAATCTTGCCAGAATTTTACTATAAATTTAGGACCTGAGGCTGGATCGCTCTAACTGTACATAAAGCATTCCTTGTAAAACTCTTTAGCTTTCCAGGTCTTAAAGTATTGCCAAGCTTAAATCTTTCCAGCATCAGCTCCTGATAATGCAGTTTAAGTTTCTTGAATTCTGTGCACTTAAATTTGAAAATTTAATGCTGCATTAATGTACATTTCATTACTTAACAGTGTGTTACTTCACTTCAATATGAGAAATAAAACAGCCTGTGTTTTAAATAGGCTTGGTGTGCCTGCTTGAAAGACTGAATCAAAAGAACCACCATTAATTTTCATTAAGAGGTCAATAATGCCAAGTGCTCTGGAACTAATTCAGTGGAATAAGAGGTCATGTTTTGACTTTTGTTGTGAAGAAAGCAGAGGAAAATCAATGACAAGAGTAATGAAATGTTAACATTCTTCTAACTCTCTTGACAACATTATGAACAGACTACCCAGAATATCAATTGCTTGTAAAAGAGATCTGACTGAATACTCTAAATACTGTGTGTCATAAGTAATGTTATATTCAGTCAGTGCTGACTTCATTTATTTATTGAGCCACTCCTTTCTTCATTTTACACCTTTTTTTTTAAGCCTGGCTGCATTATTTTCAAAAGCCAGCCAGCTGTAGGGTGGATGCAAAGAGTGTAAATGAAATTAATGGAGCGGTGCTAATCTCAAGCAGTCCTCTCTCCCTTCTGAGGAACCATGTGCACTATGCTCATTAACATTTGCAGATGACAGAACAAATGTGGTTGTACTGTTACTACTTTTAAACTTTCTAAACCCCTGAAATGGCCATGTGCTCATTGTATGCCCTGCACATCTTTTGTAGGATATTATCTGTTAGATTGTTATAGCCACAGAAAAAACAAACAAAACAAATAACAACAACAAAAACAACAGCAAGAAAAGGAAACTAAGAAAAAGAAGCACTGCCTTTTATGGTTCACATTTCCTATGATTTTTCTGTGAGTATTTATGATAACATGTCCTTTAATAACAGACAAGCACCTCCTGCTTTTGACAATGACTTAAAATAAGACTGATTGGATCAAGTATGATGTAGAGGGACATACACAGCAGGCTTTTGTTTCTGCAGTAGGACAGTGTGAACCCAGCAAAAGAGTTAACACACAGTGAGGTCAAAAAATATATGAGGAAATTATTACAACTGACAAAATGCTGGTGCTGCAATGACATATTCTATTGTCACCTCATTAATGGTCATCACCATGGTACATGCTTGAGACCAGTGCTGCTTTGTTCAAAATCTTTGAGTAACAATGAGAATGTATCATTTCTCAAAGGGATAAATAATAAGAAATAATGAACAATTCAAACTGTTTTAAAGGTTGAGTATTGTCTTTTAAGATGGTTTGCACATTCTTACTTGGAGGGGAAATTATTTGTGCTATGACATTGTTTAATTGCATATGCAAATATTGTACTTATGCATTTACAATTACTTACTTACAATTACTTAATTTACAAGTACATTACTTGCTTTACTTATTCAATGTACACATTTTTTATACCATGGAGGCTCCAGCAGCTCCACTAACTACAGCTGCATCATCCTGTATTGCAAGGAAAATATCTTTTCCTCCTAGTTTTATTAGTATTTGTGGGGCAAAAAATGGTTGGGGTCTAGGGTATATCTGCAGAGATGTGTTCAGGCATGGGGAGGCTCTGGATTAGTTCATCACAATAAGGTCAAATGCAGCTTCTGCTCAAGGTGTGATGCATTCTGTCCACAAATATTCCAGTCAGCCTCAAACCACAGGTACTGCAAGACTCCAGGCTTGTAACTGTGAGTTACAAACTGTCCTACCATTTCAACCATTCTGTGGAGTTGAAAGTGAGAAGTTTGTGAGTGAGCAATGGTCATGGAGTTACACTCTGCCACAGGTTTAGATAGACCTTAGGGGTAAACACTGAGGGTCAAGTCTCATCCTCATTAATAACACATGGAAAGAGTACTTCATTTAGTGGCCCAGGATTCTAGCCAAAGCACCGGTTGCATCACTGGAATATGCATTCTTTAATACTGCCCATTCCTTTTGGCATTCATCTACATGCAGAGTACGCCATCATACTCCCTGTAACTTTCTGCAATCTTAATCCAACAGAAGTGATATAAATTTTTAGGGGACGAGGCTGTAAATGCTTCTTGTTATTCCAAGGATGTGCTCAGCAGCAGTCACTTAAAGGCTCAGAGTAAGCATAAAATGAAACCCAGACACTATATGCATCTACTTTTTCACATGCAAATGGGATCTTTGGGTAAGTAAATTGCTATCAGACATCTAAGAACTCATCTGTATGCATGCTCTCCTAACAGCTACACATGAAGAAATTATAAGCTGGAGCCTACAGAAAGAAAGATAAAACTACAGGGACCACCAAACAGATTTAATATCAAATTTGCATTATAGATGTATGTGTTTTCTAATGATTTCCATGTTGCACTGCAAGGAGTCAGCAGTTTGGGCCTTTAAGGGTTTATTAGCCTTAAACATTGAAGATATTTCTGCTAATGGGGGACAGAAAAATTATATGCATGCGTGAAAAATTTAAAAAAAGAAAAAAGCTTTCTAGACACTCTTATCAACCATGTTCCAGCCAGTGAAAAATTCTGACCTTTAGCTGGCATGACACATTCTAGCACAAAACAGATTAAGAGACCAAAACAAGGAGAAATTCCACAATGTTACATTTTATAGTGAGCCTTGTTTCAGTGCATCCCTAAGACCTAGATGGTGGAGTCAGTTCATGCGTCTGTGTACCCTGAAATGCTCAGGGCAGTTTGCAGTGCCTTCAGAAACATTCAGTGCACTGGAGGCAGCTGACTATGCACAGGGGGCTCCACAGATCAGTGTAGCCAGCAAGGCTGGACAGATCTTCCATTTCCAGACCAGCAGGGAGCTGGACAGCTGATTCCTCTCCTTCAGCTGAGCACGGGCTCTCCTCTTGGATAATCGTACAGGAGTTGGGACCAATGCACTGATTTAACTCAATGTTTCAGGATTTCCGGGGGAGCTTTGAAAATAGGAGACTGGATCCCTCCAAGTGCCACAGGGAGCTGGAGTCAAACCGATACAAGTAGCTTGTCTTAAAAAAAAAAAGTGCTATGTTCTGGAAGGGTTACAAAGAACCTTTCAAAATTTCTCAGAGACTGTAGTTGATTCAAAATTATGGCATTTCCTAATCTGTATTTGCTTCACTATTTTGGGGGCCATATTTAATGTATACATTGGGATACTGGTTATCCTTAACATAATGAAAAAATATCATTTAATGTTGAGTTGAATAAAATGCCCAAATCCTAGGTCTTTCAAAATACTTATGCTTTTCCTCACACTATTTACTGTTGCTGATGTAACATTTTCTGTTATTTTTAAATGTCAAGCCCTTTTAATGTTAATAAAAATTAAGAACTACCCATACAATTTTTTCCACGGCATAGCATTTTTTAAGTGTAGCATTCCTCACGATAGTTCATATTTTTGTGCAAGTGAGTGATGTTGAATTGTGTGGTAGTCTCTTTTTTTTCTACTTTACATCTGAAGTTTTTTAACCCATAACAATCTCCTAGTTTAACATGTAAAGATGATCTTGGTAATATTTTATTTTTAAGATAAATATATATCATATATTACACATGCACTTAAGATTCTATGAATTAAGAAGAGAGGACAAAGCAGGAATTTTCCTTTGAATTAGCACATTTCATGCACAGAACCTAGAAAATCCCATATTCCATGGAGACATAAATTCAGTTTTTATTGTTCAAATTGCATTTCAGATGTAAATAAATAACATAAACAAGAAGAGTTAAATGAAACAGTTTTCCAGCAAAAAAATATAATTAAATAAGAGAAAAATCCCTTTTTGTAACCAGTAATGTTTAGAAAGAAGAGAGCCACATTTTTCTAAGGTGATTTTAATAGAATTTGAAATTGATATTCATAGAGCAGGATTTCTTATCGTCACAATTTGCCAATAGCCAATAAGAATATATAAACGAGTGGTAAGACTGCTATTGCAAACTTATTTTGTACATCCCCAGGGAAGATTCAGTAATTGCAAAGTCACTAACTTCAGCAGTAATTTTAGTCTAGCTATACCTGCATGGCATAATCATTAACATGAGTGCTTTGGTGGTGCTTAAACCAATTGTAGAAGTTATATTTGAAAGTTAATAACTTAGTCACACAGAAACCCGAAGAATCTCAAAGCATTTCTATTCCTTGCTGCTTAAGAGTTTCACTGTGATGAAACCCAGGAAACCACTAAAAAGTATTTCTTACCTGCTCTTGTCCTGGACAGTTAATAAGATATTATCAGGGCATTCCCATAGGTTCATCCATGAACCCAGCTAGTCTTTTGCAGCTAAATAGCAGCAAGGACAAAATCATGATTACATAAGGACTCCCAGGTGTAACAGGAACTACAAGGAAGAACCAGTTTCATCAATCTCCTAATTTGAGCATTGATTTCCTTTCCCTCAGCAAAAAGCAGAAATTCATCTCTCATGAAAGGGCAAACAGCCCAGCCAAGAAACAGTATAGATGTCATGGACCAAATCCAAACAAGATTTCCGGAACTGAGAGAGCTCAGCAGTGGCACCATTTAAATTTTATTAGGAGCCCCTTGCTTTATTTCAGTGAGGAAAACAAACAAACAAAGCAAGCAGCCTCCTTCCCTCTTTCAGAACTCCCCAGGCTCGGTTGCCTTCCCTGTAACGGAGTTGGACAGAGGCCGTGGCTTCCTTTAATTCACCAAGGTTTCCATGGCTAAGAAAGCTGAGAAGAGGACTGAGGACACCACAATGAGCTCCTGCCCAATAGTTTAGAAACAACTGATTGATGGAACCTAAAGACACCAAGGGTCATTGTAAAGGTCATCATTTCAGCTCTTAAACGAAGGTCTCACTTTTTAGCTATCAGTTACCTACACTCTTCCTATTTTTCTTGAGCCTAAAGCTTGACTTCTTGTCAGCATAGACATGAGAAAGGATATTTATTTAAATTTCATTAGAAAGTTATTTATAACAGTTTTGGTCAGATTTTGTCTTCAATTACTACTACTTGTTTTTGCCAGCCTCCTAGTGTAAAATGTATTCTTTTCTCCTTTTTCTCTTTTTTTTTTTTTTTTTTAAGATTGTCTTTCGCTTTGNTTTTTTTAAGATTGTATTCAGCTTTGCTTGTTAATTCCTTGATAAAAAACTTCCACCAATTTAAAAGGTTAAAAATCTACCCAGGTAATGGTAGCAGCAGATACCTGCAAACTGTTTCTACTATTTGCTGTACCATATGGTCTTGACTCTGAAACTAGAATCTAAACCACAAACACAAGTAGAAATTTTTGAGTACTTTTGCCTATTTGACCATGTTCAATGGTTTTTAGCCTGTCATTCATAGATTCTGGATTTATCCGTAATATAAATTAAAACTGGCATACAGTCATCCACATATGCACTGGAACCTCTCAGATCTTGAAATGGCAAAAAAAAAAGCATCAAAAAATAGCTGTTTTGGTCACTTTGACCAATCCACTCTGAGGCAGGATCATAACTGGCACTAATGAGAGAAGTGACTCTCCTCTCCAGCCTCACTGTGGCCGATGTGGTTGTCATGCCTGGGGACTGATCCTCGCACAATTTGATGAGCAGGAACAGTACAAAGGAGTAAGTTGTCCCAGGTAAAATGAGAACATTTCCACTGATTTTAGGGTGCCTGGAAGTCAGCATATATCTAGATAAAGAGCAAGTTTCTATATAGTAGAAATATCTCTTCTTGTGCAAATAACTTTTAAGGTCACAGAGTGCAAGCTAGAAAGAAGTCAGGGCATGTGTTGATCACAGGTACTTGTAAATTGCTATTTGTATTTTCTCTCTGTCAACTGAAGTACAATATTTCTTTTCATAAAGTCATTTAAAAACTGGGAACAACAGCAAGAGAAGGTCCTTGGAAAATAAAAATACATGAAAAGCAGCTGCTAAAATGCTCCACAGAGAATGAACATGATATAAAACTCTTTTGTTGGAGCTAAATGTACAACAAAATAGAAGAAATCATCACTTCTAAAAGTGGCTTTCACTAATATCATTTTAGTCCCTAAAGTGTGCTTTATGGACAAGGCTTTTTAAAATAAGCTTTTAAGTTTAAAGCTGCAAAACTAAAAAGGTTACCTGACATTTGGCAAAGATTAGCCCTCAGAAGTTCCCAGCGAAGCATCTATTTCTAAAAATGTTGTTGATTTCAGAACAGTATAGGACATTTCTTTGTTTGCATAGCACTTCAAGCTATCGTCTTTACTGTGTGTGCAGAGAGATCTGGAACTGGATTTTTCCTCTTAAACAGAGTTGGAGTTTCTGGCCACCAAACCAGTAGTGGCTCAGAGATGCAAGGTCATGCTAAACACCTGAAAAAGCTATTGCTTCACCATGGGTCAGTGTTTCTCTTGGCCCCGTGCTCCAGCGACCAGGGGAGCTGTCAGACATTCACAGTGAGGGCCCCTGACTGGACAGGGGCACCCTGTGCTCCTCTGCACTGAAGGACAGACACCTTGTGGTGTCCATCCTGTCATCTCCTGGTGTGGAGCCAGCTCCCACGTGGTTGGAAAACACAGGCGTGGAGGGAGAGGAGAAGCAGCAATATTACTGTATTCCAAATTAGTAGGTAATGCAGGGACTCTACCATGAGAACATAAAAGAGGGCTTCAATTCCCATTCCCAGGACTAAGCTGCAGTGTCTGCATGAGAGAGAAGAAACAGAAGAATAGTCTTGTCCTTAGGCTGAGAAAAAACATTGGGGAATTTAACTCTATAAGTTAGAGAAATGAGAAATCAACATCTGTGATCACTTCTTTAATCTTAGCATCCCTATAGAAAGTATTAAATTGGGTTGCATTAGCTGTAAGGGTTAAATACTTTGTTTTCAAATACTTCTCACAATTTACCCATGCCTCCCACAAAAATACGTATGTTAGTTAGCCTGAGAAAAACTGATGTGTCTAAGGCTTGGAAAGGAAAAAGGAACTGTGATGAGATTTGACATCCTGAAGGGCTTCTCTTATCAGGGAAGAAATGAAGCATTGAATTTTAAAAGAGATTTTCAACTGAAAATTTTAATTGGACCTCACCTTTAAAGTGTTTCAAATCCTCTCTGGGTACAACACAGTGCACATAAAGAAAATTGTGATATTTTGATGTTTGCTTATCTCCACGCTGTCCTGAAGTATGACAGAACATGGTGTAAATTATGAATAGAACGTGGGCGCTCTGCTGCTGCACTGCAGGAGATGCAGTTAGAATAGGATTTTAGAGTTCAGCGTTTTGTGTCTGTCAAAAACTAAGCCAAAGGAAGGGATCTTGGTGTATGTCTGCAATTTATTTCTGCACAAGCCATGTCTTGGGCTTCTGTGGAACATTTTCTCTCCATCTTCCCTCTTTGCACAAGTGTAAGTGAAAGAGACAGAGTGAAATGTGCAGCTGCAGTCGCTTCATTAGCACCATGGGTTTTGTCCATGTTGCCAGCATACTGAACTTGGTATAAGCTGCATGTTTTCATTAGGAATTTGTAAGTAATATTTTTCTTTTTATATTGCTGTGGTTAAGTACCCAAGCAATCAGTGTTTGCACTGATCTTCTAAGGAGAATCCATGCTTCACCCTCTTTAACAACAACTTTTGTTCAGAAGGATAAACTGAATGGATATTGGTTTTCCTCCTTTTGAATCACAGAACAGTATCCTTTAGAGGTAACTTTTTTGATCTTTAAAACCCATGATTCAAGTATTGCTGTTCCCAAGTGACCAATGTTTGGGACGGGAAAAGAGAAAGAGGCAAGAGTGCAACACCTGGCAGAGTAAGTCTGCAAATAAATTGGAATTATTTGGGAAAATGATAAATGACAACTATAAAAGCAAGAATTACTGACACTAAGAGTGAGAAAATTAAATTACATCTATCTAAACAATTATTATTTTAAGTGTCTATTTCTGCATAGACTAATATGACTATTATTAAATTCACAAATTTTATGGAAGTAAATATGCCCATTTAAACTGGCAGATGTTTTGTGGATAGGAGGATCTCAGCTTCCGAAAAAAAAGAAGGTGTCTGTCAAAATCCTCCCATGACTCACAGTCCCTCTGGGCCTCAGTTTCCTCCTCGGTAAAATAAATAGAATAACCTGACTTTTTTCCTCGCTGAGCTGCTACATTAATGCATCTTTTTGTAAATCCTGTTACAACGTTACAAAATGTTCTGATGTTCTTGGGCTTGTTTTTCTGAGCATTTTCTATTTTGAATCCTTGTGCGTTTTTAGATAGGAGGCAGAAATGGGTCATTCCCTAGTGATTTTATTATGGAAATCTTATATAAGGACCTGTAATTTTGCAACTGCTCTTTTCCTTGTCAGTGACAGATTTAGCCGTCACTTGTTTATCAGTACATATTTATTTTAATATATCATAGTGGCTTCTGCCTACAGGCTATTACCTTGACCTGCAAAAAAAAAAAATCGATTAGTATTTCTGTTGAAAAAAAGGTCCTGTCACCAAAGACGTAGTGGTAGCCCAAAACATCAGGAACTCTGATCTGAGAAACCAAATCTAATTAATCAGAGACTGCAGCTCAACCCAGTTGGCTGTTGAACAACAATTTTGATTAGTAAGACTAGAGGCAAAGAAGACCTTTTCCTTCAGTCCATAAAAAGATAAAGATGAAAATGCATGTATATGTTTGATGGAGCAGGTGCATATATTGTGGATTACTTTTGTTTAGGCTGGATGTTCTTGAGTCACAGAACAACTTTAAAGACCATTTGCAGCCTGCTCAGTGATTAAGTAAATGAGCTCAAGCAAATGAACTACTGAGTACATTCCCAAACACTCAATACAGTTTAGTGAAACTGATCAGTTTAAACAAGCAGTAAATTGAGATTCACTTCAACCTCTACCTATTTGTTGAACATAATTAGGGAGAACACCCCCTTGCTCACAGAGAAGAAAAGCTGGCTTTCACTGATGGGAAGTGAAAATCTTTAATGCATAGATGTTGTCAATTTACATTCAGTGTTGGCATTAAAATTCTAAAAGACACGGATGTCTTCTGGAGCTCCAGAGAGCAGCACATACATCAGCTCAGCAGGGACTGTGCTTATGTACTGTATGAGGAAAGTATATTCAAGTCAGCACCTACAATTGCAGTTGTTAACACATCTTGTACTGAAAAAAAATTTGGACCTTGGTGGAGAGAAATAAAAGACAGATATCCTTAGAAAGTAGGAAATGTGATGAGAAGCTGCCTTACCTCCATCTAGTTCTTCAGCTCCAAAATGATTTCTGTAGAAGAGCATAATCTCTATCTTGTAACACTTGTAGATAGTCACTAAACAAACAAGCAGCAGCAGAATAGCACCAAGCCCACCAGCAAGCTCAACAGTGTACATCAGCTCTGCAAAGAATTACAAAACGCAGTAGCAATCACATTCCAAACCACAGAAAGATTAGCAGCAGACCTTGCACTTCTGTTAAACAGTAAAATAATGAATGATGAGTTATTTATGTATTTATTTCATTATAAAGCCCTTGAATGAATACCTAATTGATGGGGTTTTTATTCTTCAATAAGCTGGTTTTCCCTCTGATACACCAGATGAATTTGTCATTTAAAAAATAAATTTTGCTGTGGATGTGTGTGTACGTGTTTGCATGTGAGTATGTGCATATATATGATATATTTAATAACTCTCTTCCTTTTTGCTTTCTGTAGATAGATCACAGTTTGCTTTACCTAGATAAACGTTGCTATTTGACTTAGAGTGAAAGCAAAGGCAAATGTTTCCTTTTTGAGGACTATAATGCAAAACCAGCTCTTCCTTTATTCCATATACAAATAGGATGTGGGCAATTTGGACAAGATTAAGGATTTTATTATTTTTTTTCCAAAATCATAATAATAATAACAATAATAATCAAAAAACCTCTTAAAACCCATGAGATATGTGAAGACATTATCCAAGCAACCCCACAACCTCACATCTCAGTTTTATATATCTTAATATTTTTACCAGTTTCCCAGAGGTCTGCAGTTTACTCTCACTTTTCCCCCAGTGGGCTTAGGTAATGTGTAGACACAGCAAAGGGTCCTGGTTTGTCTGTTGTCTCATTCCCACTCAGACTGACCCCTTGATGCTTTCGCTGCCATCTGCTCACAGGATGGATTGAGACCACCACCACGGAGCTCTGTTCCTGAGGACAGGGAGGGGTCAGTTGTGGCCGCCACACGTGTCCAGCACCAGCAGTGGAGCCACTTTTCAGGCCAAAGGTAATATGCCACCATGGACTTTTGCTTCACCCAGTTTGAAGGAAGCTCACAGCTTCTTTGTTACTTTTCATTTGCTCATTGACTGAAAACCGGTAATGTCCAAAAGGGAAGGTAGCAGGAGAGCTGTTAACAAATTCATAATTTGAAATCACTAGATGGCAAGTCTGAAGACCTTCCATGCTTTTTCCAAATGGCTCAGTGTGAAAAAATACCTCAGGAATACTTTGAGGAATGAAAAAGATCTAGGAAATCTAAGATACAGAGTTTTCTGCAGAAAGAAATCTGTGCTGGAAAAAGTGTTATTTCCACAGTGTCCTCTTCTGGTGGGCAGCTTCTGTCTGAATGAAGTAGTGTGGACCTGGAGTAACCTTTTTGTGTATGTGTGTGGTTGTCCAGATTTGATAATCCAGCAGAATAAAATTCAATTATAGAAATAAAAGTTTAGAGGAAAAATTGACAATTTCATTTATTTGACAGCTTCTACTGAGAACCACACACCTTTTTTTTTTATTGTTATGAGGCAACTGTAAGAAGATTTCATTGCTCTCTAGAAGACACTAAAGTGTAATAAAATAAAATAAAAAGACATTTATATTCCATGTCATTCTTTCCAAAACTGTGCTGGAAACTCCTTTGTGTTAGATATTTTTAAGACTGACATGGTTATTTCAAACTCCCAATACTTTTCTGGTCCAGAGAGGGAAATATTATTAAAAATATTCAACAAAATATGGCTTGCATAGAAAAGTAATGCAGTATTTTAGAATATAAATGGAAATGGAAATTACTCTGCCCTGGCTTACTATACCCTGTTTATCATTTTGTAATACAGGTGATACAGCTGTTCAATGGTAACCAGAAGAAAGGCTTTAGTATTTTGGGTTGCTAGGCATAAAGTATTCTATTTATGTGCCTGCTGTTATGACTCACTAAAGGCAAAGAAAAACTTTACAACTAGAAAACAGAAGTTTTTCCTAAACTAATGATTTTTATATTAAATGGAAAGAAATAACTGCAGGTAGTCATCTGTTTTCTGTCATTGTGCATGAAATCAGATTAATACACTGCATCACTTTTGCCATCAGAATCCCCCTTAGTTATACGTTTTCCCATAAAATAAGATTATGCCTTTATGTTTGCTTCAGTAAAATCTATCTGAAAGCACATGAAACTGTCCTTAATTAGGCCATCAAAGCAAACAACAAAATTCTCTAGTCACCCGGAAACATACTAGCAGTTACCTTTTCATGTGTTGCTGCTGAGCCCTCCTGATCACACACAGATAAAGCAGTTCTCCCTTAAACAGATTTGTTTGCAAAAGAAGTTTCATGGTCTACTGGTCTAATAGAAGCTGCCTGTACCTTCCTCCGTGCTGGACAGCATCAGTCAGCAGGTGTTCACTCTGTCTCAGGGTTCAGAGGCAGGGAGGGGCAGTGCTGAGCCCCGCAGGTTGCTGCATCCCCACATCCAGCCCAGGGGATGCCTGAGCTGCCCCCAAAGCGCTGGAGGTGGGACAGACACATCCGAGCAGCACGGGGGCAGGCAGGGGGATTGGCCTGGGCACGGCGCCGCACCAGGCTGATTGTTTTCAGGCCCTGAGTTTGCATCTCTCCAGGATGCTAAACTGCGCCCTGAAAGGCCTCTGGCTGGCTCTGAGATACCTCAGGGATTTTAGGAACAGCGCTATTCTGTGTCGAGCTGAACTGAAGGTGCAAGAAGCAGAAGGCTCAGTCCTGCCTCTGCTGTTGGTCCCTCGGGTGGCTGAAGCCATTTCACATTTCCTTGCCTCTTTTTTCCCAATGGGAATTGGGGAAGGTACTCTGGCTCCTCCCGAGGAGAGCTTATCCCGAAAAGTGCTCTGGGAGCGCCAAGGGTGTTGGTGGTGCTTGTATCAACAATTTCAACAACGATCTAGTGACTGTTAAAGACAATTTAAAGAGTAGCAGCAAGGTTGCAGCCCATGGTCACCCTCACAATAATATTTTTTTCTGCTGCTTTATTCTGCCTTTTACAGTGATTTGAGCACAGTTGCTGCAGCAGGCATTACACTCCCTTTGAAGTGTGATCTGTTTTTCCCGCTGAAATTCAAGTTTCCTGTAGTGGCAAAATACTAAAAAGATTCAATTTCATCACAATTCCACATCAGAAGCAAGACATGAGAAGTGCAAACCCTTTAAAATCTATTTAGCCCCCGTGTTGCACTGCTCAAATTACAGACCTGGCCCTCCTTAAGGAGCTGAGACCGAATGTGGAAAAGAGTAGAGGAAAATTACTCGGCTAACCCTTAGGGGGACAGGTATTCTGTTAAACACAACAAAAGAGCAAGTGCCAGAGAGTTACATCCAGAAGCACAACAATCGTTTAGTTACAGGCAATTAACAATAGTCTTCCAGTAGCACAGGAGCAGCTCTACTCCAAGGAAAACACATTGATTGCTGCAGCAGTAGTAGATTGGTTTCTGAATAAATAGCTTCAGTTTAAAACAAGATTTGTTACAAGCGTTTTGACCAATGGCTACAATTTTTTTCCTTATCAGGAGGCTTTGGCCAAGCCAGTGAAAGAGACAGCTAATTAAAACAAAGCGTGTGCCTCTCTAAATATGTAGCATATATGGCTTGTAATAAATGCACTAATTTCATACCTTATCTTTCCTAATTACTGGACACATTTGTAGGTTATATCTTTGATCTTCACCTGGCTTTAATAACTGATAAACTTCCTTTCAGTCTGTCATACAGGTAATTCACTTATCATAGCTGAACTTGTAAGAAGAAAGTAAATAAAAGTGTTCTGTCAAAGATTCATATCTTTTGACTTACATAACATGCTTCAGGGGCTTTACATTTAATGATCTGTAGAAATTTAAAATTAATTTTATTCATTAATTAGCCCTCATACAGCTGAACTACTAAGAAAAAGAATTATATTTCAAACATTCTTTTTTTGTGATTTATAACTCTAAGAGCACATGTGATTTATAGCTGTGTATTCAGTTTCTGAGCCTGTTTCAAAATCCAATTACAGTCTATCTTAGGTTTCAATTTTGCAATCACTTACGCAGATTGCTCAACTTCATGGACTATAAGTAATCCCTCTGAAGTCAACAGGACTACTCACAGAGCTTCAGGTTAGCACAGAAATAAATCTTTGCAACTTTGTGGCCTAAACTGATTTTCATTCTCTGCTTGTCTTGGATGATTTAACTCACAAAGAGATAGAGTTTGGTTAGAGGCAGTTGTCAGTTTGTTTAGGTATACTTTCAGCGACTTCAATTATTAAAGAACCATAAAGATAATGAAAATAATTTGGAAGGGGAGCAGGGACTGCTGTGTTATAACATGCAGGTTTGGTTATGAACAGATGTGCTTCTTCCAAAGGAAGAAGGAAGCTGGCTAACAAAGGAACACTTCCATGAGTCTCATTTCAGGGATCAGCCATAAAGAGTAGGTAGAGCTTAAGTTAGCAACAAAGAAACCTGTACACACATTTTAAAATGAAGAATTATGAATTTTCCCTCCATTTTCCCCTTTTTTTTTTTTTTTTTTTTAAACCCCCTGCTTAGTACAGTATTTGTCATGGCATGGCTGTAAAACAAATTATCTTCCCAAAGTATAGCATATGGAACCACGAATAGCGTACACATAGCCAATACACGTATGTATAAAACCTATTCTCTACTTTTTAGTATTTTTTTATTTGTTTCAAATTGCCAAAAAAAATCTGGTTGTGCTTAAGGTACCTTGATGGATATGTGTGAATGTCCTATATGGAGATCCTATATGGATATTGTTAAGAATAATTACTGATTGGTACTGTAGGAGAATAGTATGTCTGATAGCAGTAGAAGCAGACCTGGGCTACTCATTAGCTTGATTATAAAATTGCTTCTTAGCACAAAGTATATGCTTTTTGCCAGCATGGGCCATGCATGCCTGTGGATGTCTGCAGAGCTGACTGAAGCCAGCTAAATTTAGTCATGATTTTCAAAATTATTTTCAGTGCAGTAATTTCATTTTATTTATTAGGAGTATTGGGACCTGGTTGTCTTTCTTTATTTTTTTCTAACAATAAATAATATATATTCCTGATTCCCCTATGAAAAAGAACTAGTCAGGTTTGGGATTATATATACATAAGTGTATATATATGTGCAAATGCAACACAGGGATCTTGTTAACCTATTCATTAGTATGGCAGAAAACATATCTGAGCCTTGGTGCTGTTGGATTTCCAGGGTTATTAGAAGAGAGATAATAAATTATTATAACAGAATTATATTCTTACTGATGGCATTTTTATTTCTTCTGAGAAGTACAGGATACCTGTTCCCAGTAGGAGAGTAATTACACTGACTATCTCCAAGAATATGTTAGCTCAAAAGAGGATAAGGTTGGGAAAATACAGATGCTGCAATGTTACTGAAGCTTACTACATGTAAATACTTAACAATGTGTTTTAAAGGCAGTTCATTAAATAGATTGAAGGAAAAAGGTGTCATGGTGTAGAATTGCAGTAATCTTTGGTTATCTTCCCCAGATTAAGGAATTGTGTATGATCGGAAATCTTCCTCATTAGGAGAGCTTCTCTTTGTTAATTGTACTACAGAAATCAGACAATCAGACTATTACTTCATTTAGATCTTCTGAAAGTAATGAGGCACTGAAAGGTGCTAAAAATGTGGGGGCGAAATTGAGTACTGAGTTCCAAGGATGTAAGATCACAAAACATACTGTTTGTATTTTTCTTTTTTTTTTCTAACAGAGCATTAATGAATAATTTAGCTATGTATGGATTATGGGAACAATTTGTGACATTTTATTTTAAAATATTTTCATCCTTGCCAATCAAGGTTAGATTTACACATAGACATTTCATAAATGGAAGAACTATGATAAAAGTGGTACAAATGTTGTTTTAAAGAGTAATCTGTTAAACAAACCAACTCGTTTGACACATTGTCAGCACTAAGATTTGTCAGAGAAAAGTTAGATTTAGGCACATGCTGAGTAATCTTACAAATCCTTTTACTGGAGTTATCTTAGTCCAATTTTCTAAAGAATGAGAAAAACCTGGCTGATTAAAAGAGTGGTCTTATGAAGAGTTTCTTTCAGGAAGAGGTCTTTAGTATTCTGTTCCTCAGCTGATTTTAGATGAGGTTGAGTATAAAGGGACAAACACTTTTAGTTAGGTTTGGGACAAGAAAGGCGCTGATATTTGACCTTTGGCCCCTTTGACCCTCTTGGGAGAATTAACCTTTGCACTGCTGAGCACAGTGACAACTTCAAGACCTCTTCAATGGCCATAGGTGAATGAAAAATCAATTTCTATCAAATCCAATCCAATTTCAATTCCATTTCTAAAACCTGATGAAGGTCTTGGAAAATTTTTTCCTGCAGTGCAGAATAAAAAGTGATGCTCTATACAGTGGAATATAGACTCGTGTAAGGTTGGAAATTACCAAGTGGTTTGGAGTTCTTCAACAGTTTTGCTTCCACTGAGACTCAGAGATTCACTGGATTGAACAAATACTCAGGTCCAACTAGCAGAAGCTGAAATATAATTCATTGTTCTCATATTTCATATGATGAGTTTCCTTTCAGAAATTTCAGAAGCATTGTGAAGCTTTTTGGTAGAAGGAGATAGAACACCTGTTTTTTCTTTCATAGAGGTTAGAAAAGAACTAATTTCTTTTCTCTTTTAAGTCTTAATTGTCACTCATCACTACCACTATGTGAAATTGTGTCCAACTGACTGAAAAAGCATATAACACATTCAACTCTGTAAGTAATGAACCAGATTTGCACTATTATGTGAATGGCACTGCAATTTAAGGTGCTTGTCAGCATTTCTATTATCATTAATAACCATATGAAGATAATTTGGAATTACTTTCTATTCAGAATTTGCTATTACCCTGTACAGGAAATATTAATATGATGTTTATGCATTAAAAATGAGTTTAAAATAAGGTAGTTTTGCTCAAGATGCATTCCATCTAGGAAATATTATCTTGCATATTTTTCAAACATGTATTTTCATGGGCAATTTTAAACACATTCTTTCTCTAAACAATTTATTTCAGTGAAAATTTTTTTTTCTTGACAGAAATAAAACCCAAACTTGTTTTAACTGCTTCTCACTAACTTACAGTCAAATAGATTCATATATGCCCACTGAGAACATCTATGACAGAGAAAAACAAACTGAAACCATATAAGAGGCTAAGGGTAGGCTATAGATAACAATACTGTGTAGATGACAATGGGAAGAAAGGGAAGTAGATACTTTGAAAAAATGCATGAAAGCATGTTACTTTAGTTCTGGGGTCTGTCCCGGGAAAAACACCAGTATATTATTAATCTTTTAAAATATCCCTACCACTTAAAAAATAATGCCAAGATAGAATCTGAGATTATTTTTGCTGTAGAGTTCTACTTGCAGATATACAGAGAGGACTTAAAAAAAAAATCACATAATTAGATAACAACCTGTATTTACAACACAGTCTATGATAAAAATAAGATTATGAAGACTTTGATCCAGCACAAAAGTCATACTTGTCAGTACATAATGTTGCAGAAGAGCATTCTTTTTCCTTATGCGTTGCGTTTTTATCTACTACATTGATAGAATATAAGCCTGTCTTCTTTAATTAAAAGGCTTATGAAAAAGATAGAATTGTAGTCTGTGATCCACCTGTTATATCACTTGCAATCTGTGGTCTGTCATTAATAAGTTTCTGCTTAGCTGCTGTCAGTACCACTCTCAGAATTAATTTCTAAAATGTTGCTCTACCTGGCTTAACCTGAAACTGCTTCAGGTGATCAATGGCACCAATCACCCGTAAGTAACAAAATCAACCTTAGATTATAACAAATAGATTTTCTTTTCCCCCACAAAAGAGAAAATAACTTGATTATTGTATGGGTGACAGGGATTTGGTCAGAAGGTAGAGGGAAGGGATGAAAGTTAAATCTTTTGCGTTCTGATTGCTCTCTTTTTCCTGTTTTTTTTTTTTTTTTTTTTTTACAAATTTTATGGAATGAATGAGAAAAGGAAACAGCATTGGTATTGTCATGCTTAAATAACTCTACTTTTAGCTTCTAGGTAAATACTCCCTATGCACAGCATCTGAAGAAATTTAGGACTATAAAAAAACACATAGATCATAGGTTTTCTCCTCTGGTGTCAAAAAGTAGAAGTTCAGGAGAAAATGCAAGCTGGGCTCCCTGAGATAAAGAGCACTGGTGTTTGCACTGGAGGGAGGTACCAGGGGGTCCCAGCTTTTCCCAGCGCTGGATGCTGAAACTGGGCTCACTTTTCCTGCACACGTGGTGCCGGAGGGCAGGGGCGCTGGTTCTGCTCCCCTCCTGAAACTCGTTCATGTCAGGAAAGGAGCGGCTTTGCATTCCAGTGCCAGGCCAGGGGAGGAGCAGGAGAGCCCCTTTCCCTGGCTGAATGTGCCACGCTCTGCTTCGGGCAGGGACCACCCTCTGCTGGAGCCTGCTCGGGCTTTCTGTGAGGTGAGAGTGTGTCCCTCTTGGGCTGACCAGTGGGAATATTAAGGAAGATGCATCCAGGGTTTTTTTTCTGGTGGTTTAGACTGTTGACTTATGTTTTCAGCGCCTTTCTAAGTGTAGGTATGTCTAAAATCTCCCCCTGGACTTTTAAGTATACAGAGGCTCTACTGACCTGGGTGAAGCAGCAGTTGCAAGGGTGTTTGAAAAGCTTAAACTTTATACCTGAATCCCCACTGCAGCATTTAGCCCTAAATACCTCTTTTTCCAGGAACTCTCTGTTCGGCAGCAGAGTTTTCTGCTTTGCTGTCCCTTCTGATCCTGGTGATAATGTTCCACACTGGAAGTTTAAGAAGGATTACAATTTCCTTTTCAGGTATGCAGTGAACTTTCCAGATTAATCATTTTTGTGCTCTTATACTGCTGGAAAAGAAGATCACTAACTAGGAAACCAGCCAAAACTAATACATCTGCAAATGTCTTGGTATTCAGGAGCAAATTTACCTAATTTTCTAGATCCCAACTGTTCTAAGTTGGCTAAATAATCAGAAATTAATAAACAGCTAACTCATTCCTAGCAGAGACTAAATATGGATCTAAATAAGGAAACCTAAACCGAAAGGTTGTCATGGTGATATACAGGCGACTAAGCAAGTGGTGCAAACCTCCTCTTCCTAGGAGACCTGAGAGACTAGCTCAAATTTTTATCTGTCATCCCTAATTTATCATTTCACAGAAACAGTTGTCAGCATGCAAAATGTGTAGAAGGCATGTATCTGGTACCTTTTGTCTTTCAGGGGCACAACAGATTTTGCTTCCAGATCTATTTCAGATTCAGCCTTACTTAAAGAGGAAAAAAATATTGTTGGGAGTTTTTCTGCTATTTTTGTCCTTTTACTATTTATACAATCAATTAAATATTGAGATTACTCCCTCTTAAGCATGTCATCATGAGGCCACATACTGTGGTATGTTTGACTTACTGAGTTCTCTAAGAAAGGGAGCAAGGAAAGTAGATTCTTGCAAAATTCATGCATGCAAGAAGCTAAATTAGAAATCTGTTGGTCACAGAGCAGAGAAGACTTACGTGTTTGGAGCTACCGCTTGTATGAAAGGGAAAATAAGGACTCACCATCAGAATGGGACTTAATAGAAGTCAGTTAAATAAGTATCGGTTTAAAAGTAATTTTAGCTTTAAAAATTCTTTATTTTCAGTATTCCATCAAGTAATCTGATTATTAAGAACAAGTTGTTGGATTTCAATGGGTTTTTTTGGGTTAAGCTCTTGCTCTGGGTTCAAATGTCTCTGACCTGGAGTATATGACCACTAGCTGGTATATTGCTGAGGTTCAATTACTTAATAAGTTAATTTCTCATCTCAGTAAATTCAAGGAAAAATGACAAATACCAGTCTAAGAACATCTGGCAATTCACATCTGCATCTTTTAAGAAGTCATGACAAGAGTTCAGGAAAATGGTTACAAATGAAGTTCTATTCGAGTAATTGGATGTACCCAACAGTATGCTTAAATAAATTGGTCACACTATCTTGATTTATGGTCTCCTTCTAAGCTTAGACAGACTTTGCATGCTACAAAACTAAATTTAGGGAAGATATCACTGCTTTTATATAAATTGAGGTGCCACAAGTACTTCAGCACCACAGTAAGACCCTGGTTTGCTCACTTTTACTAACAATCTGAAAAAAGCACAGGAATGTCAGCAAAATGCAGACCCTGCTCCTGCTTATTCTTTTATTTCTTAAGTCACCAGGAAGCTGCATGAGGGGGGGGAGTGTCAATCCCAGGCACGTGGAGCACCCTCTGGGGGATAAAGTGGACAAAGTGGGTCTGGGAGCTTTGATTTGCAGGAGATTCTTCTTCTCCCTGTAATCATCTCGGTGGGAGACGGCTGTGGCCATTAGGCAGGCTGGAATCATGGGATGTGAGCAGTGAGGAGAAACAGGGAGGGTCTTAGCAGCTTCTGTCATGCTGTTTCACTTCAGAAATGTTGATGCTAAACTAAAAGTTTTGGAAGGAAAATGTCCATGTCAGGCTATGCAGGAGCCCCCCATGGCGTGGGATTTAGGTGGCATTTCTGATAGAAGTGGAAAGATTTTTTTGTTTTGGTTTTGGGGTTTTTTGTTTTGGTTTGGTGGGTTTTTTTGTTGTTGTTTTCTTATTTTTTTTTGTCTTGCAGAAAATTATTACAGTCGTATCACCTGTGGTTTCCTACTATTTTTTCTCTATTGAGCCTTTAGTAACTTTAAAGTTTACAAATTATTAATTGCATCTTTTATAGAGATCTAATGAAAAGGAGTTACTGTATTTTTTCCCAGTGACAACCATAATTAACAACATCCTTTCTCTTTTATTTTGCAAGTCATACAAATTCCTGGGGAAAAATCGTCATTGACTGTTATTTTTTAGGAAGCTAAAATTTATGCTTGCGTCAGAGGGAATCTCTACAAACTGACCACCCCTGCATTTTACCCCTTCCTGGAGAAAAGCTGCATATTTACCCCTTTTGTGCAGAAGAATACTGGCATGCCGGCGTCCATTCCCGTTCTCGACGTAGCAGGAATAATTTCCTAGGTCTGCCTCTTCGACTGAGTCAAGAATCAATGAGATGGAAACCTCCTGTTCCCCAAGATGTTCCTTGAGAACCCTGAGAAAAAAAAAAAACAATCATCACGGCTGTTCTGTTTGTACCACAGGGAAGCTTTAGATAATCATGACATAATAATGCTGCTTACAACTCACAACTCCCTGGCTTCAAATTTGGTTATGGTTTGATGAAATCTTAATTTAATTATATCATGCCCTTTTCTTCCTCACTTCTAATGAGGAGGTTTGACTTTGTAAATGTTAATGAGAGCTGGAGTTCATTGTCTTTTTAAGCAGAATGATATGCACATGGATAATATATCATTGCACACTTTGATGGAGACCCTGATCCAAGAAGTCTTACAATAGTAGAAGAGAGAAGATTGAAAACAGTATTCTGGGGGTTTAGAGTCACACCAGAAGTCTGGGCCAAACACAACATTTGTCCTTTTTCTGAGGCTCTTCAACATGCCACTCAGAAACAGTGTGTTTATGCCATGGTTGGAGAGATAATTTCTAGAATGCATTACAAAATTTGGTAATTTTTTGTGAAACAGTAGGAAGAACTGCTACACCAGGTGACACTAGTTCATACAGATTATAAATAAAAGGCTTCCTGTGTAAGACTCCACCTGTCTTCCCATTACGTTCTTTCCCTCTTAACGAGACCGTCAGTGGTTTCAGGAACTCAGGAAAGCGAATGACAAACTATTCCAGGCCTGACAAATAAAGTGAAAGGGGCTTTTCTGCTCCTCCCTCCACAAAACAAGAAAGTTGTAACAGGTTTCTTGTCACTTTTTTTTGTCAGTCATAAGATAGCCAAGTCACTGGCTGAAGGGCTTGGGAAAGGTTTAAACACAAAATAGAGCTGATCTTATTGTCACATGCCATTTAGTGTATTGGTCTTGACTTTTATAGAATACATGTGAAATACACTGAGATGAAATACACTTTCTTTTTGCCTGTATCTGGAGATGATGACCTTGAAAGTCTCTGCAGTCTTCTTGATTTTGCTAATTGTGATTGTATTGTACATAATTTCTTTCTCTTGGGTTTTATTCCTCTGCATCTCATTTTCATTACAATTATTATTAATAATATATCTTTACTATTATAATTAGTATTATTGCTATTATTATAACCTCTTACTTTATCTCAGTTATTAAACTGTTCTTATCTCAACCCACAAGTTTTATTCTGGTACTTCTCCCCACCTGCGGGGGATAATAGGGGAGTGAGCGAGTGGCTGTGTGGAACTTGCTGGCTGAGGTTAAACCATGACATGCACACTAAGAATTGCCTGCATTTCTGAGTTTTTATTTCTATGATACATAGAAACAGTGATATTCACTCAAAGATAGTTATAAGTGAAAAGGAATCTCTTTAGATCCAAGCAGATACTTCATATTGGATAGGATTTAGTATGCTATGTCAAGCATGTAATTCTCAATATGAATCCACTTTTGTCCTTAATTTCTAAATGAGGCAGCACTTTTAGGAGCAGTAGAAGTACATGGCATGAATTTCCAGATTCTCTCCAAAACAACTATTTCAGCAGATATAAGCAGCCCACATAACAGGATGCTTGGCTCTCACAAGCTAGATAACATCCCAGGAAACTCAGTTCTTTTTTCATGAAGAAATCAAAACATTCCAAAAGGGAAGTCAAACTTCACCATTTATTCAAGGCTTCATGTTTAAAAATACTTTTTTGAGCTGATTTTCTCAAAATACATATTTTTCTTTATTTCATCTTACTAAGTGTCCTCATGGCTGTTTTTGTAGGTTGCCACATTTTGAAAAAGTCCCTAGGTAAATTCCAGCTGGTCAACACTACAGCTCTTTTTGGGTAGCTATTTTCCTTTTGCAAGTCTAATATCAGATTTGATTGAGGAGGGCATTTTTCTGTTCTCTACTGATGGAGTCAAAAAGGAAAAGGATGGATGTTGCAAAAACAAAGATCAGACCCAGTGTGCTCCTTAGTTAGTCTGTGGTATGAAGTAACACATTAAATATAAAAAAAAATATAGAGAAAAAAAGAAAAACCCTTTTTCTTTTACCTAATGTCACTTTCCCAGACTCGACTATCATCCAAATCTTCAATAAACTTCTCCCCTTTCATCCAGTAGATTAAAGGACTGACGTCTCCACTGTATCCAAAGAAAGCTCTGCAGGTTAGATTAGCAGAACTGCCTGTTGCAAAGAATGTAAGAAAATACGTTTATTTCAAAATTTAAAATCAGTTGCTTTTTAAAAACCAAAATATTCAGAGAGCTCCTTGATTTCCAGCTGCTGGTGAAAGTTTCTAAGAGTATCTGCTTGTCTTGACACTAGGTTCAATACATTTTCTGAAAATAAATACAATAAAAATAAAATTAAATTATATGTAAAAACAGGATTTTTTTTAATATGCTTTCTGTTTGGTAAGGATATCAGAGACTATGTCTTTTCAAAAGAATCTAACTTAACAAAATATTTCTAATTTTTTTTCTGGAAAAGATAAAAGTTAGGTAAAACAGACGTGCAATTACATCTGTGTTAGTTCAGCCTTGCAATGATTTATGCAAAGGGGCTGGTATATTCCTGTAGAGTTCCATTCCCAAGGGATATCTGGCAGAAAGATGTGTGCTCATTGTTAAACTACTTTAGCAGGAAAGTTTTAAGCATCGACACTGGAAAAAAAAAAAAAGCACATGTGAACTAATGCAGAACATTATAAGCCGTTAGAATCGGAGGCACCATTTGCAGAACATGCAGCAAGGAACAGAAATTTCATATATATGTACAGCATTACTTATTTAATCATTATAATGAGGATTTTAAAAACTAATATGCCTTTGCTTTGGTTATTTTCATTACAGAATCTTACATTGTGTTTGTACCGCTTGGCTTTGGGCTTTATCTCAAGCACATACAGGGATCAAAATGGCAACTTGCACACTTCTTGTGTGTTGGTAAGACTGGATAAAATAGATGGGCAGACAGAGCTGAAGATCTCCCATTCACTGCTGTAAATAGTGAATGTAAAGAGTCTCAACATGCACCGACTCTTCTAAAGAACTCTTCATGCTTCCCCGAGCATTCCTTTAGGGGATGATTGCACAGTGACTTAAGGAAGTGTTGGGATTTAAGAGGTAGTCTTCCCCCCTGAAAAGAGTATTTCCTCGGGGTTTATATTACTGCTGAGACCAAATTCATATTTCATTGACACTGGTTTGATTTTTGGACTTTAAAGCTGACTGACCACAACTGCTGGACAAAAAAAATAAGAAAAAAGGATTGTTAGCATTACTTCATCTGTACCAAAATGTTTTAAGTCCATCTGGGTTCAATTAATTTCCTCAAAAATATACTGTTTTTGGTCAGGACCTAGTCAATTTGAAACAAGCAACATTAATATTTAAATAGCATATTTACTTTTTAGCATTAAAACAAATGCAGGATTCTGTGTAACAAGAAGACAATTATTGAATAAATGTCTTACAAATTACTCCCATCTGGCCTGAACTCTCACATCCATGCCATGAAAGGTACGGAATCAAATGTTTGTGTTCCAAATGTGTGACATCAAGGCAAGTACCATCTCTGCTACTTTCACAATCCGTTTTGGAGCTTTAGGAACTCATTTTCTTTTAGTCATTTCCAAAAGGTTTTATTGCTACCATACCTTTTGCAGGCAATGCCTGCTAAGAGAGGAGTATTCCAGTACTTGAAACCAGGATGGAGAGAAGGGTCTCATTTGTAACCAAAAAGTATGAAATGTAATCTCCGAATAATGAGAATTTTTAATAATCTCACATATTCAAGAGCAAAGTTGCCAAATGTAAGATGAGTATCTTCTGTGAGAGGGCAAAACCTCTCTTTCTAAAGACAAGCATAGCTCCTGTTTTCACACCCCAGGGAGCGATGGTCAGGACACCTCCCCGGAAAATCAATTTCTGAATCTCTTCACAGCTCAGGAAGTGCAATTTGGAATCACTGGGGGAAAAATTTTTCCAGACTTGAAGGCATTTGCAGAGAATGAGATGAGCATGGGGACACCACTTAATGTGGGTCAAGTGCATGAAAACCTGTAATGGAACATGATAAATGTCTTGGTTCCTTGCCATGCTGTCCTGGGGCGACTTTATGATGCTGGTATCCCCAATTGTCTGTTCTGTTTATGTTGGATATTAAATTCTGCACATTTAAGACTCGTTCTGAGAGGGAAGCGGGGAGAAGTGTGCAGTTGGTTTGCAGACACCTCACTTGCTCACCTGCATTCTCTCTGAAGGATTGTGTTGTCTGCAGCACGGACATGCAGGAGAGATCTTTCCTTTGTTTTTAGTTAGTTTTTTTTAGCTGGCTGAGACAGAGAAGTTCCCCAGACTGTGACTTTTCTGTTTCTTGGGACAGTTCAAACCTGCCCTGATCTGAAAACCCAGAAAAATATTGGGGGCTTACACATGTGGCCCACTGGGGCCCAGGACGTGGCATTTTCCAGTGCAGGAGGGACTGATAAGAGACTGAGCAAGCCGAGCTACACCCCACAAAAATGACTTTCTGAATTTGCCATCTCTTCAGAATAGCAAGATGTTCCATTGTTTATTTTTTTTATTATTAT
>WBMY01014667.1:5496-17854 GCA_013397315.1 Donacobius atricapilla
CTGGGCAACAAACATTTGCAAAGCCCAAGAAAAAAAAGAAATCTCTTGTAGGTCGTTTTTGCTGGGAGGGCTGAAAATACCAGAGCTGTGCTCTCCCATTGCCAGGCTGGGGCACGTGTGAGTCTCATACTCTGTAATGCAAAAATAATTCTGTTGATAAAATGAAAGCTTCTTTATTTAGAGCAAGAACAGCTCCAAGTTCCTCAGGTGGTTGCCAAAAGCATTCCCTACGGTCCTATTGCCACCATGTCTGAGTACCTCCCAGTCATGACTAAATCTTCACAGTTCCCCAGGGAAGTAGGAGCATGCTATTTATTAAAAATCACTGGCCCAGCCCTGCAAACACTTTCCCCAGGGATTGCTTTGGCACTCAGTGCAGAGCTAACTGAAGGCTAACAAGGCACCATTGCCTCAAGTTTAGGCAGAGCTTAAGCAAAGTCCAAACCTTTCAAAACTAAAGAAAACCTGTTCAGTAACTAACTCCGTGGCTGCACTAAATTTTGTCCTTTGAGACTCCCCTGTTATGTTCCCAGCTAAGCACTGGTCTGCCCCACCTCAGCAGCTGGATGCCCTTCTCACACCCAGGTGCTCCCAGGTGCCCCAGATGAGACTTCCTCCTGCTCTGCAGGATTTAGCCCCACCCTGAGCAGGCACTGTGATACCACCACAGCTGCCCTGGGGTTCCCAGTGGTCTGCAGGATCAGACACCATGCTGTGACTGTTTGGCAGCAGCACTCCAACCTCATCATCTGCTCAGAGCACCCTGCAGCATTTTATATTGCAGCACAGCATCAAGTCTGGGAGCTCTTGCCCCAGGGGACGTCCCCATAGGAAGATGAGAAACTAAAAATTATATAACTGGGAGTATAATGGAAGGATGCTACAGCATCGTCAGTCTTGTGGGCTGAAGTTAAACATCTTCTTACATTAAATGATACCACAGAAGTCAGATTTTACTCACAGTGGTGCCCTGCATAACATGTATGTGCATCCCACAAGCAAATCCTGAGCAGTTATGTGCTGTGCAAGCAGCCTTACATGTGTGCCTTGTCTGGGGAAGTTGAACAGGAAGCTGAGCAGCAAACTGTGCCTTTTCTCCCCAGTCTTGAGGAAGCTCTCTCTTCACAAGTCTCACGAGCACCCCTGGGTCCTGGTGTGCAGCAGCTCAGTTTGACAGCCACAGGAGCTCTGCCCCAAACTGACACCCTCCCCACCAGCACATCCACGCTCGGAGCTGTCTCACCAAGAGATGCAATGGAACTGCCACTGTACTGTGGTGTGAGGCTGTGATTACACCCTGGATATGCACAAAAACAGCTTCTAAGAGTGAGATAGGCTTTCAAAAATCCCAAAGAGCTTCTGATTGTCTTCAGCTGCTGGGCTAGAGGAAAGAGTCAGGATGGGAAGACACCACAGAGCTGCATGCCATAGACATGTAAAATATGACCTCAAGATTCCTGTCAGTGTTAATGGAAAAATTAACATTTTCCTATCACTGATAAGGGTCACCCCATTTGAACTAAAAGACAGAGAAGAGGGACTAACCACAAACTTCCCACCAGAGCAGAGCAAACCTTCTGGGTTTACACAGAGGTCTCCCCCCTGCTCTGAGTTTCTCTGCTCACTGCAATAAACTTGCAGCAAGGAGGAGCATTGTCCCTCATTTTCACCAAGTCTTGCTCAAATAGCAGCTGAGCCCCAGCCTTCCCACAGCAGCAGATACAAAAACATTTACCATCCAATGCATTTTACAAAATAAACAAGGCCGCCACCACCACCACTCTGCTCCAGCACCAGTCTCCCACACTGGTTATCAGCCCATTTGCCATTAGGAGTCACAGCTTCAGATTGCTGAGGTTTAAGTCTGCATTCAAAGTTATTTCTCTGGCACAGGAGCCTTTTAGCAAAACCTTCCTCCCCATTTACCAGGCATACTCCCACAACACCTGGCAATACATTCACTTTACCTGTGTGCCTGTGGAAAGCCATGGTCAGCAGCCTAAAGTCACCAGCAGCCCCTCAGGTAATGGAGTTCACAGTCTCTAGGCTGATAAGGAGCTGCCCCATTTGATAACATACATTTAAACGGAGGCTATTAATACAGACAGGACTCCTACCAGATGTCCACTCCCCTCCCCAGAGATCACAACCTTAATCCCCCTTGGAAATTCTTACCATTTTAGGTGATCTGAGGGAGAAGAATAGGATCCTGAGACCTCTAGGTCTCTGCAGGCAACAGTCAAATACCTGCCCAGCTACTCAGCACCCAAATTAGTCCCACAGGCAGAACGCACTCATGAACTACACCCCATGCNAGAACGAACTCATGAACTTGACCCCATGCTGGTACTATTTGGCCTTGGCTTTAAAGTGAGATTGTGTCTCATAATAGTCCTGAGCTAAAATACAGACCCAACATTAATGCTGTTCTGCCATGGCTGAAGGGAAGGGATGGATCACAGCCCTGTGGGGGCCAGAGGGGCTGCAGCCCCAGGAGCCAGCAAGGGGCTGTCTTCTGGCCCAGAAAGGATGTGGCTGTACCTCAGGGGACCCAGCTGACAGACGGCAGAAGTACCAGCACATACATTCACTGGTGGGTTGGATTTGCTCTCAACATGGAGGTCATGCTGAAGTTTCTCTGCCAGTAAAACTGCCATTCCTGTTCCTTCCCCAGCTTTTTCCTTAAGGAAGATCACAGCATTAACTTCTCAAAGGGAGCAAATCCCTGAAGGGCAGCACTTAGAAAGATTGGGTGTCATGATATGGGGCTTCTCTAGCATCTAGCATGGATTTGGAGGCACTGGCTCATGNTTTAAAGTGAGATTGTGTCTCATAATAGTCCTGAGCTAAAATACAGACCCAACATTAATGCTGTTCTGCCATGGCTGAAGGGAAGGGATGGATCACAGCCCTGTGGGGGCCAGAGGGGCTGCAGCCCCAGGAGCCAGCAAGGGGCTGTCTTCTGGCCCAGAAAGGATGTGGCTGTACCTCAGGGGACCCAGCTGACAGACGGCAGAAGTACCAGCACATACATTCACTGGTGGGTTGGATTTGCTCTCAACATGGAGGTCATGCTGAAGTTTCTCTGCCAGTAAAACTGCCATTCCTGTTCCTTCCCCAGCTTTTTCCTTAAGGAAGATCACAGCATTAACTTCTCAAAGGGAGCAAATCCCTGAAGGGCAGCACTTAGAAAGATTGGGTGTCATGATATGGGGCTTCTCTAGCATCTAGCATGGATTTGGAGGCACTGGCTCATGCCTCTGTCCTCTCAACTCAGGTGTCCACAAAGCTCTCAGGAAGATCCCAGCTCCATGGCTCCCCAGCTGACCAGTTTCCACTCAAGGCACAGCAGGAGGAGAGGGAGCTCTGGCTCAGGGTCACTCCTGTGGGGGCCACCAGGCTGCAGCAGCCCTGCAGCCCCACACTCACTCTGGGTTATGCAACTGCTGCCAGCAACACTCAGGGCTGGGGGCCAGGGACGCCCAGCTGCTAATCCTGCCTCCCCACTGANTGAAGTTTCTCTGCCAGTAAAACTGCCATTCCTGTTCCTTCCCCAGCTTTTTCCTTAAGGAAGATCACAGCATTAACTTCTCAAAGGGAGCAAATCCCTGAAGGGCAGCACTTAGAAAGATTGGGTGTCATGATATGGGGCTTCTCTAGCATCTAGCATGGATTTGGAGGCACTGGCTCATGCCTCTGTCCTCTCAACTCAGGTGTCCACAAAGCTCTCAGGAAGATCCCAGCTCCATGGCTCCCCAGCTGACCAGTTTCCACTCAAGGCACAGCAGGAGGAGAGGGAGCTCTGGCTCAGGGTCACTCCTGTGGGGGCCACCAGGCTGCAGCAGCCCTGCAGCCCCACACTCACTCTGGGTTATGCAACTGCTGCCAGCAACACTCAGGGCTGGGGGCCAGGGATGCCCAGCTGCTAATCCTGCCTCCCCACTGACGCACTGCACGGCCGTGGGAAAGTCACTGAACTTCCCAGACAGCCACTGGGAAGAGCCAATGTTTATCATTCCTTCCAGGGAACCCATCCTGGTGGTGTCTGGCCTCTGAAGAGCAGCCCTGCTACAGCCAGGAACATCTCTGCTTCCTGCTTGCAGAGGTCCCAAGAGGTCCTCAGACACACACATGTGCAGAGTCTCCAGCCTCAGCACTGGGCTTGGTGAGCCCCTGAGCCTTCACACCCATCTTAGCTCCCCAGGTAGCATGTGCACAAGCTCAGCATCTCACCAGCATCCTGACACCTCCAACATGGCCTGGAAAAGGCCCCTCTTGACAGCATGCCATTCCATAAGAGCACAGCATGGATCCACTTCTGCAGCAGATTGGGGCTGGGAAACTTGCTAAAATACTAATGCACTGAAACACTTTGGTGAGGAAAAACCCAATGTTACTCTGCCCCAGCTCATCTGTAAACTCCAGCAAGTTGTTTGCATAATTCAGATGGCAGCAGGAACCCTAACAACTGGTATTTTCCTGTTCTAATCGTGCCATGCTCAGTGTCATATTTACAGACATGAGTTCATTTTTGGCAATGAGTGTGGAGTTTGCACCATTAACCATTCTCATTCCTTTCTAGTTCCCCACACAAAGTTCTGGCACCCTCCCACCCAGCTGTCATTTCCTACTTTCCCCGGAATGCCCAGGTGTTTCCATCAGAAGCCCTTGCTCCCATCCTAGGCGATGGAGCTGTGTCTCTGCACCGTGCCAGCAGCTGCCACGCCCCGACCCGAGGTGACTGCAATCAGCAGCAAAGTTTGGCAGCTGCAGAGGGGTGTGGAGAGCAGGGATGGACACTTGGACGTCACAACATTTCATGTGCACACACCCACACGTGTGTTCACAGCACCACAACAGGCTTGGGCTGGAGGAGAGAGGAGAGGGAGAAAGCCTGGCCAAGAAACAGGAGGAAGACCCAGACCTGCAGATGCCTATGGAGCTCCCTGGCACAACTCACTCTGCAAAGCCCTTGCTGATGCCCCAGAGCAGATTTTAATTAAAAGGCCATCTTGTCTGAATCTCTGGCCTCCTGGTCCAGCAGCAGGAATAGAACAACCTTACTGCTTCTTTTGGTTTCTTGCCTGGTTTTAGCCAGACAACTCTGGACAACCCCCCTTTTCTTCCCAGGCCCCTCCTCATCCACACAAGGCCGGGTGATTAAACACAACAGTGGTGCACGTGTAGCACAAGTGCCAAGGAGAGACATCAATGCCCCATAGAATGTGTCAAGGAGACCTCCAGGAAAGAGAGGGTGCCCCAGAATGGAGCTGTGCCAGCCCTGCCTGAGCCCTTGTCTGTGCACCAGGCACCCACAGGTCCCAGAGGGAAGAGTGCTACAAATACACCAGTGAGTGCACAGCAGGGCATAGCAGGCTTGGCTTGGGATGTGATATTTTTAACATTAAACCTGTCCTGTAGGTTTTCCCGGGAGCTGCCCTGGACACACTGATCCCACCCAACGGGTCTGACTGCAGAGCAGCATGGCTGGGGCATAGTGTCATCTGCTCTGATAAACACATGATTCATGTTGTGATTTCCAGAGTATTTTCCTGCCCTAAGAATCCTGCCAGAAAAGGTCTGGGTCTCCTCAGCTTACTCACACATCCTGCTGTCATTCAACATGCAGAAACTCCTAAAGAGAGCTCTTCTGACCCAGGCATTGATGAACTATTAGTCACCATCATCAAAGAAAGCAGCAGTAAATACCAGCAGCAGAGCACCTGTGCTCCTCCTAAAGTAATGCTGTTCCTCCTGTTTCCATACATGCTGCTGGCAATGCACAGTGCATCTGCACAGAAGAACACCCTGCCATTTTCCAGGCTCCCCATGAAATGAGGCCCACATTGCTCACTACTCTTCCTGTCATGAGGGCAGATCAATTATTTTATTATTTTATTTTATATGTCTCAGTTTGCATGCATGTGTCCTCCCACAGCAGAGCACTCCTGCCTAACAGATCTCAACTATAAACTTCCTTGGCTCTTCTGCAACAGAAACAAAACAATTTTTTAAAAAGTGTTTCTTCGTTTGTTTTAGTATAAAGAAAAAGTTTGTAGGAAGACCACCAATTAGAGAGTTGGGTTTGAGAGGAGGGAGGACGCAGATACAGCTCTCTCCAAGGAGAAGGTCTTTGCAGTTGTGGTTGGTCATCAGAGAGACATAAGAGGCAGCAGTTCCCAGTGCCACAGAAATACTGGACAGGTTTGGCACAAGAACTGACACTGGGGGCTGATCCAGCTCTCCAAGCACTCAGTATCCAACATGCTTCCCACTCCCAGCACTGGCAGCAGGCACTGCAGAGCAATGTTTGCAGATCATCTGGAGAGGATTGCCAGGGGATGATGGCCCCTGGTCCTCCCATCCGGAGACCCTGCATGACACAATCACGCCTGAACCAGAGTGGGACTTTTCAACCTCGTCCTTTCAAAACTGGAGAGTTTCTCTTTGAAGCATCCCAAAAATGCTCTAGAAGTCTCAAATCCAGCCCTGTGTACAAGGATGTCCCTTGGCACTCCTGAAGCATCCCACAGGCACTCACAGGAACACAAGGCAGAGACAACCAGGATGTGCCCACATCCAGAGCAAAAGCAGCAAGGATGTTACTGCAGTGACAGGGGAATGAACACCCCAGACACCAGGTGAACCCCTGGTGTACTCAGTGAACCAGCTCAGAGGGACAGCAGAGAGGAAAGCGGCAAGACACAGTTCTTCCATGCTGATCTCCAGCTCAGAGCTGGGTCACAGTGGTGAGCTGAGCCTTTCAGTGCCAAGGGAAGTTCCGGATCAGCTGTGAAGGCAGGGGTAGAGGAACTGGGGACAGATATATAAGGAAGCAGATGCAGGGTGGGCAATATTCAGGAGCTCAGATACAGTGTGAGTAGAAACAAAAAGTGGAAGACAGGATAAGAAGGGAGGGAAAAGGGATAAGGGTGTAGTAACAGGAAAGAATGGTCAAGAGATAACAGAGCTGGAAATAAAGGCACCTGAAAAAAAGCAAAACCAGGAAGAGATATAAAGCAAGTCTTTCCCCATCTGCCTCCATCAACAGGCTGGACTGTTTCCAGGACTATTCCCATGGCAGCTCCAAATTAATTTCCCTGCTGCCATCTGCTCTGTGGCTCCCCTCCACACACGCTCCCGACTGGCACTTCTTCCCATCACCTGTTGCTGACATGGCAGACCTCTCACTGCTGCTGAGAGCCAAGTGACATTGAGGCCTGGGGAGAGTGTCTGTGCATAAATCAGGAGCTGCTTTGTAGTACCAAAGCTTTGTTCAGCTCCTGTTCCCCATCCTGGATACGGCACTGTGGTGGGACACAGGCATCAAACAGCCCCATGGTAGCCCCAGGCTCCAGAGAAGACTGAGGAGAGGAGAGGCTGCAGCAGGTACTGAGCAGACCTGGTTTTGAATCAGCTTCTAAATAAAGTCAATTTCCTCCTATCCCTGCTCCCTTTTCTTGCATTACAGATAAGATGTAAGGCTGTATCTCCCAGCACAAAGGACATTGAGTGCCTGCTGTAGTCCCAACTGTTAGATTTAGACCTTCAGTTCAAGCTCAAAAAGGGACAGCCCCAAAAGGCTGAAGACTTTTTAAAAATCTCTTTTATTAAAACAGATGTCTTGGTCTTTAAATGCAGTTGCTTAAACATGAGCCATGTTTCTCTTCCCAGCTCTGTCTCCCATGTCCTGCTGTGAGTGTGCAGGCAGTGGACTGGGAGGCTCAGCAGGCTGCCCACAGCCCCCCTTCATGAACTGCAAGATGAAGACCACAGGTGTGAACATCCCCGTGAAGGTCATACAACCCTAAGGAGAGACAAAGACTTCCTCTACTCCTCTTGGGAGACTGGTCCACATCAGACCGGTCTGATTCAGAAACCTCATAAGAGCACCAGGCCCATGATTGGGCTAAAAATCTTCAAATACTACATTTACCTCTTCCTCCCCAGCAGCCCTACAGCTGGGTTATGCACAGACCCACCCAGCAGGGCTGTGGTGACTCTCAATCACTTCTGCCAGGTGATGTGTCCTGGGAGCAGCCATGGGGCCAACCAGTTGCATCACAACTCAATTATTCCCCATCTTATTACCCCAAAGCTTCACACTTAGGGCAGTGGAGCTCCTTAAGGCCACCTTGGAGAACTTCGGGTCTTTCTTTGATCAAGTTTAGATGCACTCATGTTCAGGGGGAATGGCCAGCGGAGCCAAAGTGAGGCAAATATTTGCCAGTCACAGCTTTCCCCTCATGGCTTAGCCCTGGCTTCAGAGCTGAGAAAAGTAAGTCAAGTCCCTGTCAAATAAATACCACAGTGATCCAGCCAGGCAGCAGGGCAGTCTTTCCCAGGACAGATGAGGTGTGAGGAACAGGCACAGCAATATAATCCTGCCATACCCACACAATAAATGCTCATGTCAGGGCTTCACCAAGTAGTGAGTGAGCCATCACTGAAATAATATTTCACAGTGTCCATCAGGCTCTCTGCACTTCTAATAGCTCCCAATTTCCTCTCATGGGCACAGCAGCTGGCTGGGCAATGCTCTTCCTCAGTGAGGTTAAACCTCTGCCAGTGAGGTTAAGCAGCTCACTGTGGAGCTCATGGATGGAAGTTCAGCTACTGGTTTGCTTCACTGCTTGAAAGTGGGGCCATTCCTTGGAAATCTACCCACTAGGAGTCAGAAATTAGCAGCTACCCAGGCATAAGCTACAACACACACACTCTCCAGCATCCCCTGACACGCTCCTGTGTTCATTCAACAGGACCTGGCAGCAAGGAAGACTCACAAAGGTGAGTACTGCAGGCTCTGCCCAAGCTTTTCCTCCAAAGCCTGGGAATGCTTTCTGTGTGATGTTTTCTAGCAAAATACCATGTTCCCAGGAAGCTGCTGGGCAGAGGCTTCTCCAGACCTCTCTCCTCTGCCCACACAGGACAGTGGCCTGGCCAAATCCCCACACCAGCAGTGCTCTGTGGCACCAAGGAGCCTTGGTATTTCCCCTTACAGATCTTGATTTTCAGGGTAGGAGAAGAAAGGGCTGGAAAGGGCTGCTTGTGGATGGACTGTGATTCGGGCAAAACATTCTCCAGAAAGTCAGCGCATGAGAGATGCTGAGGATAGATACCTTCAGCTCAGGTGGCCAGAGAAGGGCAAAGCAAAAGCCCTCAAAAACGGGCTGCCTGGCTAAGGGTGAAGACAGGCCACCTCTTTGATGAGGACGTGCCCTTCCAAGCATTGGCATTCCAGTTGGGAACACTCCCTGGCATCCAGCACACCATCAAAGCACTACCCAAACTTGGCACTGGCCACAGGGCCATGCTCTCAGCACTGATTTAGAGCTGACAGAGCCAGAGCTGGCATATGCTTTCAGCAGGAGAAGCAGCTCAATACCCTGGGCAGGACAGTCGCCTCAAGCAAGATTAACATTTGGCTGTCTGCACCCTCAGTTGTTAGCCAGAGCTGGTGGCTGAAAGGACCAAATCACCCTTGTTATGTGGCTATTTTTAAAATAACCTTTCCCAAAGCCCCACAGTGCATAACCCTGTCTGTCTCAGCTCCAGGAGCTGAAGGGGATCAGCTTGCAGGGCTGACGGGTATTTTTGGGCACTCTGACTAATTGTCAGGACATATGCTGAGCATTCTTTACAAGGAAAAACAAAGCTGCAAAGTCTCCTCCAGCGAGGCCTAAGGGGTTGGATTAGTCACAAGAGTTATTTTCATAAACCTCTACTTTAGGAAGGTTTGATTTAACTTCCAGCTTCAGATAAATGCAGTTTAAAATGGAAGAAGAGGTCAACTTCCTTGCACCCCAGCACTCACCACGAAGGCTTGGCCAGGCTGGGCCACATTTCACCAACAAGGGCAAGAGGAGTGGAAACTTTTCACCTTGGAGTGGCTTCAGATTCACAATCTGTGGTGCTTCTTGACACCACATCAAGTATTTCACCACTTGTGTCCCTCTTCCTCCCTCTTCTCTCAGGAGCAAGAGCTCCCAGCTCAGAGGCTCCAGAGACTTGATGTCCAGCAGCCCGGTGTGAAGTGCTCCTCAGAGGCCACATGCTCTGAGAAGAGCAGAGATCAGCCAATTCTTGCAAGTTTATCCACCTTAAAAAAGAATTTGTCCTAAAAGCAACCTAGTTTGGGTGGGTTTCTTTGTTGCAGTTCCTTGCTGTTTCTTTCACTGACCTGAGCACCTCACTCACTGCCACTTTAAGCAGCACTTTACTCACATGTCAGTTTGAGGCAGCACTCATCCAGTTCACTTTCCCTTAGACAGCAAATAAAGCAATGGTGTGCAACATCTCCACAGCATCCTGGGACACGCAAGCCAGTGCAGCCCATTACTCCATCACTTTGCTCTCCCTCTCAGCCCAGAACATCTTTGGGAGGTTTTAAACCCCACTGCTGTCTCAGCCCATGCTGCTGGCCCATGGACTTGAGCTTTCCCCTTTCTCTGGCATATATCAAGTCTTGCTCTTCTCATTCAGCAGACAGACTGCGCCAGAAGCGCACACGTCTCAAGATGACAAGAGCTCTCCCAAGTCTCCACCAGTGCTCTCTGTACATCTTCCCCTGAGCTGCAAAGCAATTTCCACTGAGGATAAGTGTTGTCAATTCAGTTTCTAATAGTGGCATTAAAATGTATGAGCCATTTCTCTGGAGTCAGGGATAATATTTTCAAAGTGTCTGTGTGATACAGGAATGTAAATCTCCTTTTTCATAAAGTGATAAGCATTGTGAGTCTCTCTGGAAAAATGTCAGATCAGAGCTGGGCAAGGACTACACAGGAAAGCTTTACCTGTGGGGTCAGTTAGAAAACACAGATTCAAATGTCAGGGAAAAAAAAAAAATCTTTAAATCTTTCATCAGGGTTAGGTTTCAATTTCAGCCAAAACCAGAGAGTCTCAGCCAAGAATGGTTTTCAGAGCCCTGCCCTGGTTTGTGGTGTCCCAGCTGAGTGTCATCTGTAGGCTAGAGGCTGTTTTGGAGAGGGAAGCAGGGGAATTCTCCTCCCGAACATACTCCCACTCTAGGTTTTTGGTAGCCTAGCAAAATTTGAGTTCTTATAGTGTCTTGGAAATGTTAAGATCAGTAGACTAATACTTGGTAAGAGACAGCTCAGGCCAAAGGAGCATGGGGAGGTGAGGTTACTGAAAGTGCTAAATTTAACATGTTAATGCCCCTCTTCCACAAGGCCAGGGCATTCAGAGCCAAGGGAAAATCTCCTCTCCCATGCTCCTCCAAGGGTCTCACAGCAGCTCTGCATGTTACAGCATTTCTACCAGCACTGACTCCTGGAGCAATGGGCAAAGTCTGTGTGTGGGTGCATTCATTAAACACAAACTTTGGAATAAGAAAAGTGAGATACTTAGAAGAGTGTTTGATTTTAAACATAGAAATAAACCAACTGGAGTTGGTAAAAGCGCTTGTGTGTTTCATTAAGCCATCTCCTGCTCTGGGGCTGGATTCAGGCCCAAGAAATTGTTTTCTTTTTCAAGTAGTGGAGAGACAATAATTCAGGGACAACGAGCAACACAGTCTACAAAGAGAAACAGCCCTTCTCAATGCAACCACTGCGAGCTCTGCTACTACTGCCCATATCCAGCTATTGGAGGATGAGCTCCATGTGACAGAAAAGCAGTACTAATTGCTCACAAATACCAGGGGAAACTGTCAAAAAGCTAAACCAGATGTGAAACAGTGGTTTGCTTTCTTTTAAAACCAGCTTGTGCAACCACATTTCATGAGAGCCCACAGGCACTGGGTCCCTCTGGGAATGCTTCAGGACAATGGGGAAAGGGTGAGGCTTCCAAACCATGGAGGGCTTTTCCTGCAATAGCGAGGACTCTGCTGTCCCTTTCGTGAAGTTATACCCCTTGAAACAAATTCTCAGCTGTGCTAGAAGGAAGCCTGGTAGGAGGCCTTGCCGGCTTTGTGCCAGTGCTGAGCAAGGTTAGGCTTGGTCCTGGATCTGCAGAGAACAGCGGTGGGTTTAGTCACCCAGAGACTGCCAAAAGGCAGACACACCTTGATACCAAGAAGGTGAAACACTAGGGAAGGACACAGGGAAGACCCTGCTCCCAAATGTTAACATCCAGTGCTGCACCCCACAGAAAAGAGGTGACACAAAGGAGCATCAGACACTGCGTGCAAACAATTCACATCAGACAGGCAGTGTCTCATCTCCAAAGAGATGCTGAAAACAGAAGATAAAAATCTCCACGTGGCATTTGTAGGTTTTATAGTTTTTTAGCATCCTGCCCAGCTCAGCTATGGGCAGTTTGGGGCCACAGGGTTGTGCTATGCAGCAGGGTCACATGGACCCAACTGCAGCCACCGCGACAGCCCAGGCACACCAGAGCA
>WBMY01014668.1:4190-69694 GCA_013397315.1 Donacobius atricapilla
GTAATGGTTTACATGTTTTCTCTGTGTGAGGCATGGGTAGAGGTTTCTGTGAGGAGGTGGGGTGAGGATGGGTGATGGGGGAAATGGTGGTTGTAGTCACGCAGTTGTTCAGGCAGTGCATAGAGGGAAGTCGTGAGTGGTCAGGTGCGTGGTACTATATATGGCAAATATTTGTGCTGCATTTACTTATACATGGTGTTTCTCAGTGCAAAAGCTGCTCTTTGCATTTCAAGTTTGACTTTTTTGGACATTTTGTGTGACAGTTGTAAAGCTGAAAATTTGGATAGATTTTAAAACCACTGACCAAGTTTCATTGCCTGAGCAGATGCCACAGTTTCACAGTCTGGTTTTCTTTGCCTCAATGTGAGGGTTAAAGAAAGGGCATCCTTTGAGAAACAGCTGTTCTTTGATATTCATATTAACTAGTTTTATCTGTGTAGAAAGAAAGAGGGCATCAGAATCTGGGGGCTCAATTGGACAGTAAAAGACAGAGGGTTGTCTGAGGTTTTTTTTCAGAATTGACTAGTAACTTTTGGATGCATCCAGTTATTTCCTGATATTATTGAATCCACTTCACTTTTGAAGGATCTGCTGTTTAGAAAGTGAGTATTCACCTTTTCTGGATAGCAGTGCTTTGCAAAGGGTCTGAAGCTAATACAAATGAAAACCTCTGAATTCTCCTTGTAGGCAACATTTTCTTTGAGATAGGATCTCATCTTACCTTCCCTGTGACCTACTCTAGTCCCCAAAGCAGCTAAATGCAGTCCAAATTTGAAGAGAAACATTTGCCTTTTCTTTTTTGAGATCTGTTGCTGAGATGTCTCTTGTAAAACCCCATGTACTCTAGAAAATGTGAGAATTAAACAGCAGAAAATGTATGTTTACCTACTAGATTTAGTGGGAGATTCTGACTAAGAATATGATCTCTTAATAATTATGAAACTGTTTTGAAGTTTGAAAATATGTATTTTGGTCACCATGCATTATTTAGATGATTGATATTGATAATATTGGGTGCTCTCAAACCATATTAAGTGGCCTCTATTTCCAAAGCTGCTGCAATCTGTTACAGAAACATAAGTGAGGTGAATTGGGAAAAAAACCCCTACGTGTCAACTCATATTTTAAAAAAGTAACAACACAAGCAGCCTGGCCTTTGGCAGGAAGTTTTTACCAACTCAGAGGTGGAAGATTACCTTTCTTCTTGAAAGCTGTTGGTTTCCAATACACTTGCTTTCTCGTCTCCCGTATTTTGCATTCTTTTACTTTGTTATGAACTCAGGCCTTAGCTGCTCAGATGCTTGGGGCCAAACCCCCTCTGTCATTTAGTGAGACTGGACTGTTGCAAAAGCTCCTGTCACTTGCAGCAAGACTCCAGCAGTGCACTGAACACCTGCACCTGCGAACAGAGCAGCTGCTTGGGTTGTTTTTGACACCTAGAGTTCACTAATTTCAGGTTGTGTGGAATAACATTAAAATGTTAGATGAGATACCATAGGCCCTTTCTGGTTTTCTAGGGATTCCCAGACACCTCTGTGTGTCACATTTGGTAGCATTGCAATTACTTCTGAGGCCATTTAACGCATCACCAGTGCATGTTCCCATCCTTTGTGGATTTAGGTAGCTCGTTCCTGTTCATGAACTGATCGCCATTTCTCTGACAATACGCATAACGCTGATAATATTTGTTAAATAGCCTGAGGTGATGGATTTGCCATTGCAGGATTGTGGCTCTCTGCTTTCTGTTCTTCACTTGCCACGAAATGTGCTCCTTAACTGGGCGAAGCCTTTTAAGCTAGAGAAGCATCAGAGAATCATTTTGACTGGGAAAGACCTTTAAGGGCATTGAGTCCAAGTGTTACAGTTTGACATTTTGGGACACATAATGGCTTGTGCTTACAGTTTGCAAATCTGCTCACGAGTCCGGCTGACCTCAGGAGTGTAAGTGGTCCTACAGGGATAACAAGTTAGTATTCCAGTAGTAACAGTGTATCTGTTAGGAGTATGTGTACGTGTCCCCACCCATGAGCTGACATCTCTTTGTACAATATGCCCTGCAAGCGCCTGAGGAAAAAAACCCAAACTTTTTTTTGCCAATGACCCTACTGTTCTTGTGTAGCAGTCGACAAATACATCATTGCGACATCGTTGCAAAGTTAGGAAATGTTCTTTTTGCAGCGCATCCTATTAGAAACCTGGGGCACAGGCGCGCTGCCCGGCGCTTCTCATCCCACCAGTGTGCAGGAGCCAGGACAAGAAGCTGCAGATGAAACCTGGATGCCTCCAAGTCAGTGAAAGTTCTCCTCTTGGCTCCCAAGAGCCATTCTTACTGCAGTACTTGTGGAGGGTCAGTCCACACAGTGACTACACCACTTTTCTTGTTTTGAGGGCTGCAAGTTTGCCCTGCTTATTCTGGCTCCGAAGCGATTCCCAATGTAACTTTCTCCTCAGTCCTCTGCCACTCAAAGTTCCATTTAGCTGTGGAGTAGTTGTCCGTGTTAACACACCTGCTGATGAAATTAAGGTTGCAAAAATTCTTTGCCTATTTAAGCAAGCATCAGGTCTGGGTACAATTTTTCTTTGTGTTGAGATGAAATACTTTATTTCTGAAAACTGCTGATTCATTCAAGCCAAAATAGAGGCCAAGAGATGCATTTAACAGGATACTGAGTTATATCAAGAAGCAAAGGCACTTCAACTTTGATTGTGCACACCTCAAGAAAGCGCACCAGCCTCTAGATTGGAGATGGTACTGGTGGTGTAGTTGTTTCATTAAAAACCTCAAAAGGTCTTGATTTAATTCTAAGGCAATATAAAAGCACCTCCAGAATAATGAAAAGTTTTGTGGGATGGGCAGATGAATGTTCCCATCCATACTCGCTGACAGATTTTCTAGTAATGCCTTGCTACTTTTCCATGACAATGCAAGTAGAAGTTAGATTACAAATAGCCAAACCACATTTATTAGCTGCAGTTATATTGGATTTATTTTAAAAGAATAAATGTTGTGGAGAGAAATGCCCAATCCAAATTACTTGCCAAGGTCTTTGCAGGTGTCATATCAGAACTGTACTATTTCCATTTTACATAGCAAACCAATTTACTGTCATTCAATTTTTTTCACATAGATAAAATAAGCATCCTGTTACGTTATTCAAGTCTACCACATTAAACACTTTCAATCACAATAATTCTGGTATCATCCTAAGATATGTTATTGCCAACAAACAAATAATAAATGTTAACATGGAATAGTAAATGTTCCTGAAGTAAAGCTGTTCAAGCATAGGCAGTTTTCTCTTTAAAAAAAAACAAATTGAAAATAATATTTACCATGTCATGAAAGTGTCAAATGACCTGCAGTTCACAAGAAAATTAGTTATACTAATTTGGATGAAAGTCTGAAAGAATCTGGCCAGTTTTCTTTTGCTAAATTAGTTTAAATATTAGTTTTTAAATATTTTATTTCTTTGCTCATGTGGAGCATTTGCTGTGGAATTTATATGTGATTCTCCTCAAGCCTGGCAATATTTATCAAGTTATTTGTTATTTTCCAGAAACTAAAGCTTTAGGCATGAGATCTTGGTGAAGTTCCTTAGTAATTTTTCCAATTTGATCTGGTATTTTGAAGTATTAAAAAAAAAAAAAAGAAAGAAAGAAACCAGCAGCTCTAACTAGAATTATTTAAAATCTTACAGACTGGATGTATTCCAAAGTATTATAGTGCTTTGGGTGGGGATCAAGGAAATTATGAAAAAGTCTGATTTACTGTTTCTTTTCTATATTAAAAATCATAGTTGAAATGCAAATCTTAGGCTTAGTTTTCTAACAAAAAAAAAGGGTCTCTAGTTATACACTTGTAAAGGTAGAAAGAAGATAGGAAATTGAGAAGAGACAGCAGTTTCTGAGGGTCACTGCAAATAAATTTAAAACTTTATAATTTTACAATTTGAACCGACATTGGTCTTATTCTCAAACGCTGGCAGGTCTGAGAACAGTTGATGCTCTTCATGCAGCCCAAGGCTGAAAAAGGAGTTTGGCAGTTAGGTAGGGGTGGGAGAGAAAGTTTATCATGCAGAGGAAGAAAAATAAAATCTTTTAGAAGAGGTAGTGAGGGAGGAAACAAACACATGCAGTGAAGGCAGGGGAGACCAAAAAGCCCGTGTGTGTCTCTGTGATATTCCTGTTTTAGCTCAGGTGCATATCCCAGTATCCTACTGTGTGCCAGAGCGCACTCTGCCACCAGCAATTGCTGAAAGACACTTCTGCCTCCCCTGAGCCTGCAGAGCCAGCTCTCCACCTGCTCTGCTAGCCAGTGGTCCCGTGTGGAACTGGCTGGGGAGCTGGGCAAGATGAGCACACCTCGGTTTCTAGAACTCACTGTGTCCTTTTCCTTTGTAGAAGGCAGTGACTCTTTAGTTCTGATCCAAGCAATCAGAATTTGTGTCAGGTCCTCAAAAAAGTCTTTAAAAGCACAAGCGTGCTTTTGATGGTCTTCTTTCTTTAAGAGAAAGGTTAAATGCAAGGTTTTGCTCGCATCCTCATTCCTCTGCCTTCAAGTTCTGTTTTTTTTGGTTTTTTTTTTCTGAAATCCTAGGGGCTAAACACTTTAATTATTACAATTAAAACTAAAGATTTAATGCTTTAATAAGAAGCTGAGACTTAAAATGCACAAGACTTGAGTTACGAGAACTGGTAAGACACAAATTCATTAAAATATTGGATTTCTAAGTTCAAAAAACCCCCAAAAACCCTAGAAGTGATCAGGTTGGTTCGAGGACATTGCAAATTATTTGTGAGCAAGCTAGGAACCAAAAAGAAACACTCAGGTTGCTTTTCTTGCACAGAATAAAAACCTACATACATATAAGTTCAAAGCTTGTCTTGGAGAGGCTTTGACTGAACCACATGGTTCTTCTCTGTAGTTTGTAGCACTTGTACTGGGGTTCCAGCAGAAGCATTTGTACCTATTTCTTGGTATGATGGTTTCACATTCACACCATGCATCATCACAGCAATCGGTTCCTATTCCATCTATTTGCATTTGAAAGGAAGCAACATCCCTCCCACCTGAAGCACGTTTCATTACACTTGCACCTGCCTCTGTTGCTCGTCTCTCTTTTTCTTCTCCTGCCATCTTTGGGGGAAGAATTTCCTTTCTCAGCAGTCCCAGCTCGCAGTCAGAGGGACACAGAGCGCTTCCTCTTCCTGGTGGCATACTCCCCAGCCACAAAATTGGATAAGGAATGGCTCAGGTGGGTGTCCAGGGTGTCAGAGCTGTTGCTGCTGATTTTTACCCGTGGGCACAGGCACTGGAGCATGGCTCTGCGGATGTAGTTGTCAAAGCAAAAGTAAATGAAAGGGTTGGCACAGCTATTGGCAAAAGCAAAAGGGCTGCTCACCTTCATGCCCAGCTGAGCAACGGTGCCATAAAAACAGTCAGGCTGCTTTAGGAGTCGCAGAAGGATGACCATAAGCTTGAAAAGATTGAAAGGAACCCAGGAGACAACAAAAGCTGCCACTACAATGAAGACAATCCTGATGGATTTTCTTAGTTTCTTATCACGTTTCCCAGCCTTCTGATAGTGCACACAGAGTCTCTTAGTGATGGAACAGTAAAAGGTTAAGATACTCAACAGTGGGAAGAAGAAGGCCAGGATTAAAAGCATCAGTGACATGATCTGTTTGACTTCTGTCACGGCTTGGTCTGTGCAGTAAGTCTTTCCATATTGCTTCTTCAGTTCTCTGGACAAAAGGGTTGGTATCCCTAAGCAGCAGGATAATAACCAGATACAGATGCAGAGTGCTCTGGAATAGGACCTTGTCCTGATCCGTCGTGCGATAGAGGGGTGCATGATAGCGAGGTATCGGTCAGCACTCATGCAGGTGAGGAGCAGGATGCTGCAGTACATGTTGACTGAGATGACATAGGAACTAGCTTTGCAGAGGAAAGATCCTACCCTCCAGCTCTCGTCCGACACCTCCATGTCCACCCAGAAAGGCAGCGTGATGAGGAAGATGAAGTCAGATGCAGAGAGGTTGATGATAAAGATGTCAATCAGCCTCTGGACCCGTCGCTTAAAGACCAAGGCTGCTATCAGGATTGAGTTGCCAACAATGCCCACCAGGAAGACAGCACTATAAAGGATAGGGAGGAAAGTAGACATATGTTGCAGGTGCTGGTCCTGGCACTGATCATCGTAGTAGTAATCATAGTTGGAGGTGACCGTAGCCATGGATGACAGCTGGGGGAATTCCATTTCTGGCCCAGCTGTCCTCATCCTCTCTCTGTGAGAACCTCTGAGTTTCCCCTACCCTTCCCTTCCAGGTCTTTAGAAACGGGGGAGGAGAAAAGCGGTTTTGTGGCCAAGTAATATATACGTTTTTAACCATCTACATAGGCAACGAACGAGCAACAAGAGTATCTGATTAGCAAAACCTTGCTTCCAGGATAAACGCATGTGGCTTTTTAAAAAATCAGGTTTAGTTTTACTGATTCTATCACCATTTCGCATTTTCCGGCTTCGGTTTTTGCTTTTCTTTCAGGCAGAGGGAAGGTAGTTTTTGAAATTCTGACCTTTTTGTTTTTTAGGAAAGTATATTGGTAGTTTGAAGAAATTTGAGATTGTACCAGTTTATAAGAATGCCGAGAACAGTGAATTCATGCGCCCCAACCTTTATATATATTCAAAACATTTTGTATCAATTGCTTCTCAGGGCAAGTCTGGCTTTCCTGAGCCTTGGAGGTTTTTACTTTACTTGACTGTTTATTATTGTTCTTTTCTGTTTGAAAGTACTTCTCTCATATGAATATATATAGGGAGAAACATTTAAAACTCCTATATCTGTTCTGCCTTGTTCTTTATTTGTCCCAGGTTCTTGGCTGCCCTGCCAGTGCCCCCCTCCTGCCCTGCAGCCCCATCAATTCCCCTAGATCTGGACTCTCCACACCCAACCTCTAGGAATGTATTAGAAACTTTGAGAACAGTTTCCCAATGTGTTGTATATTCTCCTGCCATTTGAAACTTGACTTGATGCCCCCATCCCCCACACAGCCTTCCTTATCAGCCACAGTTCTGGACTCCAGAGCAGTGGTTTGCTCCTTCTCCTTCTGGCTCCACATCCTGCACGGCTCTTGAGCTGCTCTTATGTACAGCACTCACTTGTCTTAACGAGCTCTGATTTCCTTCATCTTTCATTTGCAGTGTCAGTATTTCTCCAGCTGTGACTTACCTTACCGACAGCCCTTTCAGCATCACATAAATCAAACAGAAATTCTCATTTTTAAAACTACTGAATTCATTACCGCTTTGTCAGTGCACACTCATTTGAAACCTGCACTATTGGTCTTCATCATCCTTCCTCTCTTCTAAAAATAAATTCATTTTCTCCTTCCTCTCCCTCCCACCAGCATGTTCACAGACCAGGCGGGCCTCCAGGATTCTCAAAGCTTTGAGGAAATTGCCTCCTGGTGCATGCTGCATCCCTGGGCTGACAGATTGCAACTGTATGTGTCTCCACATGCAAAGAGCAACTCCAAATTGCATGCACAACGAGTTAATCCCTCCAGGGCACTCTAGATGCACTCAGATTCACTCTCCCACTGCTCAGGTTATGTGTTCCTTGGCAGCAGGTGCCTGGTAGAATTCCGGACACCTGGAAAAGCAGAAGCTGCTGTAAAACGATGGGCTGCTGGATGGAGGGGTATTTAGATGGGCACTAGCTCATGTGTAGATATGTTGGTATCTAATAAATACCCACTTATACACAACTGCCTTCCTATCTGTAGGATAGGACTAGTGGGCTCTAGCTGATATTTTTATGGAATGTATAAGCATTAACTTAGTGAGTGCAATTCAGCCATCACAAACTCTGGAAAAGGATTAAGGTGTATAAAAACACCCCAGCTAAGATGATTGATTTGTATGCCACAGATGTAAATGTGAACCTGTAACAAACGACAGGCTAAAAATCATCTTCCTGCAGTCTCAAAGTGGGTTGTAAGCACTCACCCTAGAAATCATTCCTCTTCTAAGTAAGAGGCAGTAACTCTCTTTAGTTAGTTCACTCATGAATCAGCTTAAAAAAAATCCATAGATTTGTAAAATGCCTCGTTGTTATTCTAGAAGTAATCTCCTCCACCTGATTGTCTGTAACACAATTCTTATTTTCAATGAAATGTAAAAGTCTCTTCTGTGCTGATCAAAGTGAGTAGGTACTGTTGCTGCAAGTCTTTTTCTTGATGAGAGACTTGTCAGTGGTCAGCTACAGTATGGATTTGTGTGCCAGCTTATTTCTTCCCTGGCAATGCTGGGAGAAGGAAGCACAGAACCAAACTCCTAAAACCCTCAAAATCAGGTTGCATTGAGGACATTGCGATTGGCATGCAAGCGACATCAAGTGTAAACCTGCAAAAAACCACAGGCTAAAAATCATCCTCTCACCATCTGAAGAGCACAAAGAATATACTGAGTTTTCCGCCAAGATTTGTGTAAAGTGCCCAAGTAGCTTACACTTTACAAAAACAATGTTTGATGAATTCAATGCAGAGGTGAATTTTGTGTGATCTTTGCTTATAGCTGCTTCAAGGAATGTGTTTCAGTGTTTTTTTGTTTTGTTTTGGGGGGTTTCTGTTGTGGGGTTTTTTTTCCAAGAAGCACTGGGAAATAGAAGCATTCTCTTTCCATTAGTACTAGAGCAGGAGATCAGCTGAACCCTACAGTCAGTTCTACACTAGTTCTACCTCTCTCACAAATGTGGATCTACGTGTTATTTTACTCTGAAGTTAGAAAATAATAGCTTACAAGCAGTTATAAGCTGTAGAAATCAGGCACAAGCCTCTCTTCCCTCCATTGCACACTACTTCATACTCCTTGAAATTCAGTCCTTCCCTCTCCATCTCAGAGCAAACACAAAAATTATGTTTGCATCATGAAGATACGTTCAAGTCTGTGTATTCCTGTGTTTGTGGTTCCTCACAATGTTGTCTCCCTTTAGATTAATAACCTTACTCACTAAAATAAAAAAATAAATAGTAAACCTTTTCCAACAGGGACCAACTCTGCCCTACTGAATTTGCTCTGTATTTCTTGAATGCTCTAAGCAGACTTAGGAATGCCACTGCATGTTGCCATATTCCACACGTGACACTTCTTTATCTGGGCAGAAGATTTGTGAAGATAATCTAAAGCATTATTGTGAATAATAAAGTGATCTGTAATTATCCTAGTGGAGCAGCAGCAGGTCTATTTGTCAGTAGTCTGGGGTGTTTTTATGTCATAGTGATTCACTTAGGGCATCATGTAGGATCTTACTCTTCCCACAGCTCTCTTTCCTGGGACAGAGCCAAGCTATCAAAAATACTGAGTACATGGAAATTCCTCTCATAACACTCCTGCATAGATATTCCATAATGCTCAGGAGGACAGTCTCCATCCTCTCCTCATCCTACTCCTATAATTCCATGGCATTTTCCTCCTCCCAGGCTTCACTAGATACGTGTAAACCCTTTTCCCCCAAAAAATACTCTGCTGAAGCAACCAGCTGCTGGTTTGGCTCAGGTTCTTCCACTTGGATACTCATCTTGTCCAGCCCTTGAACCAGCTCTGAACAAATGAAGCTTTTGGGTGCTGAGTAGTGCTGAACCTGAGAACCAACTTAACTTTTGTAACCAGGCTTTCAGAGCAGGTACTGTGATGCTGGCACTACATTTGGCCAGATCTGCTTTAAATTGTGTGTTTCTCTGGTGGCTCTGCCTTTCTCAAATGCAACTGTGAGACCTGCCAGGTCAGAGTCCACATCATTCCTTAAATCTTCCTCACAGGAATGTGGAGGTATTTCCAGCAGCAGCAAGGGAAAAGCTTTCATGTTTTTGTTCACAGTTCTGTACTGCCTGTGATACGTGTATTATGGTAATTTGTGGGAAAAATATCTGCACAGGAAGTAGGTGCTGTTGCTGATTTTCTTTGTTCCACACACCACCTCCCCCTTACAAATTTCTGCAGCTGAAGCATTTCAGGTAGCAAGGTCTGGGTTTATTTTTTTGGGTTGTTAATTTTTTGTTCTTTTTTGTTGTTGTTTTACACCCTCTGTTTCACCTTCATTTAGTGCAAAAGTCATTTTATTCCAGCTTGTACATACACTTTTATACAAGCACAGGCATCTAGATAAAATAAGCTGCATATCTGTAAATTATTAATAGTGTTACAAATATATATTATATTGTTGGCTTTTCACAAATATTAAGATGAATGCTATATTTAAAATATTAGAATAACTTTGCTAGGTGAATATAGCTTTTATTTCTACTATTAACAAAACTTAAAAATAGTAGTAACATAGCTAATATATAGTTATGCTTGTAATTAAACTGTCTGCTTAATTAAAATAACATCCAGTAAACATATGATGAAAACCTAACCACTAACATGTTAACTATTAGCACCTACCATCTGTAAAAAATATAAACCAAAGCCCAAACTAAAAGTAATAATAAAAGAAAACTAAAACAACAACCAAAAAACATGCATGCTCTAAAAAATCAGACTTTAAAAAAGGCCATGCAAAATAGTTCCTAAAATAAATAAACTAATTTGTAAAAAAGTATAAATATACATAATAATCTATAAATATACAACAAGCTGATACAATAAAAAAACTATTTTAAAAGTATCTCTAAAAATAATAAACATACTCTTACCTAAATACTAAACACCTAGCAATTTTACCCTTTAATTTATCTCTATCTCCTATTATCTTTTTATTGAACTTTTTAAATTTTATCAAAAAAACAAAAACACTTCATTTTTCACAGTAGTGATAAATGCTGAGAAGGACAGAGGTTCATTTGGCTGTAAAATAAAGTGTAGTAGTTTCTGAATGATTTTACTTTAAAAACTATGTAAGAAACAGACCTAATTTAAAAAGAAAAAAATCAAAAAGCCCACACTTCATTGGCTGAAACTGCCCAACTATGCCCTGGCTAGTTGAAGACAGGCTCTGAAGCAACCACATGAAGGCACACCAATGGAAGTTTCATCCCTCAGTGAAGAGGAAAGGGTGGAACCTATTCAGGTAAAAATTATGGACACTGAGACAATGCATCAGGATAGACTGAAATGGTTTCATGATGAGAGGAGTGGTCTACAAAATGCAGTGCAGAAGGAAAATATTTTTGTACACCTAATTTTTAAATATTGATTATTGTTTCTTGCCATTTATCTCATCCTTTTTTTAAATTTATATTTTTGTTTATGTTTCATAAAGTACATTATTTGTTGGTGCTGTAGTACTTGTGTATAATTCTAAAAATATATTTACATATATGCCTGCTCAATAAGTTTTTACTGAAAAGGAGCATGATAAAAAGGTTTGGAGACCACTGACAGAGAGGATAAGTATATATCATTATAATGCCCCAGTGCTATTCATGGTATTTGGGAGAAGCACATCTAGAAGGTTTTCTGTCTGTGAAAATTATACTACTGTGCTACAAAAATATTAAAGAAAAATAAAGGAGGCAGAAATAAAACCAGGCAAATGCATAAAGAGGTTGTGAGGGGAATCAAAGGATTTTCTGTTCACTCAGGCTGTGTAAAATGCTCATAGATGGTGCCTAAAACTAAAACTGCCCTTTTTATTATTGCAAAGAGAACATTTGCTGGGGGAGGTGATATCTTGTAAATCAGCTAGTAGTTTTGGAAAAAATGGGGAGAGTTTTGAATACCTTTTTCAGGTCTGAAACAATAATTTCTGATGTGAATGTGATATACTAAGAAGGTTTTCTTCCTTTTTTGTCCTGCATCAGCTTCATTTAATACAGGTGGTGCCATCTCCTACAAATGTTTACTTATTCCCTTAGATCATGAGAACTAAAATTACAGACATTTTGTACTAACAATTCAATTATTTTTGCAACATATTGGGGGTTTGGTTTTGTTTTGTTTGCAGCACTCTGATGTTAAACTCTCTGTCAGTGCCAGAGAAGTTAGTAATGCTCATGATCCAAGTCTGCTATCAAAGAAACTTCACTTTTGAAAAAAGCAGGAACAGCATTAATGCTATAGCCCTCAGCATTATTCCCTTTGTGCCTTCTTGTGCACAGTAAAGCAGCAAACTTCTACTTTTAAAACCTTCCCAACTGATCCTGTTCTGTAACTAAACTGATCAACCTGTGGTTCTGCTGAGGCACATTGTGAGGAGGGGTGAAAGGAAAAGAAAAAAGAAAAAAGACAGTTGTTGGCAAGGAATGACCTCGTGCATTCACTTGAAATGCTTTTATTGGGTTACTCTTACTATATGGAAGGGTGTTTTTCCAGGAAAAAAACCAACCAAACAAACAAAAAACAAACAAGGTGAAATGTGTAGAGAGTATATGATTTTAAATAAATAAAATGAAAATGCAGCTCTTCCCTCTGGATGCTTTTGAGCAGCTGCACATTTCATATTGATTAGGGCAGATTAGGAAAAAGAAGAGACCACTGTAGCCTAATTTAATAATGGAAGTAGCAATGGCTGCAAAGTTTTTCAGAACTGATTTTCATTTTTATGAAATTAGATCTTTAGGAGAAAAACTGAAGACATGCCAGTGTTAGATAATTCACTGCACTGTACAGTAAATGGCTCAGATTCTGCTTTTACCATGGCTTAGAATACACAGCGGTGGTTTTTGGGGGGTTTTTTGTTTGTTTGGTTGGTTGGTTTTTTTTTTGTCTTGTAATGTTTTCTGGCTTCAACCTTTGATAGCTTTTCCAGGTATACAGAAAAAGGTTCCTGATTTTTTTTTCTTCCCTATTGCTACTACATGTACCTTAAAGTCTGGCAAGTCCTTCGTTCAATAAATTAACTCCTTAAATAAACTCCTCTTCTATAAATAAAATTGACTGACCTTTCGTGATATATTTCATTGAGAGAGGTTTTCTAATTGCTCAGTGACTTTCATATCCCTTTTCAGGTTTATCGCTACGTTGTCAATGTATCAAAACAAGACACGCTATTTCAGAGGCGGCAGCAATTCTAGATGTGATACCATTTCTTTCCTCCTAGTGATTTTTCAGTTTGTACATCTGAGGTTACGGGAAACTTGGGGGTTTTTTGGGGCCATGTCTTGGCAGCTGGTGCTTCACCAACATTTTTCCTTTTCATTTTGTGTTCCCAGGGTAAAGTCTTATGTCAGATAAGTACAGCCTCCAGTCTTTGCTGTCAAATTAATGAGCTCATTGATGACCTTATTGAAACGCATGTTTGCTTGCCCTGGCTGCGACATGATCAGGTCACCGTGTCCCAGTGCCTTCTCCATGCCATTATTTACCCTTCCCTCGTGTCATCTGTGAGGTTTATCAGCAATACTTTGCTTTCTTCGAGGCCATTGATAAAGATGCCAAGTATTTTAGAGTCCAGGATAAATCCCAGACAGACCCCAAAATATGTCTTTGTAGACAGCTACATTATGAGGTGGAGGTGAGACAGCTCCATGTTCCAGAAAGTGGGGCATATAGACAGAAATTTCTTAAATTAAATGTAATTTCTATTTTTTTTTTAATTAACAAATTAATGTTTCATCAAACCCAAGAAGTTTCTTCTATGACTGCTTTCACCTTTACATCCTGGTTTCTGACCTAGCTGCAAAAATACTTCTGGGCTGTTTCCAGAGGAGTTGTTCAGGATAATTCCCCGGAATTCCTCAGAGGTGTGAAAGCCTCGGATGTTTCTGGGGTTTTTTTCTCAATGTTTGCTAGTTTGGAGTCTTGTAAAACCAAGGCTGGGCAGGCTGGTCTCTCAGCCAGGGGAGTTGTTAACCACTTTTTAGAGCCCTCTTGTAATTCCCCTGGTTTCGTGTACCAGGGATGGAGGGAAACGGCCAGTTTGAGGCATGGAACCAGCGTTGCCAAATTTTTGCAATTTTTCCTACATTTTTTATCCCCCTTATTTGGTGCTTTTCCCGAGTCATTCAGCCAGGCTTCACATCACCATTTTTTACAAGCAAGCGAGAGAAACAGAAAGAAGTAGAAAGGAGGGAATAGCCAGGTGGAGAGATGAGNCCCGGCGCTGGGCTGGTCCTGCAGGGACAGGTGCTCTTGGCCTGAGAGCTTTTCAAGTAATTCCCCCTCTCCACCTTATCTTTTTTTTTTTTGTTTCGTTAATGATAGCGCTGGGAGATATCTGTGAAGTAATTTCCGAGTAAAATTATGATGTCCAACCATTCGGTTTGCTCTTTGCTTGTAGATCACTTGTTGAGAATTGGTGGTGTGGAAGAAGCTGAATGAATGGAACAGTCAGGGCAGAAGGGAAGTTTGCATTTCATCTCTGCTGGCCACAGGACCCAAACAACACTGTGCCTCTGAAGAGACCTGGAATCATCGGAGTTGTGTGTCCTGAGGGACGCTGAGCATCTCTGAAGGTAAAAAAGTGTTTGGTAGCAATGTCTCCTAACCCTTTGTTGCCCTGAATATGGAACAGACAGTCCAGCTTGGTGCTGTTTCCAGCCCTCTCCCCATATTTGCACCCTCTTGTAGGCCTTCTGCTTAATCCCTTTTTGATTACTAGCATGTTTCCTGAGAGAATGCCAGCAGATGCAGCAGGGACTCTTTTGTGATGTCACGTAAAAGGAGTTTCTTAAGTGTGGTGACCCACAGTTGGCTGAAAGGAGTGACCACAGCAACAAGATAAAATATGCATGTTTTTGTATTCCCTTCTGCCATGGTACAGTAACTTCTTACAAAGACTGTCCAGTCTTCAGTCTTAGAGTTGATTTTTTGCCAGAATGCTTGTTTTTGTTCCATTCCCTGTTTTTTTCTTTCCCAGCTCTACTGACTTATCCCCTTTGTTTTTCCCTTCTTTGAAGTGTATGCAATCTAGTCATTCTGTTGAGTTTGGCCTTTGCCTCTCTTTTTTGAGCTTTTTTCAAAAATTTTCTTTTTTCACGCATCTCACTTCTTTCAAAAAATGAATATAATTGCAATATCTCATTAAGCACTTTTGCCTGTTTACAACCACCTAATGTTATCTTAAATTCGTTGCGTAGCTTAGTTTCAGCTGTAACTTGTCTGAAATAGCTTCTTCTGTTAGACAAAAACATGCTGTCAGAACTATACGAACAAACCTATTAAAACAATGAAGGCTCTTGTTGACAGCCTGTGGATAAAAAGCATTTTTATTTGTTATTAATCTTTATGTCTTTGTAATTAGTCTCATCTTTGGTAGTAGTGATGTTATTTTTTCATAAGTAAGTTTATTCTAAAGCACCTCCTACACATTGTTCTGCACAGAATCTTTTGTAACATGTGGCATTAATCCCATAAACATGCAGTGTGTTTCTTCATGGACTTCTCTGGTAGCTATTTCATACTGACTTTACTCACTGTCCCCTTTGAGCTCGGCCTGGGGCTGGCAGGATGGTTCTCTCTTTTGAAGGGACACCTCATTTAAGGGGGAGTGTGTCTCCTGTAAATGAAGATGCAGTGGATGTGCACAGTGAATGGGCAGGGTAGTCAAGTCTACTCCACTGGCAGGAAAAACTGGTTCAAGCTTTGCATGAAGTGTTGTAGAGTTCTTCATCTTTTCTGTAAGTAGTTGAAGTGTTAGGCAGAAGCACTGAGGGGACCTTTGCTGTAAGGAATTTGGGGTCCACTCTCGCCTTGTCACTTCCCTGTCCACGCTGAAAGTCGTTTTGGAACAAATGCCATGCAAAGCCACCCGCTAGATTTTGGGGTCTGTAGCCGCCTTGACTGCTCTCTACCTATGCCTGCAGTTACGTGACAAGGATGGCGTGTCAGTAGATTGCCATGTCCCTTTTATTACCAAGTGGATAAAGAGCATTGGGCAATGCTTTAATTTGCTGTTTGGTGGTTAAGCCATCATTTTGCTTATGAACTGTTCTTGGTTGCCAACTGACATCAACTCTGCCGTGTTCACAGCACGTCAGCACACAGAAGGCTGGTCCAGGAGTGTGTGGTTGTTTTGTAATGGTAATCTGGTAGGGATACTGTTAGCACCAGTGTTCTGCACGTGGCAGCAGGGATATGTAGCTGAAAGGAAGACTTTTGGGCCCGTTCTTTTCTGTCTCTGTGTTAGCTATAAATTTGATGGGGCTTTGTCATTATTAGCATTTGTATTGAAAGGTACTGACAGCAGATCAGTGGTACAGTAATGTCCTGGTTATATTCTTTTTCACCAGACACTACTCTGAGGATGGAGCTTATGGATTGTTGTGATCCTTCCACCCAGAGAGAGCCCTTTCTAAAGAGAGGAGTCTGTTGCAGAGGGTTCCTCTTGCAGTAGATGTGATTGCAGTAAAGTGGAAAATCCAGACCAGCCTGCTCAGCAGCCTGTTCTTCTGCTTGCTCTGAGAGTGATCTGCTCAGCTCTGAGCTCAGCGGGACAGGAGCTTTGGCCCTGCAGGTGCCACTTGCCCTGTTTGCTTCGGGGGCGGTGAACGAAAGGGTGAGGATCCCTCAGTTAACTCAGCATGGCTGAATGGTGAGGGCAGAGCTGCCCAGCAACTTGCTGTCCCTGTCCCATATCCTGTGTACCTGGAGCAAGATGCTGGGGTATTGAAGGAGAGTGGAAGTACATAGCCACTGCACAGAGAATTTGCTTCCAAGCCTGGGCTTGATTCTCTATTTTCCACATAAATAACCCTGGATACGATGTAGTCTCCCTCTCAATATTTCTATTATCTTACAAAAGTTCACAGCTTGCAGATTATTATTTAAGTACAGTTGTGGTATGCAAACTTTGCAGTATTTTAAATGGGTGTTTCTTGTCAGTTCACCACTAATCAGTTCTATTCTTTCTCATTGCTAAGGATGCAGTACAGGGATGGATATTGCAGAGAGTGTGCCTCATTTAATGTGGAAATGAAGCATAGGAAATGATATGGGAACACATAATTTCTCCTCCTTGTTAGCCAGTTTCAGACAAATAGAGGAGCAGATGGAGAGAAAAAGAAATAAGAATGGTATTGTTAACAGCAAACATTGATGCCTTTGAAATTTCCTTCTTTAATTTGCAGCTTGTTTCTTAGTTCATAATTTCTTACTGACAAGTCTAACTTGAGGCACTTCACTGTTTTTTCCTTATGAATGTTGAGGTTTAAGGCAGTTGCTGTTTCCAGTTGCGGTTCCTTCAGTTGCAAAGAAAGTAGACCAAAATATTTTGATCAAAGTGTGTGGGAGAAGGGAGGTAGAGCAAGCAGTAGAGAAGAGCTGATTAGATAGTAGCTCCTGCCACCAGCCTACCTCTAGCTGCTGAGCTAGTTTCAATTTTTTTTTTTTTCTGGCAAGTGCCTCAAGCCTGATTCATAATTATCCATGAATTTCATCAAGCACAGAAAGCGCATGAGAACAACTGGCATCTGAGAGGAGTCCTCTGGTGTATTGCAGCCACAGAACGTTTCTTGTATTACCAATCAGTTACTCATTAAAGTAGTGGTATTGTCATAAACATGTGTGGTATTTGTATTTTCCCCATGCCTCCTTTGACCCTGAATCTATGCCATTCGGGAGCATGACCCTGCAAAGGAGGGCATAAATGACCCCTACAAGAGGGACACAGAGCAAAGTCCTTGTGGGAGCATATGAAGACATTTCAGTTATGTCACATTTTTCCCATGGAACATGGCACCCCCCTGCATTGTTCTAGGTCTTCAGAAAAACCACTGTATATGTTGTGGCATTATTGCAGCATTTATCGTAATTTCCAAACTTGTCGTCCAGTGCTTCCTTCGTGTTCTGTCTCTAGTGCCCAGATACATTTCTCTCTTCCCTGAAGGCATTCCAGCACCTTGGCATGGCTGCCCTTCGTGAGCAGCCTGGAAGGGCTTTTTTGGCATGCCTGTGGTTCTTGTCTTTGCTGCAAACACAAGCTGTGAAAGCCGTATGGGGTGGCAGGCTAAAAATAACTTCTTCCCTTGATAATCTCTTAAGGAAAGCTAAGTCTCCTTCCTGGGCGTTGTGGATGGAGTCTCTGACGTTCCCTGCAATCAGGATCGCAAACGGCAGCGAGCTGTGTCACCTGCTTTGGGGACGAGCTGGTGTTGTTCTGTCAGTTGCAGTTCCAGGGCCAGCAGCCAGAGCGGGGTGGCTGGGGAGCCCTCCCCAGGACATTATCCCTACCTGGGGCTCGCAGATCCAGTGGATGCTGGCCAGCACTGTAGATTGCTCAGGGTTGCTTTGATCGTAGCGGGTAGGACAAGGAAGGCGCACGTATCCTGCGGGGGCCTTGCGGAAGGGAGCTGATGTCACTCGCAAGTACGGCACTGCCGGGATGACACTGTGGAGTGCAGCTCACGTGTCCCTGTGTTCCCTGCAGGGGCGCCATGATGGATAACCGCTTTGCCACGGCGCTGGTGATCGCCTGCGTGCTCAGCCTCATCTCCACCATCTACATGGCAGCCTCCATCGGCACCGACTTCTGGTACGAGTACCACACCCTGTCCCCGGCCGAGAACGTCAGCGAGGCCGGCAGAAGCATCTGGGAGGAGTTTGTCAGCAAGGATGCCGATGAGAAGACGTACACGGACGCGCTCTTCCGGTGCAACGGCACGGTTGGATTGTGGCGGAGGTGCATCACTGTGCCCAAAAACTCTCACTGGTACAGCCCACCAGGTATCTCCAGAGCAGTTATCACTTCCCTAGCTTCCCTGGGGGCTTCCCTGGGGGCTTCCCTGGGGGCTGTGGGCTAACTTCCTCAGAAGAGATTCCTGCCACGCTGTTCCTCCAGAAGACTTATTTCTAGCTTTTGTTTGGGTGGTTGGATTTTTAATAAAGACAGTCCAGCTTTTTGAAGAAGCAAAGGGCAAAATGGTCTGTAGCTGTCAGTGCCACAATTTCTGCTTTTGACACATGATACTTGATCTAAATTGAGTCTTACAAGCTTTTTATTTTTGCCTCAGCTGTCCAGTTGGGGATACATTTATAGTTGCTCTACCAGTTACTGTCTTTTTATGACAGATCCTGGGATCCAGCAGTGGAATAAAGACAATACTTTATCAAGGAGGCATTCATTCCTTTTAGCTAGTCATTCACTTTGTTCACATCACAAATATTCCACCATTGCATCAGCACGCCTTGGACTCCTTGAATGGATATAAAGTGAAATACTTGTATTATTTTTTTAAATCACTAGGGGATAAAATGTGTGGTAAGCAATTATTTTAATTGCTTCAAAGTCAGTTTTGGGTGCTTACTGTATGTGTGGCCTCCTTCATTTTGAACCCTCTTAAAGATGTACTTTAAACTGCATTTTGTGGAGAAAAAAACATACATGAAATACCTTTTTTTTTTCCTCTCATGAAAATACTTATTTTGGAAGACACTTAAACCAGTTCTGCTCAAAGTAAAATCTGACGTAGAAACTTAGTATAAAGAAGCAAATCCTTCATGTGTTTTAAATAGGCCTTTCTGTCCCATTTTTTATTTAACTGGTAGTACGAGACCACATTCGCATATGGAGGTCAGCACACCTTAGTTAGGGGGCCCTGAGCTCAAGAGTATGTGACAGCATAGCTGAGCATCATATGCCACCGTATTACTTTGCCAATCTGTTACACATGGCACAATTGTCTGTGGATAATCCAGGGAAGCTTGAAGACTGTGCGTGTTGGAATGCTATCCCTTAGTGTAGTACCTCAGACATAGTGTGCCAACTACATCATAGGAAAGCATCTACAGATCTGTTCGAGAGGTTTTTTTGTTTTTTTTTTTTTTTTTTACAAATGGGACTCTGAGGAGCTTCCTAGCTCAAATCATTGGGAAAGAAGAATTTGAAAGGGGGGAAGGAGGGTTGAGAGGAGACACCTAATGGCAACTTTTTCTTTTTTCCATCCCCAGAAACTGATATGACTACAAACTGCATCAGTTTCTCCCTCTCTGATCAATTTGTAGAAAAGTACATAGAGCCTGGAAATCACAACAGTGGCACGGATTTGAATCGGACTTGTAAGTGTCTTTCACTTCTGTCAGATAAGCAAGTAGAATTAAAAAAAGATGTTTCTCAAATTTAGTCACTAGCGAGGAAAGCTTCTGTCTTGGTCTTGCTCACCATTTATTGCTTTTTACAGTTGCACAGGCAGTAGGTCAAAGTTTAAAAGGAAGACAGATGTGTTAGGAAGGGGTTTGCCTATGAATGCCGTACAGGGATTTGTGAGTTAACAAATTAGGTTCTTTCTGTTTCAATGGAATCTGGTCCTTTTTGACTGTGGATGTAGAATGTCTGATGAAGCAGAAACAGCAGGTTAGAAGGGAATGTGAGATGGTGGGAGAAGATCTTTTTCTAGCCCATCCTCAGCAAACTTGACTTGTGTGTTTCTTTCACATGCAGATCTCTGGCGATTGCAGTTTCTCCTGCCCTTTGTCAGCATCGGCCTCATGTGCTTTGGGGCTCTGATTGGGCTCTGTGCTTGTGCCTGTCGCAGCCTTTACCCAGCCATTGCCACCGGCGTCCTCCATTTCCTAGCAGGTAAGTGTCCTGTCCTGTTATCCTCCTCCAGAAGCTCAGGAGTACCTCCGGGTGAGCTCACTGTGCTTTGCTGCTTCCTTCCCCAGGGCTGTGTACGCTGGGCCTCGTTGGCTGCTATGTAGCTGGGATTGAGCTGCTCCATAGGAAGCTGCCTCTGCCGGAGGACGTGAGGGGTGAATTCGGCTGGTCCTTCTGCCTCGCCTGTGTGTCAGCACCTTTGCAGTTCATGGCAGCTGCTCTTTTCATCTGGGCAGCTCGCACCAACAGGAAGGAATTCACCCTCCTGAAAGCCTACCGTGTGGCATAAGTGCTGCTACTGCAGTCTGGGCTTTCCATGGTAGAGCCTCTTCTCCCCCAGCCCTTACTACTTTTTTCTTTTAGTCAGAATTTTATCATATACTGCATGCTTCTTGCCAGTCAAGACAATTTAGCCTGCAGGCCCTGAAGACAAAGACCTCTGGGCTAAATGACGAAAGCCTGCCAGAAGTCTGCAGAACTTGAACAGGTTTTTTAATTGGGTTTTTTTTAAAGAATTGTTACTATTTTTTAAGCTAAATTTGGTTGTTGACAGTTACCCTTAGTTAGGTGTACATGACCCTTCCTAATTTTATTACCCTGTCAGCCTGGAGGAAACAGAAGTGGTGGTGTGGGGTGGAAGAGAGTCAAGAAAAAGTGCAGGTATGCAAGAAAGGGAACTTCGGTGCACAAATAATACATAATCAAGAGCAGTCTGCTCTGTGACAGGCAGTACCTACAGGGAGCACCCAAGAGAGATGGGGGAATTCAGAAACCTCTGTTATGGAAATACTGTAGCTACATCAGTCTGTAGCTCAGCTCTGGGTCTCCTGTCATCACTAGTTTGCTGCGTTTTGTGGCATCTGCCAAAAGTGCTGGAGGCAGAGCAGGCAGCTGTGGCAGTGCTGGTACAGCACACCCTGCTGAAGGCACACTCTGCACTTGCTTCTGCCAAGGAGTGGGAGAAGATGGCCCTCATGGAGCTCTGTCCTGCTGTAGCTCCACTGCTTCCAGGACCCAGGCTAGTTTGGTATCTGCACTACATGTGATTGTGCCCTCTAATCTTAATTTGTGGTGCTTTTGCTTGATGTGGAATAAGGCTTTCTTCTCTCTTGTTGAAAATGACCTCCCCACAAGTTTTTTGTTTTAATTTGGTTTAGTGTGTGTGTGTATATGTATATATATAAACTTAACTTTTTTTAAACTTCACCTGTTTATCCTGTGTAACACACAACAGGATTTTTTTAAAAGGTGCTGCTCTTTTCCCGTCTTGTTTAAGTTAAATAATAATAGTAATAATAAAGACAGCAATTTTCAGCATTGCATGAATCTGATGGGAGGGTGAGGGAATGACCTAGAGTGGATTTTACTTGGGGAAAGAAGAACCAGTGTCTAGATCACTCTCTGTTTTCATGGAAATGTCACCAGAAACAATGACATTAGATTGGATTTTTTAAATTAAATTCTTGAGCTCCTGCTAACTTTAAATTTTCTCCTGCTCATCATTGGTGGTCACAACATCCCATAGTTTCTAATCAGTTCAAAAATGTTATATTTATTCTAAATCATTGCAACTCTAGCCAGACTGGGTGACTTGTCATATCTAGAAAAAAATGTTCCAAGACTGACTTGTTTAATTCTAAGGCCTTAACTCACCTTGTTTTCTTACTCCAGGCTTAATAAAAGAAGTATGCCTTAGGAGAAATAATTCCCTACAAAACTTGAGTGATGGCAAGGATTCTGTGGGATACTGCATAATGAGAATGACACAGAAAGAGGCATTTTTATCTCATGGCTGTTTTTCTGTTGTGCCTTTTTGCTTTTCTTTTCCTAGTAGATATTTCTATCCAAGCTGTTTGCTGGGTCAGCAAACAGCCCTAGTTATGATATCCCTGAAGATCAGGTGTGACTGCTTGTGTATTTTTTTTTTCTTTCTCAGGTGTGTGATAGGGCTCTTATTATCATCCTTGGAGCCTTTGCAAAGTAAAACAAAGATGATGATGAAAACCAGAATCACTGAAAAAGCAGTGGCAGGTCATTCAAGATAATGCTCTTTCTCCTGCTGTTGAGAAATTTTTTATTTTTCCTCCTTAAGCAGTCTCTTTCCTTCCCTACAATATCTGGGCCAGTTGTAACCTCGTGAGAGGGGGTGTGGTACTTTTGTGCAGTATCTGAGGGTAAGTGAAAATATGTGCTGCCTGATCTGTACTGTGATAGGGTGCTTTTTCAGAGTAATTATCCTGACATAGATAGATATGGCCTAACTGCTCAGCTTGTCATGTTCCTCTTATCCTAGAATTACCAGGGCACACAAACCTCAGCTTGGGTCAAAAGGACTGAGGTTGCCATTCTGCAGTTTGAGAGGAAACACTGCTGCTGATTTTATCTAGTACAGTTTATGGGGGTTTTTTTTCCCTTTTTTTTCAGGAGCTGGCAGAATAACTGTATTGTGTGATTTTAATCTGAGCAGTGTAAATCCTGTGCCCTCATTCTCTCCTCTTGTATGGGACACTTATTTTTCTGAAGTGTAAATCTCAGTTTTCAAATGTTGGCTTTCTTGCTTCCAAAAGAATTTTTATAGGGAAAAAAGGGCATGTTAGGGGTGCTGTCAGTTCTTTCTTCATCATTTTAAATACCAGCAAAACTAAGATGGCCTGCTCGTGTCTGTGCCTGAGAGAAATGTTTCTGGTTTTCTCTGCCCAGAAATGAAGCAAAGAGGCTTTAATTGAGCCTTGATTTGGATCATTTTAATTAAAATGAGGGTCACCTCTCAGATTTGATGGGGATTATTTTCTGTTTTGCCCTTGTGTAAAGATTTCTTCATCAGAGTGGTCTTGGTGAGGAAAATCTTGCCCAGAAAGAGGGCTGGCCCTCTCTGTCTGGGGTGGTGTATTGCTATCTTGCTTTGTGTGTGTTTTGTTCAAGGTGAGCAAAAGGGAGCAAGAAGAGTCCTTGGATTGCTGGGTCCAATAAATGGCATTGGAGGATGGAACAACAGAGGAGATACTGAGGATGGAGTAACTCTGTAAAAGAGGCGATTAAGCACACTAACTAACAAACAATGAGATACCCAGAGTCTGTGACACAGGCCCTTCACACCGACATGCCTTGTTCAGAGGCTGCATTCAAGGGGAACTCGAGGCATGTGTCTATGTTTGTGGTCACATACATGTGTGCAAATGCAGACACCCTTGCTCAAAAAACAAGAATTGCTTCAACTCAGGAGGATAAAAATACACCAGGCTGTATTTGTTTTCCTCCGTGTTTTGTGGTCTGACCATGGAATATGTTTGTGATGCTGGTTCAGTGCTGAAGGTAGGGATGGGACAGATACAGTCAGATGAAAATAGGTGAAAAAAGGGGCTATTGTGTGTCTATGTGCACAGGGAAAATGGCACACACCTCTAACACTATTGTATGGGCTGGTGAAAGTGCATAGGAGGGATCTCAAAGGAAAGGGAGGAACAAGAGGAGGAATCTCGAATGAGCATAAGAACTGAGGACTCTTGGCACTACATGGGAGCGAGCTCCCAGGACTCCAGCATGAACTCCCCGTGTGGTATTGTGTAGTCAGGGTAGCAAAGGCCAGCTGCTTCTCCTGCATCACTCACAGCTCTGTCCACAGTGGTGACTTAAGTGGGTGAATTGTCCTCTTGTGCTTATGAGGAGCTCCTGAAGGTTCTGTCCCCCAAATCTGAGGTCAGCAAGCTGCATTTCAAACACGCCACTGTGTGACATTGTTTCTTCCTCACAGGCTTGGATTTGTTTCCCTGCCAACTCTGAAACCTCTGGGAAAGCAGAACTAGCAGAAAGCTTCACAGGTCAATAAAGTTTTTAGTGTAGGTAGCAGCCTCTTATTTTTTTTCTTCAACTGGATGTTTTCCCCGTTCTCTCCCCATACTCCAGCAGTTCTGAGAAGGGGCTGATCAATGTAGCTGCAAAGAGGGGGTTTATTATTTATTACTGTGTCTGTAAGGACAACTCCTCCTGGTATTAGAGAAGCTGGCTGAAAACAGGATAGCCAGTCCCATTTCCTTACTTAAATAAAAAAAAAGTAAGGAAATAAAAAGCAGTATAGAGCAGACACAAAATACTGGTTTGTTGTGTAAAGAGGACAGTTTGCCACATAAGAAAGTAATGATATATTTTGGGTGCAAATGGTAGGTGAGTCCAGGATGACCCAAGAGGCCCTTCTAAATCTTGTTATGCCAGAAACTATGTGCCTTGATCTAGTTTTCCTTCTGGATCATGCTGGCCTGCTGATCCTTTCCTCGGAGCAGTCTTTTTGCTATGGTGATAATGAATGTCTCCTCATCTAAAATGCTCTGAAGTTTTTTGTTTTTTTTTTGAGAAAGGTGTTTAGATTTTGGTTGGAGTTTTGTTTTGTTCTGATTTTTGCCACGTTGGGCTGGCACCAAGTTATGTACCAGCTTGCAGTCAGCCTCTTGCAGTGTTGTTCTGTGATTCAAGGCAATGACTTCTGAAAAGCTCTTTCCCACTTTCTAGCATTGTGTGTACTCAGCCAGCACCTGTTATTCAAAGGAAAATTCTGAAATGCCAGCAGCTTGTTATCCTTACTTCTCAGACTGACTATCCACCCCTATTTGTGTGTACTTCCTGCTTGAGTGGATTGTGTGTCTCAACTGAGGGGATAACATCTTGACGCTGCTTTTTTTTTTTTCTCATTTCCTCAGGAATAGCTAGAGTTGGTGCTATAGAACTTTATAAACTGGTTTCAAAAAGGAATGGATCAAAATTTTGCATGCTTGCTCCTAACTTCGCTGTTGCTGTAGAATATTGCTGTCGAATGTGCCCTATTGCACAGTTTTTAAACTGTAGCTTTCAGGACTACACTGAAGCCATTGTTCAGGTCATGGTTCAGATATATGGCAGTGGAAGGGTGGATCCTCCATAACTGGAAGATTGCATAGGTGTCTGGATTATGGCAATAACAGCCAAATGCAAAATTAACACTTAACAAACACTTGTCTGCCTACTGATACGTGCCAAGCCTTTGTACAAACCAATGAGCACGGAAAAAAACCTGTAAGTAACAATATATTCCGCTCCTTTGTTTCTGCCTTCCTTCTAAATTTACCCCTTTTAAAAATAGCCACAGGGACAGTGTTTTATGTATTCCTCAGGTTAGAGCCATGAGTGTTAGATGTCTCTGCTCCATGCTTTCTGTGTATAGGCAAGGGTAAAGATAATGGCTGATTTTTGTAGGGGATCCAAGCATCTCTTTGACATTGGGTTTCCTGAGATGAAGATTGGAAATCTTCAAGAAAGCTAGAACCTTTTGTTTAATGAGAATTGTTACTTAATCAGAATCCTCTTTAAAAAAAGTTAGGGATTTTTTTAATCGTCTTTTTTTCCCCCAACTTTCTCACGTCTTTCATGTGTCTCTTTTAAAGTCTCTCTTACATTAAAATGTTTTAGAATATTATATTTTTTATATATTCTTGCCCCTGGAAGCTCAGCCATGGGGGGTTGCATTGGCTGTGTTAGTACTGAATGTCCTTTGCTCCGTGTCAGGCGAGTGTGATGAGAGTGTGCCCCAGCAGTGTCCAACCACCACGTGCCATCAGTATTTGTACCCTTGGACTGAGCTAGAGAGTGAGCACTGCAGTGAATTTTCGGGTTTTTTCATCCTCTGAGGCCAAGTGCAGCTTTCACCTTTAGGTGATTGGATTTTTTGGGAAATCTCTCTACAGAGCCAGGTAGCTGAAACTGTTGGCTATGTGACTGTGACAATACCTTTTTACATTAAATGATTTCCATGTGAATTCCCTGAGAACCTTTCTCATTTTCAGAGGATTTGCCTGTGACAAACACACACAAGAGCACCAAAGGTGGCCACCTGGAATGTTTACACTGATGTTGATTTCATTTTTGATTGAATCCACCAGTTGATCACCGAGTTGGTGGGTTTTGGAGCACTGGCTGGATGAGAGCTGGAGTGTGCGGGACTGGCAGTGCAGAGTGGGTGCTAATTTTCTATGGTGCCTCACCTCTGCCGGAGCCTTCCTGCATGCTGGTGGTTTAGATAGCAGATGCTGGAGAACTGGTACCACAGCCTTTCCAAATCCTTGCTGGGTCTCAGCCCTGCACTGGACAGTGCTCCCTTACCCACTTCTAATTCCCTAATTTAAACCAACTGCTTGTGTGGGTGATTCTGTGGTCCCAGTGACTTTACTCAAGTCATTTCTCCAGCCTTCATAAAATTGCTTTGATTAAGAAAGGGGTGGGGTTCTTGCCCACAAATCACATCCGCTTTCCGAATGCTTTCTGGGGCTGTAACAGTAGTTTCTTTTGCAAACAGATCCCTTTTGTCTTGTGCTGAAGTGACCCATTGAACCAGCCAGCCTTGGTTTGCATTTTGATGTTTACTTCCGCACAAAACAACAGCAGCAGTGGTGTAGAACCACGGTGTCTGCCCAGTGCCGGGTTCAGTAAAGGTCTTGAAGTTCTGGGAAGTGCTTACCCATCCACAGAAAGGGAGGATGTCACCAGCCGTGTCAGTAGCACGATGCTGCTGGCAGAGGCACCCCAGTGTCCCAGTGCAGAGCTGGGAGGTGAGGCAGGAGAAGCTGCTGGACTGGCTCAGGCCGCCGTGGGAAATGAGCGGCCCTGGAGAGCGTGTCCCAGGTTCTGGAGCAGCTTCACCATTCTGCTAGAGCCACCACAGACCTGCCCGGGAACAGCACGGGGACAGCTGTGTCAGGGGTGTGAGGGATGGACAGCATGGACCGGGCCCCGGGATTTCCCCTGCGCACCCGCCAGGGGCTGAAGGGGAGGCTGGAGCAGCCAGGGCTGTCCTCTGCCGGGAGCACAAGGAAGTGTGCAGCGTCGTGGGGAGAGGAGCCAAACCTGTTTTGCAGCAGATAAGTGCGCTTTACCTTCAGCCGCCTTTGTGAGCTGACAGGAGTGGCATCATCCGGGTGGCAAACTTGGTAACTCCCTTTCTGTGTCTCCTTGCTTCCCTCTCGCAGCTCCTGAATTTCCCTCACTGATTCTCCCTCTTCTCTTTCTTTCACCACAATAAATTTCAAACCAGCTACTCACTTCAGAGGCACTTTGGGCCATCCTTGAAGGACCTTAAATCTGTCCACGTCCCCATTCCACACCCAGCTGGGTGCATCTGGAAGCCTAAAACCAGCTAATTGGAAATGTGAAGCAAAGGGACATGTTAGAGTAGGCAACTACAGCCACTGGCACTCAATTTAACATGGCCTGGATGCTGTTGGCACTGCTCTGCCAGGTGCTCAGTTTACAGTTTAAACTCTCTGCATCCAGTGTTTACACAATGAGAGCATAATTTGCAGTAAAAAATTTGCATTGTACAGTCTGGGCTCTCTGCTTCTGTTACACTCCCTGCCCTGGGTCATCTTCACCCCAGGAGATGTCAGCAGGCAGCTGATAGCTTCTTGATCCATGGACATTGTTGGTGTTCAACAGGCTGTCAAGGAAACAGAGATCAACTGATGGAGCACTAGAGAAAATTGCCATGGTGGTGTCATATATAATGCAAAGATTCTGGATTACAGATAAAGGACAGTAGGGATTTTCCCACCCCCCCCCAAATTTTTCAGTGGCTGGATCATATGTTTAGGTTGGGTTTTTCCTCTATTGCAGGTAAATTTTAAATTTACTGGTAGAATTTATAGGAGTCACTTTTGTCTTCTGATTGGAAAGGAATATTTTCAACGAAGATCACACAGATTTCAAGCTCCCCAACTTAATGAAATATTATGAGGGTTAGCTGGAGCAGTGACAAATGGATAAAGAAAGTCACTGAAAATGAAGATTCAGAAAGCTGAATTTCAGTAAAGATTATGTTTTCTGTAGGTTTCCTATTCTGGGGCATAGTAAATTGGGATATGCATAAAACATGCAGGAAATACTTGTTCTTCACATTCAGCCTTAACTGGCATTGTGTGTTGAAGCTGTAAATAGCTGGGGTATCCTAAGAAGAGTGAACAACATCTCTAGAACTTTTAGAAACCATAACCTACAAGACAGGGAGGGGAAGACTTTTCGGGTGGGCCAGGTGACATTTTTTACAAAGGAAATGAATACAGACAATTGCTGGTAGTTGCCCACATCCACTGATGAGAGGACAGGCAGTAACCAGTCTGTAGTAGAGGAGCACTAAGCTGATGGACATAAAAAAAAGAATCTCAGTCTCGGCATACTTGGTTCTGGGTGGACGATTATCTGTCCTTTCAGCCCTACAGTGTTCCTCACCCAAGCCATCTTCAGGAAGATGTGTCATCTACCCAAGAGCTGAGTGTTAGAGAGAAAGACACCATTTCTGTGGGACTTTCTTAATTCTGTCACAGAATTATTTGTGAAATACAAATATCAAAACTGCTAATTGGACATGGACCTTCAAATGAGTGTTGTGAAATTTGGTGAAGAATGAATTACTTATTTAACTGTGACACTGTCTCAAGATGTGTTCCAAAAAGTCACATATATAGGTGTTTCCTAAAAATTTTAGCTTGTTGCATTTGTTAGAGATGTTTTTAATTTGAGGCTTATCTAATCTAGTTGCTCAGTGAAACAAACCTGAGGAAACTATGATGTCTATGTATTTATGATGTTGTCCTTCCTTCCCCTTTAGAATTTATTGTCCAGTTCAAGCCAGAGATGCTGAAATACTGGTTCTGTTCCTTGTAAAGGAACCTCGTGGAGGACAGGGACACTGTTGGTACCTCTATTGAAGGTGGCATCTGAGTGCTTACTAAGATGTTCTAAGCAGAATAATCCTTTATCTATGGGACAATTCATGGTTATCTTTCCCTTCTTTTTTAATTCCTGATGTCACTGTTATTCAATGAATGAGAGGTATTAGGTATCTAGACTTTTTTAGGTGATTTTGCAAAACATGGAAGAAATGCACAGAAGGAAGAGGGGTTTGCTCTCCTGGATTTAGAACAAACAAAAGACTAGCCTTGAAATCCTGCAGACATTTGAGTGATGCCATGCAGATCTGTAAAATTCACAGTAACTGATACATAACCTTGGTGCAGCATTGTAAGAAAGTCTGTCACTTGCTGTAAATGAAGCAGCTGTGTTTGACTCTACATGGTACATCTCACCCTATTCTTGTCCCATTTATTGCATTTCCTGTAGGGCTGAAATGAGACCGCACATATTTTTTTAGCCCAGACCTGCTGTCTCTTAGGCAATGCTGGAGTAGTTCATTGGGAGTTACATTAAAAATTCATCATAAATAGCAGAATAAAGGCAGATGTTTGATATGCAGCGAGATGTCTTTTTGATGTTTGTTATGCTGAGTCAGGCTGAAAGTGATCAAAGGAAAGCATCAGAAATTAGAGGTGATAGAGAACTATACAAAAGCAAAATTTGGAAAATAAGTCTGAACTGTAAATAATATAGCTGGTATTCCTTCTGGCCTTGCAGGAAAGCAGACAGCTTCATACTAGTGACACAGTCATATCTGTTCTGAGATAGTATTCTTCTTCAGCTTGTTCACACAGAAGTACTCATCAGCAGTTTCCCCACAAACTTCATTGGAATTTACCTCTGAAAATGATGGGTTTTAAGCCAGATTTCTTTGTTACAGATTTCTCTTCCTTTTCACAGATTTCTAAGACAATTCTTTTTGATCTCCCCTTTGTTCTCTGTGTCTTTATTTTTTAATGAAAATTCTTTCTAAGGTGTGACTGACTTCTCTCAGATGAGCCCCTTGAACTGTTTCCAGCTCTGTTATCAAAAGCCGCACTAATCTTCTCATAGTGACAAAATTTAACAAACGAGGAAAACATGAAAATCATGAGCAGGTAAAGCCATGGCGAGGAGAGCTGGTCCACCTGGAAATCATCAAATTTAAAGAGAGTTTCTAGCATCTCAAAGCCACCAAGTGTTAGGCACTTTGGGTCTGTGATGCTGATGAGATAGGTCTTGTATGCAAAACTTAAAAGGAAATGCTGTGAGTTCAGCTCTGGTAAAACCAGAGTTGATCACACACTTAAGGAGTTTAAATAAATTTTTTAAGATTTTAGTGTTAGATGTTAATTTTGTTTCAACATATTGCCCTACACATACAGAAAAAATAAGGAGAGACTTTGGGACTTTGTTGCTTGCCTAGACTCTGTGGTATAGGGAATTTGTTTTGAAACCACGTTGTGGCTTTCAGCTCATGGGGTTTGCTTTGATTTGAGGTTTTCTTTGTTTTTGAGTCAAAGAAAATCTTAGTAAGAAAACTGTCTCCCCAGAGATCACTGCATCAGCACCTTTAATCTCTAGGATTATACTGTTTTGTAGAATGTCAAACTGCATCAAGGTTGACAAATTTACTTTGTCTGAGGCATTATCCTATGAAGACCTGCAAAAACATTAGGTGAAAGGTGAAGGGAAAGTGTCAGCCAGTTGAATATTTCCAATCCCTACTTTTCCACAAAGCCTGTTAATATCAGGCTTCCAGTTAAAGCTCTGTAGGATGAGACAGAGACAAGTGAGCAAATAGCACAACAGAGCCCTGAATATACAAGTTAAATGCACAAGTACAAAATTACAGCCGTGGGCAAAATACCAGTCTTGGCACTTCTCGCCACATGTAGGTAGTAAGAAATGCAAATTCAGAAATCTTCTTTTACTAGCCAAGTACAGTAATTGTAGCCAAAAAAGAAGAAAATGAGAGAAATGTTTTCTTTCAAAGGAAACAAGATGTGACTCAGAAAACAATATTTTGGTCATATCTGGCATTAACATAAGCTCATAAGCAAAAATTAATTCAACAGAAGTCTCAGAAAAAATACTCTGTATGAACAGTAAACAAAGCAGCAAACACATAACTTGGCAATGGTTGGAATGTGTGAAGACATGCTCAGCACTTTGCAAGAGAGGATAACAAACTTGCCAAGCCAAATTTAAGCTAAACAGTGACCTAACTATCAGTCTGCCAGGGAAAGCCAAACTGCAATGCCAAGGAAAATATAAAGGTTAAAATATCAGGGAATATAGTGATTACTGAGAAATATGTTTTGATTGACAGATCTATATATTTCCAGTTAAACTTGCTAAACAAGTGGCAAGTGATGCCCTCGGTAGATCTACAGATAAAACAATTGCTACTGGAAGAGCATGCATGTGATTTTGGCTTTTCTCTAGCAAAACTGCAGAAAATTTTAATGTTTTGGAAACAAAACAAGTAACATCTTCTGGATAAGTTACTCCAAGAATTAGACTGCTTCTGTCACTCAGTCCAGCAGAGCTTGATGGAATTCTGTTTGAAGAAAAAAATCCTACAATAAGCTGTATTTCTCAAGTAATAGAAGAAATTGACAAGTAGACAGAATCCTTGTGCTGAAGTACATGAAGCCAAGGAACCAACTGATCCCTGGCAAGGTAATGGAGGGCCTCACTCTGGAGACATTTCTTCACATGAATGAGAAGATCAGGAGTTGTCAGCATGGATTCACTAAAGGTAAATCATGCTTCGCCAACCTGATTGTGTCCTACAATGAAGCAATCACCTGGGTGGATGAGGGAGGAGCAGTGGATATTGTCCACCTTGACTTCAGCAAGGCTTTTGACACTGTCTCTCACAGCATCCTCATAGGCAAACTCAGGGAGTGTGGACTGGATAAGAGTACAGTGAGGTGGATTGAACTGGATGAACAGCAGATCCCAGAGGGTCATAATCAGTAGCCCAGGGTCTAATTGGAGATCACTAGTGGTGTCCCCCAATACTGGGCTTAGTATTGTTTAACTTCTCTGTCAATGACATGGGTGAAGGAGCAGATGCCTCCTCAGCAAGCTCACTGATGACACAAAGCTGGGAGGAGTGGCCCCCCCAGGAGGTCTGTGCAGACCTCGACAGTGATGGGCTGAAAGTCCCTACAAAAAAGCCCATGTTTGGAGCTCTTGTGTAATGGGTTAAAGTTCGTAACCGAGCAGAAACACCAAAAAATGTAGTGGTTTCACATTCACCAAATTTGTTTTGTTAAATGTAGTGTGGTGGTCTATCTTTCTACTATGGAATAGGATTAGAAGAAAGGCAAAACAGGCTTAACTTAAATATAGAAACACTTAGATTTATTAATACACACTAAAGGGCAAACAAAAAAAAAAACCCACCATGAAACCTTTTTAAAAGCACTCCACTCCCCCCTACCAACAGTTTACTTTTCCACAAAACAATGTAAAGAGACAGAAAATCAGAACTCTAAGTCAGTACCACTTATAAAATAGTCTTTCATCCAGTCTTTGAGAGAGACAAGTCCCTCCTGATTTTTTTGGTAACTTTCCACAAGAGACACAGTCCATTTGTGGCTTCCAGTTCCCACAAAAGCTGCCCGCCCGAGAATCTGCTTCTGTGAGCCTCCCAAAACACGTAGCCTTTCCAATGGCTACATATGGGCCGTGGACTCACACTGGGGTTTCACCTTTTAAAGATGCACAGCTCCACAACAAAGGATTTCTCATTCTTCTCTGGTGACAAGGCTTCAAACATCTCATAGGAACACTGCATCAGTTTCTAATTCAATATCCACTCAGTAAAATCAGAGATTACAGTTTCTAATTCAATTATCCTCTCAGTAAATCAGACACCTTTGCTTGAATCCACAAAATCGTCTCCCCATTCTTAGTCCACGGTTTAAATGAATTATTACAGCTCATTACTATAAATCAAGGAAATTTACAGCCTAAAACTAAGGCAACTTGTCATCTCTTCCTTTACTGACTTTGATATCCTCGTATTATCCCTTTGCATACCTCCAATTTGGCCTTTTCTCTCTCTTTGAGAAGGGTTAGAGTTTAAAAAAAGGTCTCCGTCTGTGTTAGGAAAGAGTTAATATTCTCCTGCCCAGGTCTGCAGATGGCCACGTGGTCTCTGCTGCAGTATCTGTGAAAGCCTCAAATCCTTGAGGTGTAGAAAAGCTCAGAAACGGCAGCCAGGATCTTCTCTCCCCCTCTACCCCTCAGTCTTATGGGGTGGGTTTGGCCCAGCCTGGGCTCGGTGCTGCTCTCTGGGGGATCGGGGTGAGGGGATCATCTCCCTGGGCCCGGCCGGCGGCGTGGTGCAGGCCGTAGGACTGGCTGGATGTCAGCAGCTGTGGCTGTGCTGGTGTCTGCTGGGCTCGGGGCCCGCGTCGGCTCCAGCCCCGGCACGGGCCCGGAGGTGGCACGGCCTAAGCCAGGCCCTGCTGCTCCCCCCTGCCCCTCGATGTCACCTCATGGCCAGGCCCACAGCTCAAAGAGAACTTTCCCAAGCTTCCACCTGTATTTAAGGCGTGTGTCCCAGAGGCGTGCACTTGTATCCAATTGGCCAACACCAATGGCTGTCAGTTTTAAAGCAGATAACTAATTGTTTTTTACAATTCATGCCAAACCAATACATCTTGTTATACTGTAATATGCTGCCTGCCCAGCAGAGGAGTTTGAGAACCAAAAAAATCTGTCTTCAATCCAGCAGAAGTAGGAGTAAATATCAAAGGAGTTGCCCCTGAGCTAATTTCCAGGCAGAAACCAGAGAGAAACTGAGTAGGCAAAGAAGTAGCACAAGCTTTACCAATGTTCATTCTTCTGCCTGGAGAAAAGAAAAGTTTCATCTTCTCATACGTTCAAAATGGATTGAGTATCCAATATAGCTTTGTTTATGAAGATACTGAAACCTTCAATAAGTCTTATGTCAGAAACTTCAGGAGCTGATTGCAACACAAAATCAGAGCTGTTCAGAATGACAAGAATGCCTTCAGGCAGAGAGGGATGCTGCTTACTGTGCAAATATGGCAGTGATAGAGATCAGGGACTTGATGTCCTGTGGGATATACATGGATAGGAACAAGATGCAAAAAGAGACAAAATACACAAGTTCCAAACATACAGTGGAGCAAAGTGAGAAGGGTGAGTGTCAAGACTGTGAGAAAATGCACTGAAGTAGAACGTAGCCATTTTAACTAGGGCTACCTGGAGTTGACCTACTCTTTGCTGACCAGCCTAGAAGACCACACAACCTACATCAATTTACCCAATTTGTCATTGCAGATCTTTTTTCTGCTAACTATTCAAACAGTCTTATTGCAGGCATTTTCTTGGTGTGCTGGGAACTGGGTGAACTCCTGAACTCCCAAGTGATGACTGGCATCCATGAAGTGATAAGACATTTCATCAGGCACAGCCTGTTATCTCATTCCACCACCTCACAACCAACAGCATTCTAATCATACATTAGCACTTAAAATTATAAATACACTGTGTCCTTCAGTGCACTCTTAAATTTTCTGTATGTACTATGTCTGGTATGAGAAAAAGGCAAGAGAGCAAGGCAGAGGTTGAAAATTTCCTGTACCTGTAAGCAAAAGGCTACATGAAGTCACAATCAAAATGCCTCACCTGAATTATTTTCTGAATATGAAAGAGGCAGCTTGATTGAGAATTGAGATCTCAATGGGGCTGGGGGCTTCCTGTGTTGGCACTTCCTTGCTGTGCCTCAAGGAACAAGGCACTAAGTTCTTCAGCATTCAGAGCACAGCAGCATCCAGCCCTCACCAGACCTGTCCCTGGGCACAGAGGTACGGGCTTTGATCCGATAAACCCTTGTCATGTGAGGGAGGAGAGGATTGGCACTGGGGCTGCAAATGTGGTCATTTACCTGCTACAAGCACAAAGCCTGAAGAGGAGATGTAATACAGCCAGCATGGCCTCATATAGGGGCTGGCCAGACAGGAAAAGAACCACAAACCTACTAGGTGACCACAGTGACCTGCCCAGAGCATTGTCTACCAGCAAAACAAATTGCAGAGCCGTCTTCTCTCTTCTTCCTGAAGGGTGGAGCTCTTTTCACTGTCCTGATGTTTTTTCCTTGTCTTTTTTTTTTCCCCCCAAACCTTTTAATATACCCAATATGGATCTCAGAAAACAACAATTTCCAAAGCAGCAGAGGTGGTGAATCATGTAACAAAACAAGGTAGGAGTAGTGAATATAAATGTTGGTGCAGATGTGTAAATAACTATAGAAAGAGAGAGGTTTTGAAGGGCCTGTGGAAGTACATCCACGGTGTGAAGTACAGTATTTGAACTTGGACTTGATAATTCAGACAGTGAGTGTGGAAATAGCAAGGAGGAGTTTCCAGGGTACTTTAATCAATATAAGCTAATTTTGTGTCTCCATGTAGGTTAACAAAATCTTGGTCTGATGAACCGCAGAGAGATTCCAGGAATGCTTAAAAGCTTGCTGTCATGGCTTCACTTGCCATATGCAGCATTGTTTGATGTCAAGAAAAGAGAACAGGTAAAACCTTTCCTGTGTTTCTTCTAGTAAGTCTGTAGCAGTAACCTTGAGCTCAAGGCCAGCCTTTGGAGGCGCTACAAGAAAGCTGATAGCGAATCATTGTAGTAGTATCTTCAGGGGATGATTTCACATTTCCTGTAGGAGTAGCAACACCACCTAAAATTTAGCCCATTATTGACTTGCTCTTTTTATACTCAGATATCAAACATAGGAGACATTAGTCTGTACACTCGATGCATCCCAATTTAGCAATCTGAATAGTGGAGGAGAGGTAGTGTAACATACATGCTCATTTCTTCAGGAAGTCTCTAATTGTCCTGCCTCTTAGAAGTGCAACCACTTCTAACCAGCTCCCAAATGCTCCCTGATTTGAACAGGACCAACTGCTGTTATGAATTGAGGCCTTCAGTAAAAAAACACTTTTCTGTATCTCTTGCTAGCTGAGGCTGGAGACAGTTGCCAACGTGAGTCTCCAAGCTATTTATGACATTATAGGTGAAAGTGGTAGGTTAGGACAAAAGGCAGAAGGAGAGAGATATGAGATAGCAAGTGTAAAAACAGGAAGACTTCTAGCAATTTAAAAAAAGGAAAATGAAGCCTGAACAGTGGGCGATTGAGAAACTAAAGCAGACAGTACACAGCAGACCATGTAGATAGGCAGCACTGGAATATATGGGCAGAGCTGAGTGAGGACAGTGGTCTAGAGTTATCAGGCTTGAAACGTACTTGCAAAGGTGGAATAAGAATTTTACGTGCTGGTTGGTATTATGCCTTCCCCACCCAGGCCATCCCTTCCTCTGTCTCCCAGGAGGATCTATGAACACACCTCTGTTTACATTAACTTTACAACCAGATAAGAAAAAAAAGTACCATTTTGCTCTGTTGAGAACTGCCCATGAATTTAAACTAGACTTCAAAAAACTGACACATCAAACCAAGTATTTTAGTGAGCTTACAGGTCTGGATTAGTATTGTGTACCTTGGTGTCATTGGTATGAATTCATGTCATGAGTCTTTCAGCTTTGTCTCTAACAGGGGTTCCTGTTAAATGAGCACATTTATGTTAGTCATTCTTTTTCAAGGAACTCAGAGGCATTCCAGGAACTTGTTTCGGATACCAGACTGTATGTGTGTATGTGTGTGTTCCCATGTCTCCTGTTGGATGTAGCAGCCAAACCTCTTGGCAGATCTCTCAGGCTAAAGCAGCTTGAGGGGGTGTCAGTATTAAAAGAAGGCACCTTTGTTCAACCTGTATCCATTTATTTTATCTTTTAAGTGGGAAATGTCATCACGACTCCAAATTGAAAGCCAACTGTCTCAAGGTGCTCAGCTGATCATGCATTCCTGGCTTTTGCCACAATACAGGCAATGCTGAACAGTGGTTCCGAGGAGATTCACTTGTTCTTGGTTTGTATCAACAGCAATGTTGCCAGGTGGTGATGGCAGCAGGTTCCGTACTGCCAGGGCATTCTGTGTTTCTGATTTCTGACAGCCTATGGCCAAGGGACATTGACTGCAGTCTTGAAAACCTTTTTGGAGTCATGGGCCCCTTGTCTTGATAGTTGCAGTGGGTTATGTGAGTTCCACCAAAGCCCAGCAGTTCCTGGAGGACACAAGAACCTCTCTGTTCCTGAGTGAGCCTGTCTCTCAGGTAGCCAGCTGGCTGCTTGCTCTACAGCAAAAGGGCAGAACAAACAAGGAAATGGGTGCCTCTGAAGGCCTCAGCATAAGAGTGTCACTAACACGTGGGAGAAGAAGGCTGGGAATGTCTTGATGTTCTCAGTGACAACAGAAGGCGGCAGCTGGGGCCTGTCACCACCTGCAGTGACTGCACAGCAATGGGACACCTGTACCCCATCTCCCTTCTGTGGATTGCATCTCCTCTCTCCACGGCTTGTAGAAGGAGTGTGTGAAGGGATGCAGCTCTGGGTTTTGTGTGAAATGAACAGACCTTGTGTGACTACAGATCCCCACGAGGGCTGGATGGAGGCAGCCGTGAGGGTGGCAAGGCAGCCTGCTGGGGTGGTGTAGCTCTTCTCTAGCTCACAGCCCATAGTGTTTACCCCACATTCAGCAATGCTGATAACGAAGAAGCTCCTGTTCCCTCAGCATATGATATTACTTTCCTACTTCAACTCCCTATCATTGCCTGACTCCTGTCAGCTCTGCCTGCTTTCCCTCCAGCAGGTTATACCTGCACACCATGGGGTTCTCTCCTTCATGGGAGGAGTGCAAGAAAGTGTGCAGAAGGGGAATGACATATGTAGAAATTACTTCAGAGGGAAAGATCCCTCGCAGTCAACTCAGGAGACAGCGCCTTCTGAGACTGCTGGGAGAAAACTGTGACAGTGAAATCTTGAGAGAGGTGGCCTTTCGCCTTTATCTCCTGAGGGGGGGTGTGTGACTACAGTCAAAAGCAGGCACTGACTTTGAGAGGGTGCTGCAGGCTGGAGCCATCCAGCTTTACTATTCAGAAATGCCACCATCAAGATGAGCCCAGCACACAGCAGCAGTGAAACTCAAGGAGATGCATATTGGACACCCTCAAACCAGGAGGCACTTTGGAACTCATTTTGGGGCTAACTTAGAAACTGGAAACAACAACAACAACAATAATCTTGTCTTTCCTCATTAAAGACTGACTGGGCTTTATCAGCACTAAAATATGTGCGATCTTCCATGTAAGACAATATTAAGCAAGACTGTTTACTTATTATATTACCGTGTTAACTCTGTACCTGGTTATGTCACCAGAAATCATGTGGCAGTCTTACACTTACTTTTCTTTGTCCAGACAGGTAGTGTGAAGTTTGCTTCTCTTTAGAACTGTTTTTCTCTTCTAATTCTGACTACTCAAACAGTCATTCTGTATCCTTCAGTCTCCAGTCTCCTGGTCTTCGGAGGAGCAGATCCTTTAGGGAATCTCTAATGCTCATGGCATTGCAAGAGAGGTTCCTCTGCCTCCCACAGGAAACCCCCTTGGCCTGGACAGCAAAAACCGTTGATTCTTCTGGTCCTGAACAGAGATCTCTTTTGGAGGTTGGTGGCAACACCCATAGTGGTGGCTGTGTATTTCATTTGAGGAAGCACAGCCTCTAGGAGATGAAGGACAGCCACCTTCTACAACTTCTTGAACATCTTGAACTTCATTGGGTAAGCCTTATTAAAAACTGGATTCCTTACAAATTTCTTCTCAGGTGAAGACTTTTCCCAAATACTGATTTTCAAAAACAAGCTCAAGAGTATGAAGGGCTTGGTCAAGAACAAGCCCAGGGGTATGATGGCCCCCGAGGGCCATCTGGTTTGGTGGTACACGCCAAGGGAAGCATTTTCAGCAGAGACAGTTTATCTGAAGAAACAGCCCCCCAACAGTACGGATTGATTGCCCCACACAAGTGACCCGAGGTTCAAAGTCAGTTTATTTTGCCTGCTGTTTTGGACAGACAGTAGTGTGAGTCTGAGTTTGATGAGATGACAGCCAACACTCTCATGTGCTGCCTCTTGCTACTAGTGAGAGTGGAGCTCAAACAGGTAACAAGCAAAATTCACATGAATGGGTGGGATCAGGTAATTAATTTTATTTCCCTAAACAGTACTAGAAATGCCCTCATGATCTCTGTGCATTTGTTGTAACATAGTAAGAACATGATTAGCATTTAATACTATTTAATAAATAGGCTGATTAACTTAGGCAACAGTAATCAGTACTTGCACAGATTAACAAACTTGACCAGTCAGTGGTGTGAAACAACCATGAGGATATGATATATTAACTCTGCTTAGCATTTTAAGGTTGAATTTGGGCATCCCTTCCTAATACTCTGAAGAAGTCTTCTTCCAAAACTGAAGATACATTTGGCCATGACAGGAGTCTCTATTTCTTTATTTTGTATTTGTTGCTGAATGTGGGGCAAAAAACCTAATCTGTAATTTGGGGTTCTGTGAGAATGGGAAGAATAGAATTAATTTGTTATCTGAAACTTTATAATGTCTTTTTTGATCAGGTTTATAAATCAGCAAGGCTTTGGCAGAGCAAGATTAAGTGTCTGTTTTCAAATCCAGATTATTCTGATAAATCCAAACCAGAGTAGATAATTTTGGTGACCCCAAGGGGACCCTTGGGGACCCCAGGAATCCTGTAAAGCATTGCAGAGGCTCCTCACAACTCCCTCTTGGTCCCCAATTAAGAACTGGGCCAGCCAGGTGCCTGTCAAGGGTGGGGTTTACTCTAACAGGGTGTAGTTCAGCCAGACCCCACATGGTGTTTCAAAGCCTGCCTTCTTTGTTGCACTTCTCACAGGCCCTGTGTCCATAGAGCCTTTGATCACAGCACATCTGTCCTCCAGCATCCTCTTTCTGCAAACTTACATGCTGAAGGTCAAAGATTTGCCAGCAACAGCTCACACACATAGCAACCCTGAGCACAAACTCAGGCTGGGTGGAGAATGAATCAGGAGGAGTCCTGAGAAAGACCTGGGGCCATCACTGGATGAGTAGCTCAACATGACCTGTCAATGAGCACTCACAGCCCCAGTGCCAGCTGCATCCTGGGCTGCATCCAAAGCAGCGGGGCCAGCAGGTTGAGGCAGGTGATTCTCCCCCTCTGCTCTATCTGGTGAGACCCCATATGAGGTATTGCACCCAGCATAAGAATTATGTGAACCGGCTGGAATGAGGCCAGGGGAGGGCCATGAAGATGATCTGAGGGCAGGAGCACGCCTCCTATGGAAGATACAGTGCTGGTGGGGCTGTTCATCATGGGTTAAAAAAGGCTCCAGGGAGATCTTATAGCAGCCTTTCAGTACCTAAAGGGGTCTACAAGAGAACTGGAAAGGGACTTTTTACAAGGGCTTGTAGTGACAGGACAAGGGGGAATGACTTTTAAATAAAAAAGACTAGGTGTGGATTAGATATTAGGAAGAAATCCCTTACTGTGAGGGTGCTGAGGCACTGGGACAGGTTTGCTGTTTTGCATCCCAGAGATGTTATGGATAACCCATTCACGGAAGCATTCAAGGTGAGACTGGATGGCACTTGAAGCAACCTGTCTGAGTGGAAGGTGTCCCTGACCATGGCAGGGGTTTCAAATGATTTTTAAGGTCCCTCCCAACCCAAACCATTATATGAGTCTATGATTCTGTGACTGTGATTCTGTGTAATTCGGCATTATGACTTGAATAAATGAACAATTATTGAAGGGGGTTTCCAAGGGCAGAAGCTTTGTAGCTCCTCCCAGGCCCCTCTGAGGTAGTGCAGGGCAGGGAGCACCTGGGTGAGTGGTGTGCTCAAGTTATCCTCCCCCTCTTCTACTTCCAGCACGTGGCCCATCATTGGGGTGGTGGTGGGCAGGAAATTTCAGGCTGGTAATTGTAATGAGATTTACTCAGTCCTGCTGTCTCGTTTGCATCATTTGTCTCATCTGTATCACAGGCATCGAGGATGCATCTTGAAATCTTGCTTGGCAAAGAGTGATGGCAGCTGCACTGGGGCGGGTCTCAGCAGAAGGGAGACCCATAAACGACTTGCTGATGACCTTTGATTAGACTACCAATGTGCAGCAAGCAAATATTTAAACCCATGCCATTCAGAAGGGAAGCACAGCTTTAGCATGTAGAACTCAGGCAAGGGGTGCTGCTGTGATAGTCCTGGCCTGTGCCTGGGAAGGGGCAAGCAGCCGTCTTCCACTCCAGCAGAGCAGCCCACCCTGCCCTTCATGCCCACACCAGGGCAGGGGCAGACCCCAGCAAGTTGGGTGGCTGCTGTACCGAGGAAGGCAGGAGTTTTAAAGCTATTTGAAGCCCAAGGACAAAATCACTGTGGCCATTCCTCCTGCCCACATTGCCTGTAACCCCATTCAAGCAGAGGCTGTGTGACGGGGAGGCCACCTCTGGATCTGGCTGCCTGCTGTGACCAGAGCCCCAGCGGGCTGGACCCAACTGCTCGTCTTTTACTGTGGCTGGTACCCGCATACAGACGAGTGTTCAAGAAACCTATTGCTGTTAGTCAGGTGCAGCAACAGGCCACGAGGGTATTTATTCCTCTGAGTGGTGCCGAATTAGCTCTTTTGGTCAGCTTATAATTAGGTACTTGTGCTTAACAGTATTCTTTCTGTTGGATTTTTATAGTTTTGTCTTTTTTTTTTTTAACATGAAAATAATCAGTCTTAAAATAATTTAAAAAAAATACTCTGGGAAGTGACCTATAAAAGGAGAAAATCCTTGCCAAGGGAACACCACAGCAGCGAGCCCAAGCCACAGAAAGCCCGGTTGAAGGCTTCACTTTGCCGCAGCTTCTCAGAGGTTAACCAGGGTCTGTAAGCAAACAGCTTAAAGAAGGAGCCCGGCTTAGTGCTGGGTCTTGGGCTGTCCCAGAGCCTTACCAGCCTAATGCCCTTCCAGCAGCCCCTCCCTCCCAAAGGCGATGCTGGGCAAACAGAGCCAGCCCTCGCCCTGTCCTCACGCAGCCTGGAGCCTCCTGCGGGGACAGCGCGGGCCGGCGCTGGGCTCGGCTTGGGGGCATCGCAGGGGAGAGGGTGTTCCACTTCGGACGGCCGCAGGGCCATGTGTATATAAAGCCTGGGGCAGCAGCCCGGGAGGATTGTTTAGCGCAACCACACCTCGGCTGACTTGGCAGCGCGGCGAGGCACCGCCGGAGCGCCGGGAGCTGAACCCCAGGTACCGAGCGTGGGAGCGATCTGCCCATGGGCCCCCGCCTGCTGCTGACACTGATGCTGCTTCAGGCAGGTGAGTACCAGCTCTCGGTCCCCCTGCCCTGGCCAGGCACTGCGGCACCCCTTGCCAGCACCTTGGCGTGCTAAGTGCCAGGACCTCCGCGGAATTTGGCCGAGTGAGGAGAAGAGTGTCACTAGGCAATCCTCAACTTTCCAGTGAGGGACTGTGTAAGTGAGCTGCCTGCCTGCCTCACTTCCCAGCTCCAGCTATGGTTTGCACAAACTGTATAAACACAGGTCTTTTTCTCTTTTAATAGTCTTCTGCTACAGAGTTGTTAGTGTCTGTGTTTCATAGAAATACCTTCTTTTTATATCAGTGGCCATGGAGTGAGCAGTTTTCAAGATATCTGATTTTGAAATATTTTTTTTAAAATTCTGTCTATAAAAGCCATAAATGACTGCTAACATAAAGTCCCTACACAGAGAGGCAACAAAACACTGAACTGGCACATCTGAGGTTATACCTGCAGTAGAGTTTTAAAAGAGAAAAACAACCCCCTGCCTTCATTTACAGCAAAGGCTGCCAGTTTAAGCAGGAAATAGTGCTAAGTTGTCAGATTCACCCCTGCCCACCTCTCTGCAGGTATGTTCTCCTCTAAGGTGCTCCATTAGTAGTTTAACTAATAATTGGACATGCTGCTAAAAGGACATTTGGCTAGGAGTGGGCTGCTGTAGAGACTCAGACTTTTTCAAGGCTTTCCTAACTGTGTTGGCTCTGCTGCCTAGCATAGAGAAAGCAATTTCAGTTCTTGGTCAAGTTATTAGCTGTGCACCTGAATATTAAAAATGTACTTGCTGCAGCTGACCTCTCAGCCGCAGCAGCGTGCCACTGGCTCAAAACCCAGACAGCTTTCAAAGAACAGGAACATCAGAGGCTGCCTGGATGCCTCTTGCAGAACACACAGCTCTAAGCACATTAATTGAGTCTTTTGGACTCAATTTCCTTTGGGGATTTCTCTCCACTTTCATAGCAGCTCTGCACTGTAATTACAGTTCCTTGACCCCCAGAGATATCCCCAAAAGAAGAATGGCCTTTATTCTTCTGGATGAGGTACAGTTACCTTACACCAGCCTCAATCGTTTTCAGCCAGTGGCCAACGGACCAAGCCCAGCAGTCCCGGCTTAAGAGGCCAGTGAAAGACAGCTAAAAACATTTCCAAGCTGCCTTGTCAGAAGGCTGGGATTCCTACAAGGAAGTTTTTGTCTCCACTGGAACATTTTCAGGGTCTGCAAACTGCAACAGGTTGAAAAAGTGTGATTTATACCCCCAAATTTAAAGCAGCTTACTACTTGTGATTTCCCCTGAGAGCTTTTAACTCTGGAGCCTTGCTGTTTAGACAAGGAAAATAAGTGGTCTCTTACGTTCTCAATAAAACCCATCCAATGTGTTTTTAGCATGAAACCTGAACACTCAAGTAGTGTTTAGGTGAGCGGCCGCTTACTTTTTCAGGAATGTGCATTTAATCCCTGGGGAATGCCCCGGGAAGCAGACAGAGGCTGTGCCAGGACAGCCTGAGGTGTCAATCCCTGGGGTGAAAATGCTGACACCCACTTCTGCTGCAGGGTCAGGCTGGGAGAGGGAGCAAAGCCCTGCCTTGTTCTTCATGGGGAGAGACCCTCCTTGTCTTCACTGGAATTTGGATTGGGCTTGGAAGGCAAGCTAGCCCAGGAGATGCGGGAAGAGGCCCAGGCAAGGGGATTAGAGGCTAGGTTTTAAAAGGAAAGCAACTGTTTTAATAATAGTATTGAGTCCTTGGGTGGTTTAGGGGATTAATTAGCCCATGTTTGCACAACACTTTGAAGAGGTCAAGCCTGCTGCAATAGCCAGGGGCAGGTGGCAAAGCAACTCCAGTGCTGAGTTCCCAGCTCCCCGGCATCACCTCCCTCTCCATCCAAGCATGCTGGCAGGTCCCCCTGTTTGATTTTGGAGTGCTGTGCATGGGTGGGATAAGCAGATGGCTTTCGCGCTGAGGATTTTTATCCTACTGATAGAGCAGTGCAAAGTGCATTGGGTCCTTCACAGTAAATCCAGGCATGAAATACTCCTACTTGTCACTATAGCATGAGAAGCAGCAATGTTTGCAACTGAGCATCACAGTGGTTTAAATATTAGGGGCAGGGTACTCTTGGTTTCCATAACAGTTACTGCAAGACTGAGCCTGTGGTTTCTAAAACAGTTCCAAATTAACATGGGACATCACAAGACTGTTCAAAAGACTTGTAACTCAAAAACCTCCAGACTGGTTTGGGTGGCCATGCACACATCCATCACTCCAGCTGACATAGAGCTCCTTTCTTCTTTTATCCCCAGATTAGTGCGGCCCCCCTGTTATGATTTAGGTGGAACATAATAACAGGAGTGGATGCAAGTGTTGCCAGCACTTCCAGAGTCTCAAGAGAAAGCAGCTACACATGCATCTTGGCTAATGGAAGCACTTTGTCCTTGACAAAGTTTGTACTCTACAGGCTCACGGGCACGTAGCTGTCCCTGTATGCAGATTAATAGGACTATCAGTATGTTTTGCCACCTGGAAAATGGGTTAAAAGATCCTGAATAGTAGGGGAAACTTAGATAACGTAAGAAATCTTGAGCAGCATAGAAACTTCATTTCTTTCCACAGAGCCCTGGTTAGGTCTGGTTGACTGGCTGTATTCTACTGTTTCATGTCCCAGTCAGGACCTTTGCATAACTGGAAAATTGTCCCAGGTTTGGGAGCTCTGGGATGCAGTGAGGCCCAGGTGGCCCTGCATGGTGCTGGCACAGACCCTGCAAAGCTTGGATCCCTAACGTGCAAGACCAGGCACACTGCTCTTGGGTGCAATACAGCTGAAATCACACACTAGTACATCAGAACTAGTAAGTCCTGCTTGAACTGAGCTCCTGTGGAAGAAATAGCATGCTTGGGTATTTCTTCATCCACCTTTTGATTATCCCAGACCTCAGGCAAAGCTCCCTGCAGAGTACCCTTTGCCAGCTGAATGTCATGCCTAGTTAGATTGTCAGGGCTGCACCCAACCAACCAGTCAAAATCAAAACCATCTCCCTTTAAGGACTGTATGAAAATCAGAGCAGGCATGTTTAATCCTTGTGTGTAACCATGTCCTGTCTTTGCAGTTTGGAAAGGTGCTCTGGGAAAGTCCCATTCACTGCACACTCGAGGAATCATTGAACTGGCTGGAGCCATAACGTGTGGCACGGGACGCTCTCCCTTGGCATATATTGGCTACGGGTGCTACTGTGGACTGGGAGGACGAGGCTGGCCTAAAGATAAAACAGACTGGTAAGAGAAACCTCAGCTATGTGCCCAGAAGCACTGCAGGTCTCCCTACTTTTTTCTGTTTGTGCTACCGTGACTCCACTGACTCATTTGCTGCCTTGTGGTCAGGGAACTCAGTATATATGAACATATTGGGGATCTGTGAGTGATGTTTCATGTATCACTTGGGATTTGAATGAGGGTTTAACCTCTTTCTGGATGACACCAAAGCTCTTAGGACCTTGTACTATGTGGGGTAGAGGCCAAAGGAGAAACCAGGATGTAATTTCTTGAAATAGTTGGATTTTTTTTTTCATAGAGATCATACCCTGCCTGACAAATGAGGCATAATTCAAGGTATTTGGAGAGTTATTTCACCCAGGTCCCTAAAATGGAAGTAATGCAAATATCACTGTTTATCCTCTCGGAGAAATCCATATCATTTCAAGGAGTAATCAAACCTGTTCCCTGCATTGGCTGTTAGTTCATAGAGTCGAGGTAGAAAAAGAAGGGAGAGCATGGTGTCATTTCCCCTTTTCTTTGTTAGTGGGGAAGATGTTGGGCTTATTATTCTCAGCAAGTGTCAGCGGTATTGCAGTCAAAGGCTTCTTTCCTGTACTGTGCAATGAACATATAAAGAGAGTAAATGAGAGTGAAGCTGAGGATGGTGGCCTCTGGTGTGCTCTGAGCCTGATATTTGTAGTCTTGCCAGGTTTGAAATATCAAAGTCAAAGCACACAAGTCTATCTACAGTCAACAGACCAGGTGCTACTAGTAACTAGGTTTTAGCAGGGGCGAAGGTAGTCTGCAGCTCCTAAAGGAAGGAAACTGAGCTTTCCAGTATACCTTGCTGCTGGAAACATTGCAGATTGCTACAAAACCAGATTTTGCTGAATTAGAAAAACAGAAGAAGGGAGGGGAGGAAAAAAAGATGTCAAGGTTAAAGATCTCTGTGGGCATGAAAGAGAAGTTGTCTGTCCCTTAAGATTAACGGAGCTGTCTTCATTAATGCAGTGAGATGTTTCACTCTCAAAGCCTTTCATCATGTTCCTTTCTTTGTCTGTGAAATATTTCATCTATGAAACAGTCAATATGGGCCTCACAAATGATGTGTAACTGCAGTAATATCTCTTGACCTGCTTATTACAGTGTGCTTATCTACAGCAGTGTGTGTAAGGTGTTTAATTTTTTTGTTATCCTTTAATAAATTTCATAATAAAGCCTTGAAAGTAAAACATTACTTCACTAATTTGGAGTACTGTTTTTATTGAAGGGCTGAGCAGAGTGACCTAAAAGCTGTTTTCCATAGAGGCTGAGTGGCATCCAAATTTATATGACCCTGGGAGATGCAAGTAGTCAGTGCTCCTGAAAAAGAGAGAGTAAAATGTGGCCATGTGTTCATCAGCCAGTGTTTCTGCTGTTGTTTAAATTCCACAGAGTATTTTAGGATTTTATCCTAAAGGCAGAAAATTTGACTTTGCAAGTGGGAATGCCTCAAAATATCAGATAGCTTGTAAAAGGGAAACTTGGTCCTTCAAGTGCATTCATTATTATTCCTTAGCTGCAATGCTTGGCTGCTGTAGAAAAGATTTATTTAGGTTCTTAGCTAGGAAGAATCAGCAATGTCACAGTAGATTCCACCCTAAAAACTTCCATTTTCTGTTTGCTAGAGAAATACTGATACCTGTTACTAAGAACTACTGCAACGATTAGCGTGGTTGAGTACTCCACACCTGTCAAAGTGACCACGTTATTTTCCATATTTGCCATTCTTAAAAAAAACCAAACCAAAACAAAAACAACAACAAAAAACCCACCAAAAAAACCAGAGAAAGAGTGGAAGGATACTGGCTGTGAGTGACAAATACTGTTTGAAATTATTCACCCCCTTGACCGTCTAGGTTTGTTACAGAGACCCTTACAAAAGACGTAATTTTCTTGTGTGTAATTCAGTCAATCTGTCTAGACAGGGCTAGAGTGCTTCTAAGCACCTCTCTTTTATGTGCAAAAGAAAAAAAAGCCATTGAGTGGGTAATCCTTTTATAAGGTTTATTCCACATACTGACTTTGATGTGGTGTCAGTAATTACCTTTTCCCTTTTGTTCCACTCTCACAGTTCCATCACTTCAAGGCATAATGACATTTCTTTCACAGAGTCAATAGATTTGTTCCTTCTTCTTCTTTCTGTTTCCCTGGATTGCTGCAGCACCTATGTTATGAAGTAGGACCTGAGGGTGCTCCGCACTTCCCTGAAAACATCACGAAAGGCAGGGTGCATCTATGACTCATCTAAGTCACAGGATCATTAAAGTTGGAAAAGATCTCTAAGACCATTGTGTCCTATTGTTAAATCCTGGCAAACTCATAGGGAAGAGTAAGATTTCCCCTCTGTCGCAAAGTCAAAGCAAAAGACACACAGCAGTGAGGGTGCTGTTGATGTGACAAACACAACGTGACAAATTCTTACCTTATTGGGATTTGCTCAACAGCAGGGGTCTGCCCAGCTGATCCGTGTGGACCAGCCGGAGCTGTCTGCAGCCATTAGGGCTATCTCATAGCCCAGCCGGGATGAGCAGCAGGTTGTTTACTGCCCAGGTGACACAGTTGTGTTTGTCTGCCACCGCTGATGACCGCTGCTCTGCCAGGGTGTTGGCTGCCTCTGTGTTGGTGTAACCGAATGTTAGCAGGTCATTAAAAGCTTAGTACCACTCTGACCCAGGTGCAGCAAAGGGCATTTCCAGACTGGAAGGGACCATCTGAAGGTGGCAAAGGACAACAATAGGATTCCCTTATCTTCTTCCTTGGCAGTTCTTTCAGATGTTTGTAAAATAGGAACCAAAAACCTTCTTACTTTGTGTTGGAGGAAGCTACCTGTCACCCTGCTGCAGCTGTGGGGATCATCAGGAGGCGCTGCTGTAAGGGGAAGCAGAATTGTGCCCCAAATCCTGCGGTCCTGCAGAGTTTATGCAACTTCCCCTGGTTTTGCCAAGCCTGATAAGGAGCAGCAAGTTCTCACAGCTAGCTAGAACACCATTTGCTAGTGCAAATTCAGTGCTCATTTGCTTGTCCTTGCCTGATGCACAGAACATCTTTTGCCCCATACAGTATCTGTCCTTACTTCTCCTACCTCTCATTCTGTTTGTTCCCTCTGGCTCTCCATAAAGAGCAATTTCTTTCCCTTGGCACAGAGGCTCCTAACACCTCCCTTTGCCCGTCTACCTTCACATTGTTCTTCTTCCCCATGCTCCCCCATCAGTGACACCAACTTTACCAATTTGTCTACTGACTCATTCCCCAGACCTCACAAACCTTTGGTTTCTATAGCTGGCACTCCACTCAGCTCAGTCTGATTTGTGGCTCTCACCACAGCCTCTGGTGCTCAGTGTCCCGTATAAGAGACATTAGTGATGGGACTGCTCTGCTACCTGTCATTCCCCTGAGGATGGATTAGGCTTTGCTGGAGCTTCAGGTTTTTAATGTAAAACCAGCCTGCCTCAGTTTTTCTCAGTTAATAGAGTGTTCCTCTGTGGAGTCACAGCAGGGATGTCTTCTGCAAATACAGGAGATCACAGCTCTCTGGCTCCAGCCTCTGACCTTACATCCTTGCTGAAACAACCCTTGTTATTCAGCAGAGAATGTCTTTAAGGGCTGAATATTTTCTCAGTGAAATTTGAGTCCCTAAACTACCAGAATAAAACTGAAGTGAGGTCAAGTTTTCTATGAATTCTATAAATTGATAAGAAGTAATTGACAGTGAGAATTATCTCACTGACTAGTGAGATAGTTCTCCTAGTCCACAGGAGAGATGTCATCAGCTGAGCTACTCATCCTCATTCCCTCTATGGTCACTGAAACACAACTGCACTTTCAAATCTGATGCTTTTCACCCCATGTTAGATCTCTGCAGCATGACAATGTGAACTATGGTGCAGATGTGCATAGAGGGAAGATAGGTGAATGCCTTAGATGTAGATGGTTTTTAAGGTTCTTAAGTTAACTGGTATGAAGTTCACCATTGAGACTGATAATTTGTAGCCTGCCCTCAGAACCTTTATGGGCCAAGAAACACATGGCAGGTCCAGGTAAACTGAAGAGATGAAGCTGCTTGGTGATATTGAGGAAGGCAAGAAACATGCCAATTCCAAGTTTGGGGATGGGTCTAAGCCTAATCCAGTGAGCCACAATAGCACAATTTACAGGAACACTTCTGCTCACTTTCAGCCAGATTACCATGTCTTGACCACTCATGCTGTCATGAGGGCAAAAGCTCAGAGGAAGAAGCACAATGGTCATGGGAGCAAAAATGGCATTAGTGAGCTCCTGAGCTCCTGAGACATGCTAGCTTTCCCAGAAATACCAGGACACTTGCTTCATCAACAGGAGATGTACTGACAGGCCGGGGTGAACATTGCTGTCGTGAGCTGTGTGTGAGCAAAGCACTCTGGAGCCTGTGCCAGCAGGTGGGACACAGGAGGACACCCAAACTCTCTCTCCTTCTGTCTCCCAGGTGCTGCCACAGGCACGACTGCTGCTACGACACGGCAGAGAAGGAAGGCTGCTACCCCAAGGTGCAGCGCTACCAGTGGGTGTGCGAGCAGAATACCGTGCGGTGCGGTAAGGAAAGGCTAGCTCGTGTCTCGTGGGTTTCCCTGCCTCCCTCCTCTGCAGGCACCAGGCTGACCAAAGAGCTTTGGGGGCCCCAGAGGCAGGTTTGTGTTTGCCGAGCCTGTCTCAAAGCTGCTTTAAGCAATGTCTGTTCTCTTCCAAGCTCCTTGGCCGCTCCCTTGCCAGGAGCTGGGAGGAAAGCTGGAGCCTCAGCACAATCCATTCCAGGTAACCTGAGATGTCCCTAGGCTGAAGAGCAGGACTGGGGGCCATGGAGCCCACCAGCCATCTTAGTTTGGCAGGGATGCAGATGACTCTCTGGAGACTTTCTGTTCACTGGCATTAAGTGTGCCTCTTCCCACAGCTGCAGGTCTTCAGGGGTGCTCTTTCCATTGCAGTTGTGGCCCTCCCTCCAGCAGGACTGTCCTCTTTTTTACTACCCTTAAGCACTGCTAGAGAAGAGCCGGGCTACTCAGCATGGCTGCAAGACAGGTTAAATAGGATGCCAGCCTGCACCTCTGCCTGTGTGGGGCTCCAGCCTGTAGTCCTGGTGTTCCAGCAGGGATTTTGAACCATGCAGAATCAAATGCTCTTGAGTGCTTCAGGCAGACAGCAAGTGTGGGCTGTGCTCAGCTCTACAGCTGGTACCCGGTCAAGAAGGCTTGAATAGCACAGTCACAGCCCATCAGTGTCTCACACAGTTTGTTTTGACATACACCAGATGACTTGAGTCTTAGAATTTGTCACTTGTATTTCTAAGTCTCCAGAAAGTTCCTGGTGGTAAAATCCATTGTAGAACACTTCAAAAGTTTGAAAAGAAATTGTGAGAGTAAAACTTATCCCCATAATCATCAAAGTTACTTGCTAAAACATTAAAAGACTATTTCTTCCTCATCCGAAAACCATAGTCTACTGGTGCAATCCTCAGCCTCACCAGCAGCTGAAGATCTGCCAGCAGATAGGGGATGGGACGCAGCTCATCTGCAGTTGTTCTTTTCCAAGAACAATTATTGTTCTTTTGCAGAACAATCTATTAAATACAAAGTGCTGGCAAAGGAATGTGTCACTTTAATGCACAACTGCTCTCCCTCCTGCCTACCCATATTTCCATACTTGACTGATATTTTCTGCTAGTCATTTTTACAGGAAAAATGTCCTGTTTCTCTTTGCTGTGAAGGAACAATAAGTTGCAGACATGAGATGTATCACTGAGTCCATGGGAGTGGACATAGGAGGGCAGCAGGCTGCAGTTGCTCTGACTAGGCCAACAAGCAGGAGTTAAACAAATTTCATTAATTCCTTAACTGATGTCCAGGCAAGACCTGATGCAGTCATCAACTGCTCTCCACAAGCCCTCGGCAGGCTTCACTGCCCCTGATATCCCTGGTGAGGAGGAACCACAGAAATGTGTTTTGAAGGCAAATTTCCTACCCCAGGCTACAGCACAGCAGGTCTTACTGGGATGTGAAGGTATAATGTCTGATCCTATTCAAACAAAAGAGATGAAGAATTAAATTTCCAGGCAGGCTTGCTGAGCTCAGGGTAATGATGTCCAGAAGTGTTAGAAGCAGAACTGCTTGCACTGTCATTTCAATACAACAGGAATTAGATGCCTGCTGCCTGACACTGTATCATAAATCATGTAAAATAAACAGCAACTCATTTTACTTGGCATTTCTCCTCTTTTTGCTACCATTAGGTAGTTTTGTTTGCGGAATGAAAAAAACTGGCAAAACCATATTCTGCAGTCTAGATATGCCATTGCCTGTAAGCAAGTCCCATTCAATTGATATCTGGAATACAGAAAAGGGTGTTAGTTGTGGGGTCTGGCCAAAAAAGTCATTCTTCTCTCACAGAAATGTTACAAAGCCAGACCTTTGTATTCACATTTGATGAACAGTTGCTGGCACAGCATAGGAAAAGCTCAAGGAGCAGAAGGGCAAGGAGAGTATCAGGCAAGACTGGTAGCTAAGAAAAAAGTGGCCTGAAGTCCTCATTGCCCCTTAAAACACTTTCACCAGTAAATACATGATTATTCAGACCAGCTTAGGAAACATGGGCTTTCCTTATTTTTTTCAGATACAGGGTTGATCCAGCAAAGTCCAGTGAAATCTGAAAAAATCCCTATATTCATTGCAGTTGGTTTTGGAGTGAAGCCCATGTGCACTGGCACATTAAACTTTGCCTAGTGCAGGGTTTTGTGGCTGTTAGATAACCCATGGTAGCAGCCTCAAATAAACAAGGCACTGTGCTTTGAAATATTATTAACCCAACAGCTGCATTTAAACCACCTATAGGTGGGATGAGGTTCATTAACCCAAACTCAGTCATCTGCAATGTAGCCTTCTAAGCTAATGGCTTTGATGTTATTTGTGATAATGTAGTCACATAGTTGCATTCTGTATAGTTCCATGTATGGCTTTGATCACTTTGTTAGCTGCTGGCTCATAAAAATCAGGTACCTGCTGCACAGCTCCTTGGCTCCTCTGCTGTGATCAGAGAGGTACAACAGCAACTGATGCAGAAAGAGTGAAGGATGCCTGGTGAGTGCTCTGATGCCTTCAGGTTTTTGAATATCTCTCTGGGAGGCTCCTCCTTTCAAAGTAGTGTTTTTTTCTTTTGAAATTAGTCTGTTTTGCACAGGGAGGAGTCAGAAGGGAAATTCACCAATGGAGTAATGGTGGAATATTTTTACCTCAGGCTAAGATAAAATAATTTTCCTTTTTAGCTTTGACTGCTGAATTAAACCCTCATAGTTCACACAGTTCTAGAAGCAGGGAGTGCTCTGTGCTGAGCAGATTTTTATAAGCATTGCCAATTTACATTTAGCTGCTACTTTCTGATGCTCTTTTTCACAGTTAAGGTCAGACCTGTTGACAGGGAGAGGGCAGGGGAGGGTCAGATCCACTCCAACACAACATGTTGCTGTTGCTGCCGCAGCCTTTGATCCCTAAGGGCTGCTTTTTTAGGGAATTTTTCCTCCTAAAACTGTTTCTTGCCTTTGATACAGAATCTCTCATCCTTGGCTCACATTTTCTTTTGCAGATAACCTGACAGACCGATGTGAAAAAATGGTGTGCCTGTGTGACCAAGAAGCAGCCAAGTGCTGGGGAACAGCCCCATACAATCCACACTTCATCCTCTGGCCAGACTTTTTATGTGGACAGACTCATCCCACCTGCCATGTCAGACATGGGGGGCCAGAATAGTCTTTTTAGGACCCTTCTTCTAACAATTTGAACCTGAAGTTGGTGGAATAAAATTTTTCCTTGTTTTCCAACAATTGTGTGAGAGAATTTCTATCAGGCAGGATTTATGGGGAGGAGAAACAGACCAGAAAGGTGTGGTGGTGAAGTTGCCCTCTCTGCGAGACACACTTGGAATGCATTGAGCTCTGCCTTCGGGTGGACAACAGCCAAGTCAAGACCTTATGGGCTAGGAAAAGGCAGACAAATAAGGTTGGCACTGTTGTTGGTGTTTTCTACAGGCCACCTGAGAAAGTGAATGAGGCCTTCTACGGGCAGCTTGAGGCAGCCTCACTGTCACAGGCCCCAGTTCTGGTGGGGGACTATAACTGCCCAGACCCCTGCTGGAGGAACAACGAGTGACAAAAGTGATTAAGGGACTGGAGTATCTCTCGTATGAGGAAAGGCTGAGGGAGCTGGGTCTGTTCAGCCTTGAGAAGAGGTGACTGAGAGGGGACCTCATTGGTGTCTATGAAGAACTGAAGGGAGGGTGTCAGGCTCTGCTTGGTCATGCCAAGCAATGCGAAAGAAGGCACGGAGTAGAAACTGATGGACGAGGAGTTCCATCCGAACAGGAGGAAATTCTTTACTGTGCAGGTGACTGAGGACTGGAACAGGTTGCTCAGAGAGGTTGTGGAGTCTCCCTCACTGGAGATATTCCAGACCTGTCTGGACACAATCCTGTGCCGTGTGCTCTGGGAAGACCCTGCTTGAAGAGGTAGGTTGGATCAGATGATCCACTGTGGTGCTTTCCAACCTACCCAGTCTGTGATTCTGGGACAGTGTAACATGCATGCTGAAGCAAAGGGAAGATCGTGATCAAGATCTGCCTTTGCATAAACAGACAGTTTGGTCTGTGTAGTGGGAACACATCTTCTGTCACCAAATAGTGCACTTTTTTTTTTTTCTTTTAAATCATAGAATCATAGGGTAGTTTGGATTAGAAGCAGCCTTTAAAGATCATTTAGTTCCAATCCCTGTACAATGAGCAGGGACACTTTTAACTAGACCAGGTTGCTTAGAGCCCAATTGTCTTATCCTTCATGCTCCTGCACCACAGCACTGGAGACAGTTCTGAGCTGTGCTCAAGGATAAGCAGAGTTACACTGGGCTATTGCAGTTGCCAGGTCAGTAAGGATTTCTGACTTCTACTTACTAGCAGGCATACCCACATTTGCAAAAGAATATACTCACTGCTCCACAAGCTTCATAGCTGATATACTGCTCTGATACACATAGAAGATGGTCTCCTATATTAGCATGTCCCCCAGTCACTGACTGCCTGGGAATCAATTATTGTCACATCAGGAAACAGTGGCTGTGGATGACATCAGTCGTGTCAAGCAAACCTTTCATCTCTCCTTTTTCTTAAAGGGTATTAGAGGCTGATATTCAAACAATACATTTCCTTCTGGCAAGAGAAACCAAAATCCCATTCTTTCAGCCGGGAGCAGCTATGTACGAGTGGGCCTTCTTTGCATCTTTGTTGCAAGCGTTTAGGCTGGAGCAAGCCAACAGGACATATTTTGCCTCTTTGGCAGGGGACAGACTGATGGGAGCCACATCTCATCCCCAGAAGCAATGCTTCTGATTTCCTTGGGTAGGTGCTAGCACTACACGGGCACCTGAAGCACGGGTGGGCTGGGGTCCTTCTGTCTCTGCTGAAGCTCAGCTGACAGACTTTGAACTTCACCTTTAAAATAAGAACTGATGGCACAGAAAAAGACCCAGGGTGCCTCGTCAGAGCCTAAATTCAGATCTATGTGGCCAAACTAAGTGGAGTTTCTGCAGGTGATATCACAAATTTCTTCATTAAAAGTTGCTGTGCTCCTTGCTGCAGGAGGATGGTGAATATGCCACTGTGGCTGTCAAAGCTGCAGGAAAAAGAAACTTGTTAACAAAAATAAAAATGCCAAAGTCAACATGTAGAGGCCAAGGCTTTTATTCCGTCTAGAACTCCGTTTTTTGGCTTATGGGGCATCAGAAATTGTTACACCTGCAGGCTTGGCATATCCGAGCGGCTCCTGTAATGCTGCACCTCAAGCTATGCTGAGCAAGAAGGAAAGGAGAGAGAATGAGTGAACAACACAGAGTCAGGACAACACAATAAACTCCTCCGAGGCTTTCTGGCAAAAGAAGAACCTGTGAACTCTTAATGTAGAGCGTTTGCAGAGCGATGATGCTGCGTGGGCAGCATCAGCCTATGGAAGGGAGTGCGCTTCCCGGCAAGGGCTGGAAGATCCTCCCCGGTGAGAGAGGCAGAGCTCCCGGCGCGTCCCTGTCCCCGCCGCGCTGTCCATCAGGTGGCGGCAGCGCTCCAGTGAATGGCAAGAGCAGCCATCCCTCAGCCCTTCGGGGAGGGGATTTTTCATCAGGCTGAGCAGGATTTTTGAGCGCCAGGAGAAGAGGTGCAAATCACACGTCTCCTCAATGAATGCAAAAAGTCAGCTGAGCTCGCTCTGAAACGCATACCACATCTTGGGTTGCTCAAAACGGGAACTAAACTTGTTTCAAAATGCAGTGTCAGTCTCCTCAAATCAGACCAGTTGGGAGAACAGAAAAAAAGTAGGTGAGCTTTTGGGTACATCAGCCTCTTATTGGGGCATTTCTTTGGCTCATATGTGGTGAAAATGTCTGGTTTTCCCAACGTTATCAGCTGATCTAACAGAAGGTAGATCTTTAGGTAGGGCTTTAGAAACCACTCCTCACACTCCTAAGCCATCATAAGCTTCCTGTACAGAAGCACTGCAAGAGTACAGATGTAAGCACGAAGTTGGCATGAGGAAGAACCGTCCTTCAGCATAAACATAAAAGAACTGAATGAGTCCTTGGTCTTTGTTAAAAGAAGCTGCAGCATCTCATTGAAAAACTCTTAGTCCAAAGTGGCAATTAAAGAAGATCCTACTATTTTCTTTATAAGTAACTCATTAGGCCCACTGGTGAAGCTCTACAACATAAACAAAAAACTGTTTGAAAAAGTGATGGAATATAGAACCAGCTCTGTTAGTTTCCTTCACACTGCCTATTTCCTGAACCAGATCCCGTGTTTGAGCAGAGGTAAGTAAATGTCTAATTTGTCTTTCAGTTAAAACACAGGTACCTTTGGCGAGACTCTCGTCTCATGCAGAGGATGCACTTCCTCAGCTGCGGGGTTAAAACAATGACCAGAACCACTATGCCTCCAATTCCAGCTGCCACTACCCCAATGATTGTTCCAATGGACTCTTCTATACCAAACAAGCCTGGGGGAAAAAGGAAGGCAAAGTAACATAAGAGATGTTCTCCAGACAAGTATATGCAATGCAGCCAGCATCTTTTCTGCAGTGGCTGCAGAGAAAGCTTCTTACTATGATCATGCTGATGATTTGTCTGACATAAAATCCCTTCTACCTGGGAGAGTGACTTGCACTGCAGAGCTACTCTTTTTTTTTCATCCCCGTGCAGGAAGTCCTAAGCAGCATCCCTAAGCTGCTGTGCTGTCTGGTGCATTAGAGACAGGGCAGCCCCATTGCCCCAGAAAATCTCCCTCAACAGCTAGACACTGTGGGGTGGTAAAAGAAGCTGCTGCTTGAATTAATAGGACTCGGGCCTGTATACTTTATTTTTGAAAGGAAAAAAATTACTCTGATAACTTTGAGAAAGCCATCAATCTGCCTAACTACTTCCAAGGGACACAGCACCAGAGAGCAGAGAGAGTTCCACTGGAGTCCTTTCTTTGACTGGTTGCTCTTGGGACTGTTGCATGGCAGAGATGGCATAGTGCTGAAATTATATATTTCAACACCTCAGGAACACAGAAAGGTAATTAAGCTGGCCAGAGTGCAGACATTTCAAGGGTAACCTGTGTGCTATGGAGGCTATGAGATCAAGCCAACAGGAGACCTCATTAGACACATGACCAAGCCCTTACAGAGGGGCACAGTTTGCTTGCCTTAGTGCTACAGTTTAAACTGAGTAGTGTTATAAAAATTAGTAACGCAGGCTCAAAAGGCCAAAAGCTTAGTGAATCTTGGTGAGATAGAAGCTTTGGTGATGAAAAAGGGGAAAATGGTACTTGCATAATTTACTGTTGACACAGAACAAGGTATTTTTTGTTAATTAGATAATAAGATAATAACCCTCCAAATGTGTTGACTTTTTGGGACTGGAATCTATTTAGCCTACAGAAAAGGAAAATTTGACATTTCCAGCTGCTACAGACATACCAAGTTACCTCTTTACTTAATATGCCTAGTGTCTATCTGTGAGGCTAAGAAAACATAGCATGGCACTTTTAATGCTACTTTCATTTTAATTTGAATGAAGTTAATCAGAAATTATATAACCGTCATATAATATATGATCCTCATGATTACCGTGGGATTACTTATGTCATTCAGAGTTAAGGAATGACTATGCAAGTAAGTGGGTTGGAGAGAAATAACATCAAAAAAAAAGAGGTCTAGAGCTGTTCCTTGAGATGGTACCTTGTCACCTGTCACTCACGGGGGTTCTGCCAGAGCTGCGAGTACAAGGGGAACTGGTTTGACTGTTTAATTCTTTGCAGTGGCTTTATTTTTATGGAAAACCTTTTCCTTCTTTTTGTGGTGTAAATATATACACACCTCCTCCTTATAATCATAGCTGTGATTGTTTATAGAGACAAGCTAAGGTATTTTAGCTAGCCTTACAGCAATAATGAGAAATGCTGTAGAGCAATTATACTCCATGACACCAGGCCCTTACTGCCAGAGGGCAAATAGGCCAACTCCTCTGTTTCTGCAAGTGTGCAGACCAGCTTCGGAAGAAAAACAAAGAGAAAAAAAAGTAACTCCAAGTATTACCCAGAGCCCTCCTGATCCTGAGCTTTGTGCCATCTCCTGTCACCACCTTCCCATCTGGAAGTGTAACCTCACAGAAATAAATACCATGGTCACTGGTTGTCACATTGAGGATAATCAGGGAAACATCCCCTTGGGACAAGTCTCCACTCATGAAGATCCTGGAGTTATTTGGCAAGATGGTCATATTCTTTTCTAGCAGGTCCATCTGCCCCTTTTCATCTTCTTTGTACCACTTCACCATCAGGTTGGTCAGGGAGGGATGCTGTGGACTGTTAAGATGACAGTTCAAGACCACAGTTTCACCCTCTTTGGCTTTTTCCTTGGCTGGTGTTTGAGTCACCAAAAGGTTCCAAGGCTCAGGCGTCAACAACAGAGGCTGTGCTGTCGCAGGAGTCACAGCTGCTGCATTCTCCTCGTTTGCACCTCCACCAGTAACTCCTACATCTGTGCCAGGGAAGAGAGAGAAGAGCACAGCTGAGGGTGATAGGATGATAAATGTCCCTGCTGCCCCTGACCTCTAACCAGCACAAAGAATGGCTCCTGGAATTAGCACGTGAGGGCAGTCACTGTTATGATGATAGGGATTTTATTCCTAGCTCCCGCTTAAAACATGTTCTTGTGTACAGACAGGTCTTTTCCTGAATATCAGCTCCTTTCTACTGCTGTACTGAAGGAAGGAAGATGAATGCCATTGTCTAATGGCTTCGGGTGAAACTTAGAGTCCAGTCACCCCCATTTCCATCTGCAACACTAACCTCTCCTCCCACCCCAGAAAGTCTCAGGGCCTGATGTTCCTGCCTCAACTGCTTTTGAGGCAAAGCAAAATATGCATGTACAGTTATACACTGGCACTTCTATTTTGGCAAGTACAGTGAATAAGTGTGCATCTAATGCAACTGCCTGCATCCCCAAACCTAATGTGATTCTTAGAATTTTCAGCATACACTTTCAGTTACAGGACAGGAAATCTTGAAATCATGGGAAGAATCTCCATTACCAGAGACTGAACCCCTAGCAGTTCCTATCAGCAGTCTGGGGGACAGAACATCAGCCCTATGCCCGTACCGAAGCTGTGGGTAACATCTATTCTCTGTGAAGGGACCACCTCCCTTCTAACTTGCGTTAGAAAAACATGAAATGTCTGTAGCAGACATTTCAACCTGCTTTCTCATACTCAGGTGCTAATCATAGTATCATATCCTTGAGCTAAGAGTAGTGAGAGTGGATCTCATTTCTGGAAACACCAGCCTGGGCACAGAAAATGAGAGGAATAGTTGCTGTCTCAAAATGAGGGAAAGGCAAACCTAAAAATAAGCTTTTGCCAATAAAGAGTTCAGATCAATTTTTGGAAAAGGTTTTTCTGTTATTTTCTTCAAGTGAAATAGTTTCCCTCTGAGCTAGCTGGTGTCCTCTCAAGGACTGCAGACCGTTCCAGAGTGAAGGTCATGATTTTCCATTGTCTTGAGTCTTTCATAGCCATCCACAGAGTGTGAAACGCTATTGTGTGGGTCTGGTAAAGCATCACAATAACAATAGACACTCTCTGCTCAGGGACAAATGTCTTGAGGCAATCGAAAACCAAACCCCTTTATGATCAGTTTGAGAGTTACTTGAATGGCTCCTCCAGGCATGCTTGTACACAAAAATCACAATTGTATTCATAGTTATTATTATTTGTGACTCATATGGGAGTAGAGCATTTCTGTCAGCCAGCAGGGCCCTGTTGTTCTGGGCACCTTACAAAAGGCTGGGGTATAGAGCTCACAGTTTAAATATGAGACAAGAGAGAACTCCTGGATGCAAAAATACAGGAACCATATCCTGTACTGGCTGTGAAACTGGGCAACAACAAAGCATGTGAAACATTTTACGGGCTGATTGGTGCTCTGTACTTTTACCTCAAAGTGAAAATTTTTGCCTTAGAACTGGAACACTAACCCATGGGAATTGGATGCCTGAGAATTAGGTACCCAAAGATAGTTTTGAATCCAGTCCCCTAAAATTAGTAGTTCTTATTAAAGGTACCAGGTGAGATATTATCCTTCTGTTCATACATAATCTTACCAATGAGCCCACTGGAGATTCTTGGGGAAATCTGAGGTCCAGATCTTCCCTGTCCAGTTAGATACATGTATCAAGGCAGCAGTCATAAAAGTTGAACTATCTTGACAAGATACTTTGAGGAAATACAAAGTATAACTGACAAAGCTTGACATATCCGTTTTGTGACCTGTTTGGTTATCTATTAGAGTGAATTTGAGCAGTTTCATAATGAGCACTCTTTTAAAATCTCAGTTTATTAACCATTTTCTCCACTAGATAACTGCTGCTTTAGCTAGTGTATGCTACTGCTACCTTTAGCTAGTGTATGCTGCTGCTACCTTGTTTTCAGGGAATGGCCACGAAATTTCTTCTCTGCTACAAGTATTCCAGTCTTGCCATATGCACCCCCGTAACATAACTATATTTTTTTTAATTTCTTTTAGTGATGCAAAAACCATACTTTTTACACAGACATTTATTGGCATAGAGAATGTAACTGAGTAGGAACAATGTGCTTTGATGTTGCCTCTATTCATCATGAGTTTTATATGCATCTCCTGTCATGAAATTACTGGCCTTGTCATCTGTTTTATTCAACATATTTGGTTCAATACAAATCATGTAACTTAATTAGGAAAATTAAAATAGGAGAGGAATAGACTACTTGTTTCATCCCAGCTCTCTTTGGGGGTTTCACTGAGAAGGTTAAAACTACTTCTATTTTTCTCCCTTTCTTTTCTTTCTTTTTATTTTTTTAAGGCTGCAAAACTGGAACATATTAGTTCACTGGTATTCCATTACACAATGCCCTTATCCTTTTGGCATCTGGGAGCATACCATGTCAAATGCTTTGCTGACTCTGCTTCAAAGCTCTTTTTAAGTCAATTGCTTCATTAGCAGAGTGATGTGTAGGTCCCTTGTCATGCGGGTTGTGGGGCTCAAGCCCATGGAGAGGAATGCAAGGCTTTGTGGTGAAAGCACTTGAGCTCGACAGGGTACAGAGAGATACAGCGTGGATGATCTTGTCGCGACCTGGACAAATGATTAGATGATCTAATAGGTCATTGTCATATGAAGTCCTTAGTTCACGTCCAGTTTTCAGCCACAAGGGGAGAAAGCTCTTTGGGACTCGCTGTAATATGGCAATGAGCTCCACACTTGGCAGTACTAACAGGGCCCCTACTAAAGCCCTCAGCCTCCCCTTTACGTAATCTGCAGGCTGATACTGCCCCATGTAAGGCCATGTCAGACCTCTAAGCGAGAAATACTAATACAAAAGGCAGGCTAGAGGACCTGGGGAGACAAAAGGAAAGAATAAAATACAGCTGCACTCTCTTCCTGTCCTGGAGCCTCACTTAAGACTTTGGTGCCTGGAGTAAATCTGAGCACCCTGCAAGCTTCTTCTGCCAGCTGCCAACAGCCATGGGGGAACCAAAACGGTGTGAGGAGGTCAGTGCAGAATTCTACCTTTCCAGTTTAGCCTCCTCTCCTTTATTCACACTCAGTAGCTGGAGGAGGGGTTGAGGGCAAACTGGGTTCAATTTCCAACCCACAAAAAAAATCCTCTCCTGATGAAATTACTGTCTTTGAGATGGTTTTGCTTGCTTTAGACTCAGCTTCACACTCATACCATGCTGGTGCCATGAAGGTGCTTTACAAGCTGTATCCAGTTCCCAGACATCTATGATTAAGTGATCAATGACTGCACATTGCTACTCTTTAATTTATATGACTTTTGCCCTGGGCTGAGGTTGGCTTTCAAAAATGGATATGAATAACTACCTTGTGACAATAACTGGTGGGTAATATATCGGAGAAACAAAATAGAAATGAAGCTTCTAGGAATGGTGATACACATCTGGGAAAAGACAGGCAAATACACTCTTTCTGAACATTTATATTAGATAAACAGGAATGTATCCAAAGAGAAAAGTATGTTCTAGTGCAATACACAACACTAAATACGATTTCCCTGCACCCTGAGGAAGCTCTCAGTTGAAAGTTGCATTTTGAAAAAAAAAAAAAGAACTTCTCAAGCCAAGCTCCAAGAACAACCTATATTCCTTCTAATTAAAGAAGGTGGTTTGGTACTCACCCACCACCAAGAAGAAGATGAATGAAGACACTGCAGATCTACAGAGTCTCCCAACGTGCTGGCTCATGGTTGCTGAAGTACATGGCCTCACCATCTCTCCCTCTGGCAGTACGGATTAAAACTATGTGTGTATTATAGCAACAGGACCTCACATTCTGCCTAGTGAATGTCACACTTACTAAAGTTACCACAGCCTTGAGCTCACAGCGCTCTGCCTGCTCCCTGGATGAGAGCCATGCTGCAAGCGACAACAATTACTTCCCCGGCGGCTGTTCTGCTCTCTCTCTCTGAGAACATGTCAAAATGCTCTGAGAGCAGAGGGAAGATATTACATTGTTTTTCATTCTAGGCTTGTATAAACCACAACTTCGGGCTGGGTATAGAATATCCAGATACTCCAAAGGAGACCTCTCTTCTGCTGAACCCCTCCCGAGAGATGGGGAGAACACTAAGAGCATTCGCTTAATTTTCTGAATAGCCAGAGTCTAATGCACCACAATATCACCCTAATGCACCACAAAAGGGAATTCCTGGAACTCAGTATCTTTGTGGCTACATGCACATGGTGTTTATACATAAACTGCATTCCCCAAAGTGTTTTTTTTTTCAGTGCAGAACAAATCCTTTTTCATCAAAAGTTGACTACTTAAACTGTATTTATATTTAAGTAGAGTTTGTCTATGCAACTTGGGTGGAGGGCAACACTGCTGGAGAGGGCAGCCTATCTGCAAGACCAGCAGGTGTGCTCTGAATTAGTCTGTGTTTATGTAAGGCCCACACAGAGCAGGACTCTGTGAGAGCAGCTCCTGGCCTCACCTGTACCACCTAGCCCTGCCAGCCCTGCTACACCTCTACCAAGCACGGACTACTGTCACTATTTGGCTGACGCCTCTTCCCTCACCTACAGGATTAGGGATTATGGCACACTTTATTTAATGATATTGCTCATCTTCAAAACTCTCCAGATAATGGAATTGTGTTTTGAATATCCAGTGAAGACTCAATTCCTTAACTCTTAAAGCACAATGCAGCTGAGTGAGGCACGAGTATTTCTGCTTTTCTTTGCATTTGAAAGCAAAAAGGACCCATACTTGATTCACAAAACTTGTCTGACCAAATGATGTCAAGGGCAATGGCCCATTCCTGGAGTCACCAGTTGTCACTTTAGCTTTGGTGAGCAGACCCCAAAGCAGTGGAATCAGCAAAAGCAGGATAGGTTATGGTTAAAGGAACCACAGTATGAGGGAGTAAAGGAACCTAGGAGGCGAATACTTCTCTGAAATGGCTTGGGAGAGTGGAAAGACGTGTGATATCTAGGCTGGAATCATATTAGGAAGGGAACTGGGACCAAGTGCAGAGCAACAGAGCACTTTACAAGGAAGACGGAAGTCTGTGAGGGTCTTCTGAAGGAAGTAGTGCCAAAGTGTTGGTGAGCAAAGCCAAAATATCCATGAAAGGAAAAAGTTAGAGGAGTCAAAACCTAGTTAGAGGAGGGAATAACCAGTAGAGTCGAAAGGACCTGGCACATCAAGAAGATTTTGGACTGAGTTACTGGTGTAGAATGCTGATTGTGACTGTGTGTCAGAGAGGTCAGCGTGCGAAGACGGATCTCAACCAAAGGCAATCCAAACACTGATTTAAACCCAAGTACTTGGTGTGCTTCGAAAAAACCTTTCAAGTGTGTTGTGGTGGACACACCACCATTGTTCCTGCAAATGTTATTTATGTTCATGTCGTCCGGAACTAGCGATTCTCTTGTGAATCCTCCACCAAGTAGCTCATGCCTGAGCCAAAGTGCCAGGTCAGCCAGCTCTTAACTGAGGGAATACAAAGGGGGTTGGTTAGTGCTGCTGGCAGCCAGCAGCTGAACATGAAGCTTCTCCCACTTGGATAACCCAATATGATTCAGTTTTTGGACAAAAAGAAAAATAAACTGGTACCTTGAGTGCTGTGGAAAAAAGCCCTTAAAATTCAAGTTTCAGATGCAAAGCAAGAAAGCAAGGAACAAAACCAAAACAAAACACACATTCTTTTCTACACTCTCTTGTAAATTTTCAAGACTTGCAATTGCTTGTATTAACGCTGTCCTGTCTCGGCTAACAGCTGAGAGGGGGTGTCACCCATGGGGACTTCGGGTACTTTTTCTAATGTTGCAGTGAGCAGGTATCACAGGGCCCTGAAATGTCCAGGAGGAGCCTCCACACATTTCCTGGGGAAGAGGTAGAGAGAAAGGGGACAACAGGAGGAAATAGCGTTGTCACAACCGGCTGCTATATCCATATCCATATCCATATCCATATCCATATCCATATCCATATCCATATCCATATCCATATCCATATCCATCCATCGCTTTTCATCATCTGCCAGCCAACTACCCAGCAATGTGACTTCTTTGCACCTCATAGGGCTCTTCTTTTTCCTGTGAGGTGAACTGAGGGCGCAAATCTGCGAGCCATCATCGCTCTGGTTGGGTCCCCTGCTTTGAGGAGCCCTCCGGGTGCTCAGAGCTTGGGGCAGAAACCACTGGGCGCTGCTCAGCCGCCTCAAAAATGAGACCCAGGCTTTCCTGGGATGAACCCCCCCTCACTGACTCCCTTGATGTCACCTCACCCTCCGCTCGGCCCGCAGCCAGCCTTGCCTCTCTCCCCCTAGGAGTCCCCGGGGCGGCCTCTGGGCAGGGTTTTCCGTCGAACGCCACGGATTCAGGACTCGGGCGCCGTTCCGCTGCCCGGGCGCCGCGTAACCGGCTGCGCTCACGGGGGGCGGCGGGCGCGGGGCTCTCCCTCGGGCAGGCAGCAGCCAACAGCCCCCCCGCCTCCTTCCCCCGCAGCCGGGAGTTTTTTCCTACTACAGCCCTCAAACTTTCCACTGCCGCGCAGCCTTCCCAGTTAACCCTTGCGGAAGCCGCGGAGGGGCCGCAGCGGCCGCACGAGGAGACGGCCGGAGGCGCAGCGGCGCTCTCCGCC
>WBMY01014668.1:69710-152400 GCA_013397315.1 Donacobius atricapilla
CGGGCGGGCCCCGGCGGCGCGGCCCCGGCGGGCAGCGCTGGGAAGCTCCGCCGTCCCCACCCACCTTCCCCGAAAGTTTTTGGGGCGAGGCGGGGCCGGGAGCAGGGTGGCCCGCGGGGCCGGTCTGGGCTCCCGGGAGAGCCGGCGGGGAGGCGGCTGCGCGGTTGCCGGGCGGCCGCCGAACCGCGGCGTTTCGGAGGGGAGGGAGCGGGCGAGCAGCAGCCGGTGGAGGTTGCAGCGAGTGCGGGGCTTCGCGTGGAAAAGCCCCGCGGGCGCGGCTCTGCTCTCACACGCGTAGCCCGCGGTGTCCGTGCCTTTGCCTCGCCCCGCTGTCCCCTCCGCTGCCTGTCCCCGGCCCGGGGTGCGCACCCCGGGGTGGCCCCACGGCGTCTCGGTTTGGAGTTGGGAGCCGGCGTTGCCTCATCCCGGCGGATCCGGTAGTACAGGCGGCGTTACTCGTTAGGGCCCTGGGCTGCTTGGGTACCGTTTGCTGGGTGGGATGGCACGAGTGACATTCTGTGGCTCAGCTTCTCCTCATAAAGTAAAACTAACTTCCGAAGCGAGGAATACTGATAACAAGGGAGAGTGCTGCAGAATTAGAAAGGAGTGCTGCTTCTTTATAGTAAATTATATGAGTCAAATTATTTGTCTCTGAAGTCTTTGGCTTATATTTACATACAATTTATAGTGTAACTAACAGTAAGTATAAGTGCTTGATGTATCAGTATAATAACAACATCTGTTAAACCTCTAGTAAAAAGGCTACACCTGTATGGCCTTTCTCAAGTTCTGAGACATCTTGCAGGTTCCTGAGACGTGGTGTGTGTTAGGCACTGATGTCTCATGTTGATATTATTTCAGTTCTAAGTATCTGTGCAGCGTCAATGTGCAAGTTGGGGGGGCTGCAGTGGAAATAAAATACTTTGCTAAAAATGTAAACTATAATTAAATATAGTATAGTCTAGGGGAAAAAAGAAAACAAAACAATGAAAAAGCTGTCAGTGGGAAGTGTTTCCATGCCACTCATCCTGGTGAAACCACCATGTCAGGTTTCATTTAATATACAGCTCTTAAATGAACTAACCGTCTTGTTTCTCCTTTCTCCACCACTGTTGGATTACATACCTTACTTCTTTGTTCACAGGAAGTTCATGAAGTGGATCATGGTCTTATTAACCAGCTACTTGCTGATTCAGAGGAGACTCTTAATTCATGCACAGAGAAAATGCAGAGTCCTTCTCAGTATAGCTGGAGTGCTGACTGGAGCTTTTGGGTAATGTGTTTTAGCTCTCTTCTAACTTGGTTTTAAATTATAAAAATAATATGTGTCTATTTTAATTTACATATATGTGTATATGTACAAGGTGTATATCCACAGTTCTCAAATTGCTTTGCAGTCATGAATTAGTAAAGTGTTCTCCACCCATGTAGCAAGGCAGGTAATTTTATCATTACTGGCTTACTGAAGTGTAAGGTGAGACTGAGAGGGGGTGAAGTTGTTTATCTGGTGTCATGGATCAAATTAGTGACAGAACTTATTGCTTCTGTGCCCAGTCCTGTCTCCCAGTTCCTGGCATGGACTCATCCAGCGTTTCTTATGCTTATAGAAAGACATTTTTTGATATTTTGATGCTTTTTAAGCATGAGGACTGAATTTTGATTCTCAGTGGTGGTTGGTGGTTCTGAATTGCATTCCTAGTGTTTGTTTTTGTCAAGTAAACTCATCTGTTTTCCACAAGAGTAAATAAGCTTCCCGTGTTTTCTGTAAAAATTGAATTTGTGAATAAGAAAGGCAGAGAAGAATTTCTGCCTTTAATTTTTTTCCTTTCCAAGGAAATGCCTGTCTGAAAGCAGAGTGTGTAATAATAAGTGCTTATTTCAGTACTTTTCTTTTGGTAGATTTTTTTAAAATGCCTTGAGAGAAGATGAATGTGTGTGTGTAGACTTGGAGTGTATGTTTTGCTGTTGATTTGGTGCATGGATTGTTATTGTTTGATAAGGAAGGAGACTACATGTGCGTGGAGCCACAGGCATGGTAACAGCGGATCTTGTGGGAGACATAGAGTGCCTGAGCTGTGAGGAAGAGAATCTGATTCAGGTTCTGTATCAGGTGTTCTCAGTGCATCCATGTGCTTCAGCTCTTAGGAACATCATCTGGTCTCCTGTGTCCGTCTCCTGATGAGGTCGTCACAGTGTTTATTGTGCTTAGCAGGTGAAAGATTGAGTAACTAGTGAAGGCCAGAAGGGATCCATGGCAGAGCTGTGATCAGGAAAGGGGGGCATCAGATTTCCTAACTCATTATTTATAAATCTAGTTTGTATGTTTTCATTACTCCTCTTCACAAGTAAATGTCCTAATGTCGGGACATCTGTGTTTGCATCTCAGGCCAGAGGGTGAATCCCCTCCAAATGCATGTGTACTCTTGAACGGAGCAGTAGTAATCTGGAGGCAGTGGAAATGAGACAGGCCTAATGTAATCCCAGCAGGTCATAGACTTGTGTTGCTAGAGTGAGTTCTTGGGTTGTTCAGTATTTTCTTCACTATCCTTGCAGGGACAAGGATGGTCCAGGGCTGTCCTGCCTGTGTGCAGCTGTGAGTGGATAGGAAGTCACGCTGTGCAGACATTGTAACTGCCAGCTGTGCTCTTGTTAGGTGGCAAATTAGATTGTGTAAACTAATGCTTCGTGGTTGGTGTACAGCCACTAATGCAGGTGGAATCCTGTGCAAGGAATAAACCTGTTCAGGTCTTGGTGTCAGGTTGTTGGACCTGCAGTTAACAGCTCAGTGTTTCCTTGATAGATCTGGTGATTGAAAATAAAGTCATTGAAGAATGACTTTATATACATTGTCTGTATGGAGAACGTGGCTGTGCTATTGGCTTTGCACTCTTAGGTTTGAGACATGTGCTGAAGGTTTGAAGTTTCTTTGAGCAGAGCTTTGAGCCTGCACAGTGCAGGATATTGTGTGTCCTCACAGTGCCACTCTCTGCTTCCTGCAGTAATGCGTGCCTGTAACTTCAGGGGAGTGGGATTCTTCAATGCGGTGGCAGCTGCTGTGTGAGCTGTTTTCCAGTATGATTAAATCATTATCTTCTGTCTGATTTATACTCCAAGACCTTAGTATGTGTTTGATGTTGCTGTTTATCTGGTTCTGCAAATATGACCTTGTAGTTAAAACAAAGTAATTGTGTAAATACTTCCCTCTTGTAAGATAATGCTGTGGCTGGAAATGTTGTAACCTTACCGTCTGTCCCTGATTAGTTTTAAAAGCCTGTAGCCGTCTGGTTATAGGAAGCCATAGTGCTTATTTTTCCACCCTCAAGGCACCTGAATTGTAAAGCAGCAAGAACAAGGAAGTCACAAATTCGAGGCAAAAATGAAGATCTGTTTATTTTAAATGTTATGTCACTGGCATCTCTCCTTGCTCTTCTAGACAGAAAATGTTTCAATAACTTGCATGGTTGATGATCAGCTGCTGACTATTAAAAACAAATCGTTAAAACTCCCTAAATTCTGAGTCACAGTAAATGTGTAGGTGATACAAGGAAGGCAGCTTGTTGCAGTGTGTGAAGCACGTGTCACCAACATTTGACAAAGATGATCTTAGTGTCCTGTGGCAGGTGGGGACCTGTTCTGCTTGTTCCCGCTCCTGAGTCAGTAGAATGGAAGAATTGCTTCAACAGCAGGACTAGCCTGTGGTAGCATCCAGAAATCAGCTTCGTTGCCAGGGTTATTTGCTTGGAGAGGCTGCATGTTTCCAGCAACTTAGGTTTGCTCCGAGGGTTCATTTCTCCTGAGGGTGGTGTACTCTTATTTTGCCGATGACAGAAGCCAAGTGTGGATGTTAGAGCCTGACTGGTTTGACTTCAATTTTTCGTGGATTGAGTGGGAGTAGGCAGTTGTGCCATGCCTCTGGAAGTCAGGCCAGGTATCATGAGTGCTCAGTAGATGCTGTGAGCACAAGTAATTAGCAGCAGGCTGGCGTTGGCAGCCTCTGGGACACAATCACTCTCCTGGCTATGGTGAGTGGGGAGAAGGAAGGGTAGCTGAAAAATTATCAGGGAGGGAAGAAGAGTATCCTACCATGTGGAATTTTTCATATCTCTTTAAAAAAATAATATTTTGGATATCTTTATTGAATAATTTTGAGAAATGATTAGTTTTCTCTGTTACTGTAAGCAGTTCTTAAACTGATAGTATTACTAACTGCTGTTTGTGAGGTGGATGGTGTGTCATGGGATATGTTTTTGTTTTTGTTTTTTTTTCCCCCCACCTGGAGCTAGACAAAGCTGGACTTCTATAAACTCACTGAAAGAAGAAAAAAAGATTGCTTACAAACTTAATCTTGGAGCTTTCTCTCTCCACTGGAAACTATAAAGCTTTTGTCTCCAGTTGATTAAATAGTCCCAGTTTTGACAACTGCAAATAGATGATGAAAGCCAAAGATAATTGGAAATTATGTTGTATCTGGAAGCCCCATCTCAGGATTCTGAATTCACCTTTTTATCCTTTTTTATGCCCTTTATACTGAAACATGGTTCTGTTTAATATCCTTGGAAGAAGAAACCTGTGAAAGTCTTAAGTATTTTCCTACCATAGTGAAGAAGGTAAAGGTGAATGAGGAAGCTAATGAAAAGGATCCTTGCATCAAAAGTGAGGGTGTTGTGTCTGGGAACTCTAGTTTATATTAATTACAGTCAAAGAGAGTTCATGTATGTCTACAATCAGAAGAATGCCCCTAGAAAAAAAGAATCAAAATAGTAAGTTCTTCCTGTGGAATGAGTGGAAATCAAATGAGCATCTTAGAAAATTGCTTGTATCTGGGAGGCTTCTTAAAGGATTTGAAAATGTGAGGTGTCAAGGAGATGTTGGAAAGAAGATAATAAAAGAGGTTTAAAAAAGCCAATTGATTGGAGCATAATTCCAGTTTAAAGACTTGGTCAGTGTGAAAGTGTTTGAAAATAGAAGCAAGTAATTGATACAGTGAAAACTGAAAATAAGCCTTTTACTTTTCATAATATAAGAGCAACTGAGGTTGCACAAGATTGAGAAAGTCTTTTGAATTTTTATATGCATGGATCTGGTTTCTACAAGAAAGAACTAGCCTTGGGAGCGTGTGATAATATGTATGGCAAGAATACAGTAAGCATATATGACTCAAACCTGCACAAGGAGGGATGCAGATATGTATCACAATTGGAAGAAAACTTATTGAGGCAATTTGTGGCCCAAGACTGGCAGAGTTAAATGAAATATTTCTTAAACCTATAGTTGTTTGAATCCTCCTTCCACCTTTCTCTGAAGACTCACACCACTTTTGGAATGGCTTACTGGGCTGGTTGAAGTGGTAATCGTTTTGGGGGCTGATATTTAAGGCCTTGTGACAGTAGCTTGTATACTTGGTATGTTGCTGCTTCTTATCTGTGCCTCCAAGTGTTTGGGATGTGGAGGAGATACATCAATTCTCTTGACATTGAAAGAGGATTTTTAGCCTCCTTTTTATTTTGCTGGTATGAGGCAGTCTGCTTAGAAGGATGAGAATGGGTTAAATTAATTGCTATAGGTCTACAAAGACAATAAAGGCCTTTTAGCACATTAATGCTGCATTTTTCTGTTTTGTTGATTGGGCTTTTGTTTATTTGGTTTGTTTTTTGTAAATGCCCTAACTTTAGTACAAATAGATTTTGCTATAGTTGTAGGACTGGCACGTTATTTGTTTACCTACCTGGAATCTGCATTAATAGGTGCCTTTTTTCAGCCCTGTGATAGAACTGATTATAAAGCAGCAGTGTTTTAACTTGGTAGGAAGACAAACTGCAGTTCTAACCAATCCTTGAATATGGGTGATTAGGCTAGAGGGGTTTTTCTCCCTTATTTTCATGTTGGGAATGTCTTTATTTCTGTTGGTGCAGCTCCAGACTGAGCTCTGAGGTAGATCTGGTTGTCATAAAATTTAACCATTCTATTCTGAACAAAGATTGGCTGTGGTGCCCTGTCAAAATAAGCTTTTGCCAGCTGCAGCAGTAGGTAGTTCTATATAACATGAATTATTACTATACACATATAAATTAGTCTAGAACCTGAAGATTAAGTAGAAAAGGTCAGAAAGAAAACACTTCAGATTTGTGTGATTTACTTTTTTTTTTTCCTAGTCACTGGGAGCAAAACCATTAGAAATGCAACATGGTTCAGGAAATCTGCATGGAGTTGGAATAGTGATAACCTTTTAATGAAAGGGAAGTCTCTAAGTTGCAGAATGAGAGCTTTAAAAGTCAACTCTAGGAGATGGGAATGTGATTTTTAAATTTTTTTTATTTTGTTGTTTGTTTACAGCTTGTATTTCTGCAAACAGGTAGTGGTGTAGCCTTGTCTTTTTCAGGTCTGCTACTGGTGAACCACTTGTACATAAGGAGAGGGAAGGAAGACAGGTAGCTAAAACTGTGCAAGATGCGATTGTTTTGTGGTATACTAAGTCATTAACAGCAGCCAGGAGAAGTTGTTTTGGGGCAATTGCTTGGTGAGTGCCACTTTCCATGGAATTTCAAGTGCAGTAGGGTTACTAGCAGGCTTCATGAGATGACCAGAGTAATTTATAGCAAAGCAGTTTATGTAATTGGCCACAGTCATGCCTGCATTATTAACCGTGTAGTGTTGTGGCTTAATATGCTCCTCCAGGTTTTCACTCTAGTCCTGATCGAAAGTATTTATGTATCCTTTTATGAGTTGCTGAAAACTAAATGGCACCAAGGGGAATTACTACCATGGTGACTGTTCCCTTCATGCTGTTGTTTTCTTATCCTGGTTTGGGCACTGTTACTAAACTTAAATACAGATCAGAGATGCAGTTACAAAGAGACAGATTTTACTGGCAGGGTAAGGAGGGAAATGTCCAGCTGAAGTGTGGTGTTTATTTGCTTCTGTATTTGGCTACTTTGGCATCAGATAATCTTGGTGGGACTTTGCTGCAGGTAAGGAAGATGAGTTGAGAAGCTGTGTCTTGTAGTTTCTTTATTGTATAAGGCATTTTTCCTCACACTGAAAATGTGGATTTTCCCCGTGTTCGTTAAATGGGTCAAATAAGTCCAAAGACAGGCAGTTTGAATTTTTTTTAATTACTTAGGCAGCCTGCAGTGAAATATCAGGGGAAAAACAGCTGTTCTAAACCAATAACATTGGCTACTTGTTTCACACACGTGCTATAAAAACAATTGTGAGTCAGATGGAACTGCTGTTCAGAAAGGAATGTGTTTTGTTATCCAAAAGGAAATAATCTTGGTTGAGCTTTTAATTGCCATTGCATCATAATACTAGGTACATTGATGTCTGTTGAAACTGGACAACATAGTTACAAGACTCAAAATTAGCCTGGAGAGAAGACAAATTTACTTGAGCTAAAGGGTAACTTTGTGCTGGAGGATGATAAATTCATCTCAAGTAAGTGTTAAGATAGTAAATGCAGAGTACACCCAAACACACTTCGTTTATTTGTATTAAGTTTGTTTTAGAAGTTGATGTATCATAGGACTTTGTTGTTATATTTTTATTTATCTTTTTCCTTTTTGTTAAATCTTCATGGGGTAGGCAAAATTACTAAAATAGAAAAAAAAGAGTGCTTGAATACTGCATATATGAAGTCAAGAAAGTAGGTACAGATCCACAACTTTTCCCTAAAATAAGAAGGAGTTGGGCAGTTAAGAGCCTTGTAAACTTGGCTTGTGCTATTGTTCTGGGGAGGCAACATGAGGTGTGGTTTCTGGTCAGGGCATTACAGGAATGGTTCAAAGATGTTATTGTCAGCTATGGAGGTGTAGATGAGGATGCTGAATAAATCTGAGATTGAGACATCTTGGCTCTTGAAAGCTAAAAGCCCCTAATTTCTAATTCAGAACTGAGGAAGGTGTTTGTCCATGGAAGTGTCCAAAGCTCTTGAACTTTTTACTTAACTTTCGTATTTAAAATCTAAGTGTTTGTTTCATCCAAACTCAGCGGTGCTTGGTGGCAGTTATATAAATAATTATAGTTGAAACTGAAATAATCAGCCTCATTGCTAATTGCAAATGTCCACACTCAGGTGTTCAATCAGCTGTAGATGGTGTTATCTTATAAACAGGAAATGCATTTATAAAACAGTCTATGCTACTGCTATTTTTGAGACCTGAGTCACACTGGTACCCAGGCTCTGATAAGGCCTCTCTGAGATCACTTTGAATCCTCTCATTGGCTTTCCGATGTAAACAAATTGCCAGTGAATATTTTGCTGTATGGATATACTTCCCAATATTTTGCTGCTCTTTCAGCCCAGGGAGATTCCCCGTGATGTATCCTGTCTTTGCTTTGGGAAAGCAGAAGAGTTACCTTGTTTTTCTGGTGAAACCAGTTCCTGCTATTTACATATGTAGCTGATCCTGACAGCAGAACGGCAGGCCCTCCAAAGCCGCCGCCCAGCTAGGTGCACAGAGACAGCTACTTATCCTAGCCAGCAGCCCCCAAATGACTGTAAATACAGCGTCTTTGTGTTCCATTATCTTTTCCTTTCAGCCTTTCAGATTTAAATCCGAGTGATTAAAATGCCTTGACATGCATTTTTCTGTTTCTTCTCTCATTTTCCTCAGTAGGGCTGTGCTTGAGAGGGCTCTCTCTGCTGCTGACTCCATGTCGTTAGTGGTGGAAATGTGGCAGACAGGTCCTAGGTAAGGCAGCATCAAGAAAGCAGAATAGATGCATGCCTGCTGTTCGTCTCTCAGGGCAGGCAGAGATCTGTTGGGCATGCAGAACCCTGTATCCCTTGCCTCAAAGTGCCTATGAGGAGCTGAGCTCTGGGTGGCTGGTTATGTACACATTTTGGGGAATTTGGGCGTGCATGAAGCATGCCCTGATGTCCTGAGCTCCTGCTCTGGAGCTCAGACTGAGAAGGTGTCTCAGTAAGGGCTTGACTTAAAATACGGGACCGCGGCTGAGTTTTGTGTGAGAGTAGATTTGTCTCTGTGCTGAGTTGCCAGGTGCCAATGTACTCTTAAGGCTGGTTCATGGACTGCAGCCTTCAGCGATGCAGAGAGGAGGGGTGCTAGGCATTAAGTGCTTCTCTCCAAGCTGGTGTTTCCCTGGTGATAGTACTTTCCTCTGCTGTTCCCTTTGGGTCTTCTGTGAACTTGAAGTGATTTATGCTACTGCAGTCTGCTTCCCAAAACCAGCTTTGGGATGGTGGTTTTAGTTTGGAACTGGGCAGTTCTTAAATGTCACCCCCTGTGTAAGTTTTCTTTGCCCAGTTGCTGCAGCGTTTGTGTTCCTGTTCTGCAAGGCTAGGGTGTTCCAGCCTGTTTTCCAAGCTGGCATGCAAGCAGAGGCTGGCAGAACACTAGCTGGTGCTTCTGGAGGGTGGCCAGCACCAGCTCTGAGCAAGTGGGTGAGAAAGGGGGGAGCTGCAGAGGCTTTGGCCAGGGATTTGTATGGTTTGGAACAGGCTGCAGACAGCTAGGGGAGGTATGTGTAGGGGGTGTGTGTCTTCTGACTTTACACTAGCTTCATGCTTCAGTCAGTTTTATTCTGAAATGGAGCATATGCTTTGCTCTGCATTGAACGTGGCAAGCTTGAGATTTTTATCTCCAAATCAGAGTTGTTATGAAAGTACATTGCCTTCACTGGTAAAATGCTTTAAAACACTTACTTGAAGGGGGAAAAAAAGAGTACTGAATACTACAAAACCATTGCCTCAGAATAAGCAGAAGATAATCCAAGCTCTTATTTTTCAGGGAAGAATATATAGTACTGCTAATGGCAAGAGGCTTTCTTATAATTGATAAGAAGGCTATCAGCTTGTTTCCCAAGCACTTTGTTGGAAACAAGCACCTTCAGCTGAACCCTATTTCAGTGAAATGTGAAAATGAGCTAATTCTGGTGTGACCTTGAAGGAGAGATTTGTGCGAGTTCCTCACATGTTCTAAACTGAAATACTCTGTTACAAAATTCTTCCAGGTCCGTTCTACTGGTGTGGTTTTTTTTTTTGGGTTTTTTTTTTTTTTTTTTTTTTAGAGAACATTAAAAATGTAATCTTTAACTAGTTATGCAACTCAAAGTTCTCTGAAGAAATACCTTTATGTTTTCAACTCTAAGTCTCCTCATTTTCTTTTTGGGAAGGATGCCAGATTTTAAAATTCATTGCAAAAATGTTACCTTTGTTATAATTATATAACCTGATGTTAGCAGCATAGTATTACATAGGATGTTAAATTTTCTTGTCTGTCAAAATCATAATTGTAACAACTTTGGTTGTGGATTTTCTAGGTTATTTTCAAGCCATGCTCTACTGTGTTTTGATATCTGTACTTATATAGGTGAATCTGAAGCATGAGACCTTTATTCCTGCTCTTAGAAGGACACTGTGACTGGTGAGGTGCAGGAAATGACCAGGCCTTCTGTGAGCAGTATTCCAGTTCAGCCAAGTTCATGTTCCACGTGGGGAAATGCTTGTGATCAGGTCTCCCTGGTCAGTAGTTGACCAGGACTGCTTTTCAGGAAAACAGGCTTTTGCCACGTGAAAGGTCAATGGTGGCTTGGTGAGACTGAAGTCCATCTCACCTGCTGAGAGCTGGGCTACTCCTGTGGGAGACAGTGCTTTGATGTGCTGTACCCAGTCTTCAAAAGAAACAGAAACAGTCTCCCTTTCAGAAGCACCTCATTCAGTCACTTTCATGACACTGGGTGTCAGATGTTTTCCAAGTGGGTGTCCAATATTTCCTCTGCTTTCCATAATGAAATAGTTCTGAGGAGTTTCTTTCTATGTGGATTTTTGGAAGCTCCTGGTGTTTGTGGTAAATCATAGTCTGTCTGACACTTTCAGTGTGCCTGCCTGCATGTATGTGAGAACTAGTTAATAGTAACACTCATTTTGGGAGAACCAGGGAGTTTGTCTTTGGCCTTGTTTATGGGGTCTTGTGGGCTTAAAAAACCACATCCACCACCCCTCATTCCCCTATCCACCCCAACCTTCCTTCCCACCCCTAACTAACCAAACAAACCCCTGGAAGATACAGTAGCTGGAGTATTTGCCAATAATATTTGTGTATTTTAATATCCTTTTCTTCAACTTATACGTGCTGTATTTCCAACAGAGAGACATACTTTTGCCAAAGTTCTACTGGGTGCCACTGAAGGAGAATGCCGTTGTTTGTTTTCTGCTCAGTCACTAAGAGATGTTAGACTTCCTTTCTTTTTCAGCCTCCACAAAGAGGAGGGGGGACCACAGGAGTGGGGACATAATGACCTTAGTGCACAGCCCTGTGCCTGCCAGTGGCCCTGTGCTTATGACATTCCCCTCTCCACAGGTAGGGGTGAAGGAAAAAAATGCATATAATAAATGTAAGGAAAATAGCTGTAACTCCCTAAGTATTGCCCCCTCCCACTGTGACTAGGAGCTTGTTCACATTTCCTTGAGAGCATGGGAACTTTTGGATAGCCGGCTCCTAAGGAATACAATGGCTGAGCAAACCCTGGTAACAGTTGCTTGGTTTCTTTTTTTTTTTAAATTGGTTGACATGCCTCTTGTGACCTATCAATTAAATACAACTGTGTGGATAAGAAGATGTGATCAAATATCTACTTATTAAAAAAAAAAAAGCCAAACCCCCAAAAACCTCCCAAACACACACGACACCCCTCCCAAAACCAGCAAAAGTGGACCAAAGTGCTCAGTATACTGTACACAGCACCGTAAGTCACCCTAAGTAATGTCATGTCTTCAGGTCCTGTGAATGGTTCTTTCCCTATGCAAGTTAAATACCTTTGCCCTTCAAGACAGAAAAGAACATAAGTCACTGCTAGTAAAGCTTTTGAGTACTCAATGATTGAAAGTTGTTCCTAAACAAATTTTTTTCTGTGATTTGTCAAGAAGTGGTTAGTGAGAATAGATCACTGTAACAGAGCAGATCTGGACTGCTTACGTGTGACAAGGTAAACTGAACAGGTCTGACACTTCCAACATACAGCCTGGTGCTTGTTATTGTCAGAAGTGGGAAACTGTGCCCTGTAACTGCAAAAAGATAAGGCAGACTGGTAGTCATGTGGATGTGAGCTTTCACTGTAATTCTGTGCCTAAAAGCACTCTGTGATTCAGATTTATCTGTTTGTGGTAACTCCTGCAATGCTATATCTAGCTTTCAAGAAGGACACTGAAAATGAGAGGATTTAGAAAAGCCACAAGAATAAGTCTGAAAAAGAAAAATCTTTTATGCTAATACACTTGAGATGCTTAATCCCTACCTCAGATGGAGATATGGAATAACTCGCTTACAATCCAAAAATAATTCATAAAGTAAACCCAATATACTGGTAGAAGAATTATCCATAGGTAGGATGGATTTTTCCATCCAGAGTGACCTTTAATTTAAAAAGGTAAAATATATATTTCATTCTTTTCCAAAGGGAAATTTCATCATTGTAGCTCTAGTTTTAAAGCCAGAGAGCTGTGGCTTGTGTGTTATAGATTAGATAGGATGATTAATGAACTTTTGTGGGCTGAAGAAATGGCTGCAGTGGGATCAACATTTCTGTGATGGAAGGGCTTGTCAGACCTGGCACCTTTTCCAGGTGAGAGATCATCTCAGTGTGCCATGGGAAGTGTTCCTTCGTTAATAAAGGAGTCTGCCAGAATCTGTCTTGGAGATGTGAAGCCTTGTCTGCCTTACACTATTTAATGAGGCTTTTGTTCAGGGCTGTTAACTTGGTTCTCATCTCCCCTAGTGAGGCTTTAACCTCACTGAAAGTGGGATCTTGGTATGTGTAGGTGGTTGGGGGGGGGTTTTTGTCTGTTTTTTTTGTAGGTTTTGGGTTGATATTTTTTCCTGCTGTATCAGATAAGTTTAAAGAATATTTGCAGTATAGAGGAGTCTTGTAGTATAAAATCCAGACTTCTCTCTGACTGGTTGTTGTTCTGGAGGCTGTGTTCTTTTTCTTTCTCCTGATCCTAAGAAGGGTTTTATATTAATTTGAATCGGGAAGAAATCGTTATTCAGTAGGAATGCAACAGCTTTTGCCAGAATACATAATGTTTGTTTTAATATGCTAATGTAAGGTTAAAATGTACTTTTATCCTAACCTTATTAATACCTCCAAATTTGTTTTTGACCATGTATAGGAACTGCATAGGAAAGTATAAGGCTTTGGGGAATAGTCAGGTGATCTTTTAAGTGGTATTTAGAGTTAGTGGCCTGGATTTACATGTTGTTAGACAGAGGAGCAAAGCTCTAAGTTCCATGGGCCATGTTTTGATGGTTAAGTGAGGCTTCTGAGCATAAAAGAAATGGTAGTTTGGGTAGCTTGCTTATAGGCTCGTTTGATACTGGGACCCTGAGCCTGTGGTGGTAACTGATACAGAGACTGAAGCTCAGTGGGAGACATCTCTCGAAATGAGGTGATATGATATTTATTACCCTGCTGGCGAGGTCAACTTAGCTGTGATCTCAGCTGTTGTGTTCATAGCTGCATGTCACAATTGTGGAATGTGAATTGTCAGGTAACCTGGGTTTTGTGGTGTCTCAAAACAAAGGGGCAACACTAACAGAACAAATGCAGAATTATTGCTGTCATTAGCGATTGTTATAAAATGTGCACACCATTCTGCTGAAGTTGATTGCTTATTTGCATGCTTAGTGATATCTGCAATCAAATAATTTCCTAACGATTAGGGTTTTTGCTGTACTCCTGGGAGAAGGTGTTGCTTAATTTTCTTCTGCAGTTTGCTAAATGGCTCAAATTGTTTGCAGTGGCTACACTTTGAAGATGTATATGCAAAGGGAAGCTGTTTTTTTTAACAGGCTTCTATCCTATAAATAACTCAGCTTAGTTCTATTTAAGTTTACATATTTTTTTCTGGAACATTGCTTTATATGGTTGAACTGGTCCATTTCTAAACAAGGTAGGAGAATAATTTGGTTATGCGTCTCCAGTATCTGGTTTTTACATAACTGTCTTCTGTAAAGCTTTCTGGTTGTCACTGAAAATGGTTTTCTGTTTATGATGTTTTACAGGTTTCTATTATATTTTGTGGCTCCAGATGAAAAAATGCTAATAAGTTGTTGGCTGCACTTAATAATTTCCTTGGTGATTAAATATAGCATGACCATAAATGCCTAAGATTATCCTCAGGCCAAGTGTTTGCCTGATGACTTATAATTAAACTTAGAAATGTGTATGTATTAAAAACAAGTTGCTGTTTTCATCTTGTGAGTGCCATGCTACAACCTGTTTTATGCCTTTCCTCTTGTAATATTTGGCGCTAGATTTTGTAACTCAGCGGTGGCAGCCTGCTTCAAATGCTGTGTTGGACATTATAGTAGTGATTAGGAGAGGTGCTGTATTCATAGAAATGCCTTGTTTCCCTCACTTAAAGGAAGTTGAAATTGCCAGTAGTGGTAAAATTGCTCCACATGTTTCCCAAGTTTGTTGAGGGATCTCTTCTCAATCACCAAGCCACCTACTGAGTAGGTAAAAAGTGATTCAAGATTCAAGTGAGCTAGTTTTCATGCAAAGTAGGAAAAAGATAAGGTTCAAAAGTTTCAATGTGCTCACATTTTTCTGCTGGTTAGATAAGGATTCAGAGCAGACTCTGCATAGGTGTCCTAAGAGCTCAGTAGAAATCTACAATTAATAAGGATTTCTTATAGTCCAGTCACACATGACAACACTTCTAAATTGCCAGCAAGAGTTTCTAAGACAAGTAGTAGCACGTTTTATGCTCTAGAAAAATTTCAGTTCTAAGTAAAACTCAGTATCCTGAGTCTGGATTGTTGGACCTGTTGAACTGACTGATTGAGGCACTACTATAAATTTGTCTGTGACACCGTGATGTTCCTATTTTCTTTGATTGCTTTTGTCTTACAATGACAAAAATGCTGAACTTTAGTGTAGCTCTTATCTCTTGTATACAGCATGTCTGAGAAACTACATTTCTCCTTAAAAGCATTGCTTCCGAAATCATGATTTCACGAATTGTGACTTTCATTTTCCTGTCATGGCAGATCAATTCTTTTATTCCCTGTATGCTGGCATTGGCAACACAAGCTCAGACTTCAGTCAGCTGAGTTAGGACTGTGTGTAAACCATAGGGACTCTGGAACTACAGGTTGATACTTGATGGATGTGAGTTAATTTTGCATTTTTCCCTATGTCTCTTTCCAGAGTAATTGCAAAGAACTCAGATTCTTCAGAGCAGTGCAGATATTGGATGCCTTTCTTGGGTGATCAATAAAAAGTGTGCATTTCAGGGCTGGGTGTTGCAAGTCAAGGAAGCATAGCCCACCTACTTCAGCAGATTACATGCCTTCCAAGAATGTTATTCTTATAATCACAGAAATAACTGAAATATAAGTGGAGGCATTACAGCTTAGAGGAGACATGTCTAACATGTTCCTCTTTAGCTACACCCAAACTTTTCATGTTTACTTTTCTCAGAAGGGGAGGGATGGATGTATTTTTCTGTCTCCATCCCTTGCTGCCTTTTTGCATTACAATGCTCAGCATATCAGCAGACAGCAAATATGTACTCAGAGTTCAGACATAAAGACTTTCTTTTATTCATGGTACTAGAAGGTAAACAGACTGATTTTTTTAAAAGCTGATTTGTGTCAGGGCAGCTTTGCTCTCTCGTGTGCACTTAAACACTTTACTTTGAGGTTGCACTTGTGTTCTTGAGGCCTAAGAGCTCAATTCTCAAGTATAAGATGCCGGACCATCGTAGGATGTGAGTGTAGGGTGGTGTTCAGGGAACCTTTAAACTGCAAGAAGCAGGAATGTCCTCTGTGAAAAAGTGCAAAATATGGGACTCTTGAGGAGGTGGGAGCACTGTTGGCTCTAGTTTATTAAAAGACCATCAAGCTGAAGATAAATCTGTCGTTGTCCTGGGACTTTTGGACAAGCACAAGCATAGTGAAAGGCTAGTGGCCAATGAACATGCTGCAGGAATATGTCAGAAGTAAGCGTGCTGCAAGGTTATACAGTCAAAAGTGGTTCTTTGCCTCCTTTCTTTTTTCTTCCCCCACTCTAAATATAAGTATCATCTTATGGTGGAGATGGGTTTAATGGTGAATGTCAAGTTTTGGAGTAATACAGGTGCTCAAGTAGAGAATAGCATCCGTGTACTTAAGATCTTTAGAAAGGTTAAAAAAGAAGTGTGAAAGAGGCTTTTGTAGTATATTTATACATGGTTCTAGGAACATTTAAAAGTGATTTCTTCCTGTAATAGCTTTAGTCCACCTGAGTCATGGCCTTATACAGCATTTAGTTAAGACTGCCTCTAAAGTAAGTGTCCAGTATCTGTTAAGAAAAAAGATATGATCCTCTTACAACTGAAAATGAAAAGTAGGACTTCTATGCAGAACATTTCTGGAGAATGTGCTGAAGCTCTTCATTTGAATGGGGCAGGCACATTTGTATATAAGAGTAAGGAGTTAAAGTCCATCGAGTTAGTCCTCTGTGCTGTGAGCTTACTGCCCAACTTGAATCTTAAGAAAACCATAGATATTGATCTTTAAAATGGGGTGAACTGTAGAATATGACAGAAAATAAAGAAGTGATGGTGATGCTGCTATTCATTCTTACTGGAGGAAACTATTATCTTTATTCCTACAGGTCTAGTTACAGCAACTGGTGAAAAATCCAGTGCACTGTAGTATTCCTGAAGTGGTATTCCAAGTAGAGATAGATGTTCTAGGTTGTGTCCTTGTGTTCTTTTGGCCTCCCTGAAGGCTTGATTTTTGTCACCTCTGTGTTGTGGCCTTGCTTCCTCTTCACTTGATCTGTGCTAGAATATTTAGTCCCAGAAGGGCTCTCATCTCCTTATGGGTGGAGCAGGTTGCTGTCATAGCACTGTAATACCTTGTGACTGGCATCTGGCCTGATACAGGGAATAGTTTGGCCCATACCAAATAAATACTCTTACATAAGTAAGCATTAAGTTACAGTGAGGATCACATTTAGATACCACCTATTCTTTATTGCTCTTCTGAGGTTCATTTGTTCTTCAAGATAAAATTACACATCCAGTATGAAGACAGTTGATGGCTGAAAATAAATCTGTTTGCATAACCTTTTACTGTTCTTTGTTGCAGCTCTCAAGTTCCACTTACAAATATAGGAGTGAGGAATTCAAGAGACAGTTTTCTCATCTGCCAGACTCGGAGAGACTCATAGTAGGTAAGAAGTAATCACAGCAAGAGTCCTTGTCTTCTGTTTGATGACTTCAGGTTGCAGTCCTGTCAAAGCATTTTGGGTTTTTTATGGCAAATTCTAACTACAGCTGATAACTCCCTATTCTCCGGTCTTTGAACTAGCATGAGATACCTTCAAGGAAAGTCAGGTCCATATTCCTCTCCCCTACTACTGCCTGCTTTGTGGAGAAAAAAAAAAAGAGGGGATGTTGTTTCTGAAACCTGTTAACTAGGTAGATCACCCTTAACAAAAACTTTCCCCTTGCTCCCTGGAACTAATACCCTTGCCCAAAGCACCTTGATTAATGTGACTCCTGGGACTGAGTGACACAGTGGGTGGTTGTAATTTAAAAGACTATTTTTCAGATGAATGGGAGAGGAAAGAAGCAGATGTCAGAGAATATCAATGTGATGCATAACTTTTCTCAACACTGAAATAGTCCTTTTCCAGCTCTGTTTCACTCCACTGCAGAATCCAAAGAAGGCAAGCATGTAACCCTACCTCCTTTGCATAGTGATGCACCTTATTCCTTCCTTTATCACCTGTGTTGAATTTGAGTAACAAATACACTGTATATTTTCATACAGAAGTGGCATTGTGACTGTTTAAAGTTCATCTCTCATTTTATGCAACTTTTAAGGAAGCAAATATTGACAGGCCATTTTGTGTATGCTTGCAGTATGCCAGCAACAGCTCTGAAGCAGTTAAATCTGTCTTTTTCCAGCCTCAGGAGGCAGTTAGCCTCTGAAATGCCTTCTGCATTTTTAAAATACTTCAGTAGGGATGTAAAAGAGAAGGAAAGGATATTACTTCAAAGCATTGTTTTGATGTTTCTCCTTACACTTGATTGATGCAGAAAGCCATGGAGCAAACTCTGAAGCAGTTTCAAAGAAGAGACTGTATAGGATTTAGAGAAAGATTTAGTAATGGGTTAATCTCAATTTATTCCATCAGAATCAAAGCCACTACTTTTATATAATTTTTTTTTGCCCCATAAAAAGCAGTGTTTCCTTGAAATGACTTTTTGCATCTTCTAAGCAAGGAGCTTTTCCTTTGCTTGGTGTAGAGAAACTTGGTACAGGCTTTACAGTGCTCCAAGAAGCCATTGCTTGCTGCTGTTCATTAAAAAAATTGTCACTCCTTCTGTTTTTAAATCAGCTGTTAAAAATAAGCAACTATCCCAATGTAATGAGCACTGTATGTAAAGACTACATAAAATATTAGTTTCTTAAAATGAAAGGAATTACTTAGATGGTCTAAATGGGAGCTTAAAGGCGTGCCACTATGATTTGCTTGAAAATGTTGTTTTCGAGCAACATTAAGTTACTGGTTCTGAAAACTTTAAAGGAGAAATGCTAATCTCTTCCATTTGTTTTGATATTCTCTTTTGTGTAGGTAGGTCAGAGTGGGGTTGCTCATCACTTGCCTGGTGGTGACTTTCATAGGTCTGAATCCCTTTCTTAGAAAACACAGTAGTCAGATGCAAGCTTCTTCGTAATGCCTTCCTCAAGTCCTTGACTTCAAACTCCTGTTGCCTTCCTCTTGTCATTATTTTGGTATCTGACTGTTCTTAAACATGCACTTACAACTAACTTTAGATTTAGGCTTCTGTAGTTGTATTTGTAGTTACATGTCCAAGGGCTTGTATACATGCCTCATTCTTGTTACAAGAAAATTTATTTCCATTTGATTATTTGAGGGGAGAAACGCTAGAGAATTCTAAAAATCATAATAAAAGCTTCTGTAAATGCAGATACAGCTTGAAGTTAGGATGCCGGAGACTCCTAAACTTCTTGATATTTGAACAACAACTGTATTTATTATGCTCTTATACTACATAAAATCAAAATCCTGGCTTGGACAATACCAGATACAAAGCTATTAGGTACCTCTAAGGGTAAAATCACTAATATATATTGCATCAATACATACATTCTGCATATTTTCTATACATTATGTAGCCTTCTTTAGGTTGGAGCTCCCAAAAGACATCCGCCTTAATTATCTAGCAGCAGTACTTCTGAAATTTCCTTTTGCTTGAATCTTCAGGCCCTGAAATTGGGAAAGCTCTCTGAGATTTTTAACAAGTGCGACTAAATCGTCTGTTCTTGTTCTTAACTGGCAGGTATCTGATGATGGGTGGGATGTTTTAGTCAGAGACAGTATCATAAAAACGACAGTCAACTTCAGGAAATATCCCCTGCCTCAAGACCTGGATAGCTGAAATCTGCCTGTCAGTGTGTCACTCTGCAGATAGTTTTAGCTAGTGATAGGATCTGTTCAGTGGAAAACTATTATCTTACTACAACATATGAACTACTGTTTGTAGGAGTTGACAGTATAATCTGTTGTACTATAAAATGTTTGTGTATTCTGTTGTTTAGGTGCTGTGAAGTCTGACTAATGAATACTTCTCCCATGTACTCCTGATCTTGCCTGACACCTCTTCTCTGAAAATTTAAGATAGTGCACAGGGGTTGATAGATGGAGTGCTGTCCTCACACAGATGTACCATCAACTGGCTTTGGGCTGTTCCCAGAGCAATGGTCTGGATGCAAGCCAGTACAAGTCTGCCTTTGTAGACTTCTCAAAAGTGAATGAAATGGAGTTTTATTGTACTGTAATACTCCATCTCATTTTACTTAACAGGTTTGGGTCAACTGTGCTGCAGTCAGTGGGTGAGTAACTTGCTCTTGCTCTCTGTACAGATTACGCCTGTGCACTCCAGAAGGACATCCTGCTGCAAGGACGCTTGTATCTCTCTGAAAACTGGCTCTGTTTCCACAGCAACATTTTCCGATGGGAGACCACGGTAAGATCTCTTAGCTCACTTGAATCCCACCTTTTCTTTGTCCTAGGCTATCAGGATATAGGATTAGAGTCTCTCAGATCTCGTCCTGTCAATCTCATGCTAGTAACTGGGCTTTGAAGAAAGAGCCTGCATCCCTGAGTGGAAATGCAGATCTGTTCTCTGTAAAGTAAGAACAGCAATGGAGGCATTTGAATGCTGAAGTAAGCCTGCTTAGGCAGTCATTCAGCATAAGAAGTTTAGGAATTATGCTAAAGCTGGCTTTTTACATTTCTGGATGACAATTTGCCTTTCCTTACCATGCAAAGTTGTCTTATAAAGGAATGTAACACAATCTTCTACTGTAAGTCCTGGGGCATGACATGGTATGTGGTGATGCCCTATTCAAGAACTATCCAGCATTGACCCTTACTTGACTTGGCCTTACATATAGATATCAGCACCTAAGAACAGCTGAAGGGAATTGATAAATGACTTCTGCAAGTTCTCATACTGTGGTTGGTGGCTTTGGAACAGTACAAGCAAAGGTAGATATTTGTGATATGTTGGCCTGTATTTCTGTCAGATTAGGTTAATCAGTTAAATTTTTTTATTCAAACAATTGTTGCATCTGCAGTAGAACTTGCATGAAACAATGAATAAGGAAAGGAAGATAACCTAGCAAACAGAGGATGGACATATCAAAATGTTCTGTGAACTCTGAGACTGCTTATAACTTAAGTTAGTATCTCACATTTGCGTGCTCTGAAATACACAGGACAAACAACAAATAGCTTGTGTATCTAAGACTGTGAGGAGCTGTTAAAGTACTTAACTGAAAACCAAGCTTATTTTTGTCAGATGGATTTGATGGTAGAATATTTCTTATTTTAGATGTGAAATTGATTAAAAAATAAACCCTTTGGAATGATACCCTTGAATATATAAACCGTTCAAAGACTGATTGTTTTTTTTTTTTTTTTTAAACCAAAACAGCATACATCCTGGTAACCTGTTTCTGCCTGTGTAGCAGAGTGATATCTTCAGCAATACCTTTAGGCAATCTGAGCTCATCAGCTACAATGGTAGAGCCAAGTTTGGGACCTCATTAGCAGGCTGTGTTGTTGCAAAGAGAGAGGGAGTAAGTGGAGAACGTTCTGCTCACACAGGAAAAAAACAACTTAGTTCTGTATGTTCCTCCTTTCTCTGAGCTGAATGGCAGCACAGCCTTATATTCAAGAGAAGAGGGGGTTGGCTGGAAGAAAATGGCTTTTTGCAGCCAATCAGACCATGTTCTTCTAAACAGAAGCATTTCAACTACCAGTATACAAGTCAAATGTGCCTAGGCAGGAAGAATTTCTTGTAGTGACTGGACTGCAAATAAAATTTTGAAAATGGGATGTATTGTAAACTTTTGTGAGATAACACAGTCTGTTATATTATCTCTCTCATCTGTGTCCCGATTTATGTATAGCATTCTGATTGGGATTGACTTTCAGATCTGTGATTTGTGTTTGGTTGGGATTGTGGCTGGAGGAGTGGAAGAAAAGCAGAAAGAATCACTTACTTCCCTAGTCCTAATGTGAAAGAAGAGGAGATGACTCTTAAGTCACTTCAGATTCTACCTTGAAATGCTTGCTGTTAAAGCAGCAGGTGGAGGCAGTAATTGCATTTGTGATCTCATCTGAATTGCATTCCAGGGTTTGGGGTTAGTTTGAGTTCCTCTTGCATGTTCTATAACTTCTAAATTTTTTGTCATAGGTTTTTTTTAATATGTCTCATTAAATGTGTTTCTGCTTAGATTTCTATTGCTTTGAAGGATATCACTTTCATGACAAAGGAGAAGACTGCTCGTCTCATTCCAAATGCCATACAAATAGCAACAAAAGGAGAGAAGGTGAAAATCTGTTTTTTAAATATGTTTTTGCTAAATGATAGAGTCCAGAACACAGCACTTGTTCTAGTATATATTTGCGTATGTAACTTCCCTGTCAAATGTTTAAACATGATTGGGATTAGAAGACAGACTTAGGTTTGGTCCCTGTGCATGTTTGCGTGATAATTCAACTCCAGTTTGACTGCAGAATCCCTTAGTGGTATTGAAACAGTAACCAGAAAGTAAGAGTTTGTCTAACCTATTCAAAGGAAAGCTAAAATTTAAAGCCTGAATTCAGAATGTTTATTCTTCATACTAAAAATATATCAAAGTCACTGGATTTCATGTGCTCCTTGAAGAAAACTATTGAAAACAATGGGACTGTGATGTCACAGGTTTGGAGTAATGGAGAAATTTACCCCGAAATATGTGCTGAGAAATGAAGTTTTTGAGTGTGTATTTGAAAAACTGAAAAGCATGATGTAGAGTCTTATGTGCAGTACACTTTGTGATAAGTTCTTCTATAAATGCCTCGAAAATAATAATTCTTGGCAAAGAACAGAGCTTTCCACAGTGAACCTGGAGCTGTTCTTTGGGAAGCAACTGTGATTCATCATATTTGGCTGTTCCCTCTCAATTCATCTAGTATTAACTTTCAGTGACAAGGAAGATAAGACCTCTTTGCTAAAAAACCCCACTTTCCAATGGGAAAGATTTTAACACTTGAAATGATGCATATAATTTGATTTCCTATTTTAATTATTTTAATTTCACATCATCTTGTGTGAAAATGTTAGTAAAAGGTTTATGTGGCAGAAGAATAGAAATAGCTGCAGCCTGTAAGAAATAGGTATATGTGTTTCTGATTTGTCCAACCTCCTGTGGGAAAAATTTAAGTGTGTTTAGCTTGAGGAGGAACTCACATGGCCAGAATTGCAAGTGTCTTCATATACTGTGTGGACATTGGGGGATATACTCTTAATTGCTGAAAGTGATACAAGCTGTGGAACCTGAGAAATACGACACCCCAGGTTTGTTGAATGTGAAATGAGGCAAGCTGTTACTGATAACCTTGGGATATTCAAGATACAAGGAAGCATTCTGGGATTCTTGAAAATAGCTATGTGAGCTTTTTTTTACCTTCGTTTCTTTCTGCAGTTTTTCTTCACGTCATTCAGTGCAAGAGACAGAAGCTACCTCAGTATCTTCCGTTTGTGGCAGAATGTGTTGCTGGATAAGGTAAGCTTGTCTGCCTCAGTACCTGTGGTTAAGCAACCAAACCAACTTTTTCTAATGTAGACAGACATGCCTCTGGAGAATAGGAGACTTGAAGTTAGCTTTTCCTTTATGACTTAGAATTCTAATCTGATGTTCTGCTTTGGTTCCTTGTACTTTAGATCACAGATGAAATTCTCATCTTTTCCTTCTCAGACTGCCACCTACAACTCTGCTGTTGAAGGAGCATTTTGTCTTTGCATATAGGTTGCATGCTTCTCTTCACTATGAGCTCAAGCATATGTTACTAAATTGATATACATTTGCTTCACATTTTCTATGCTGAATTTGTGATCAAAAAGGCAAGAGGTTTTCTCAGTGAAAACTTTCAAGGAAGAAGGCCAAAACTCCTCCTCAGCTAAGTTAGCTGAACCTTTGCCAGCCAACACATTACAACTCTGCTGACCTTGAATAAATGCTACTAAGGCAGGCTGTATGATATGGAAGTGTATTTTTGCAATTTTGGCTAGTTAGCTTGATTTATATTGCAATTTGTGGATACTTAAGCTAATCTTTCTAAAAATGCACTCATGCTTTTGCAGAACATCACTGTAAGAAAGGCAGTTTTTGTAAACCAATTCCTTCCTGTTTGTCTCTCATTGTTTAAATATTTTAACACAATTGCAATTACACACTGAAATATCCATATATAACACTGCAATGATCCCCAAAGGTTTAAAGCTGTTGTGCTACTTACACATAGTAGCTGCACTTTTTTCTTTTTATTAGATGAATTTTAGGGCGGACTAGAGACACTTTTTGTCAAAACAAAAGCTGAAAATATAGGGAAGTGCTATTTAAGGCAAGGCCAATGTTTCCTGCAAATCTCGTCCCTCAAATCAAACACTATTTAATTGTAACTTCATAACCATCTTGTCTTGAATCCAGCCACAATGTACTACATCACCTTTTGACTGGAATGTGCAAATGGAAGTAACCTTGCTTTCTTTCATTGTGCAGAGTTTGTCAGAAATGGCGTTTATGCTATTCAGTTGATTAGTTTGTGGGGCTGGAGGGTCAGTGTATGGACATTCAGGTATACAAACCTATCCTAGGGCTGCAACAGAGGCAACAAGCTTTGTATTGTTCAGTATTAGTTCTTTTTGTGTGTTTCTTCTCTGTGATGCTGAAATGAGTGTCACGTTAGGATCAATTTTTCACTTTAGAGCACTAGCTAAAGGATAGATAAGAAAGCAGGAGGCATGGACTTGAATGCAAGATGAAATGAATTAAGCCAGCAGGTTTTAGTAACCCGTGCATTTGAGTAGCTTGGGAACTATCCTTATTATTTCTATCAAATCTTGCTGTTAGCTTGCTTGCATCCTCACTGAAGTATGTTAAAAGATAAATCTATTTATGCAAATTTCTGCTTGGGGTTCTCGGTTGTAAAATGGAGCACAGTCATGAGGTGTATGTAGGGCTTTTTAATGTAGTATATTTGGAACTATTATTGAAACAGGATTTCTGTTAGGTTGATCCTACTTCTGAAACATAGTAATGACTTCTGATTCTCTGCTAGAATGTGTTTGAGTCACCTGTCAGCCTTCTTTGTGGTATTCTTTACTAGATAAAGCTGTAGAGAGGCACTGTGGAGTTGAAAGTAGAAATTGAAGTTGCTGGAGCTGGATCCACTGACTAGAATGGCAGCTGTCTACTGAACTAATACTAAATGAGAGCCCTTGGTGTTTTCAAGTAGTTTTGCTGTTTTTTCCCCACCACTCCAATGTCAGGAGCAGCATACATTTGGAAAATGTCTCGTTCACCTGAGGCCCTGCCATGATATGCAGTGCCTGAGTATGTGCAGTCTGGTGTTCCTGGCTTCAGTGATCAAAGGAATGCCATCAGAATTTGTAAGGCTTTTGACAAAAAACAAATCTCACTCTGGAACCAGTTCCAAAAGGAGCTGGTTTTAATGTTTCTTCTGCAAATAGCAAAATGTTTTAAAGCCTGTGAATAGCTTGGTTATATTCTGGAGCATATCTACTAGACCTGGAGATGACATCCAACTGTTAAATTATGAAATAAAGTTGTCATTAGAACTCTGACTATAGGTGTCACAGTGCTGGTTTGTGCCACCTGATGGTAAATAATCTCCAGTTTTCAGGATTTGGACCCAGGGGACCGGAATTATATTTGCTTCAAGTCAGGTCTGTGCAGAGGTAATTTTCAGTCTGGCCTCTTCAGCACTCCTGGGCATAGATTTCATGCTATGAAGTCTCACCTCTGAGGAGTGACCAGCCTGCTTTACCTGACACACCTTAAACTTTCACCCTCTGCAGACTTCTTGGTGGGGTCAGCGTAATACCCTTTCCCAGATCTCCATCTGGTGGCCGTTCTGCCTTGTACCTCCCAAGTACCGCATGTCCTAGGTGGTTGAATAAGTAGTCCTTTGACAAGTCTGCCTTTCTATTTGAAGTGACTTGCACTGTGCAAGAAAACCAGCAAATGGTTACATGCTGTGCTATGCCCAGACTTACTTCATCCATCAAGATGCTTTCCCCCAGCTTTGCACCACTGCTCTGACAGGACTCCTAGTTCCCTTTAGCTCAGTTACAAATCTGTGGTTCATAACTTCTTCAGACCTTGCTCATAATACACTATAGCGTGTTTGGTGCCCTCCACCTTTAGTTCCTCTGTGAATCAGTGGGTATTTCCTCTTATCATTATCACAGGCCTTTCTTAGGCTTTTTATTTTTATTAAATAGTCTTTAAATATCTGCAAAGACTTTTTTCTTTGAAGGAAAATTCCTTTTTTTTTTCCCATTCCTGTAGCAAAATATGTGCTGAGTGAGTCTTGTAGGCTTTTACCTTGCCATTGTTTTTTAAATGATCCAGCATCATGGAAAATAAGGAATCATTAATGCAGGTCTGGAAGAGACATGACACCGGTCTTGATAAAACAGATAGCTGCTTCCACATCCACTGCAGCTTTCAATAATACTTCAGTTTATAAAATCAGCCAAAATCCTTTTTTGCAGGGGGCTTTCCAGATTGGAACAAGAAGTTTATTTATGACCACTATTGACAATAAGAGCAGGGCCATTCACAGTTTTGCTTTATTTTCCTAAACCTTATGGGTGTCAAATATCCCTCAAGTTTAAGGGAGAAGGAACAAATTAAAATGTAATTAGGCAGGTCATTCAAATCCCAAACAAACACAGCGCTCCTTATTTCTAATGGAACAAGATCTTAACTTAACATGGCCTCAATTCCCATGAGTCCTCTGCCTTAGAGTTGGATTTATTTTCCTATTGTTCTTCTTCTGCTTTGCTGGGTAGAGATTTGCACCTGTCTCCATAGACATTGTAGCAGGTAAGTCTAGAGGTGTGAGAAGGGATCAGCATTTCTGATCAGTTGGGCTGCTTGTGGCAAACATCTCCCTGGACAGCAGTTCTGCCTTCCCCAGCAGTTTCTCAGGGAAGGTTGTGTACAACAAAATTAATTTAAGAGATGAAAGAAGGCTTGGTTTGATTCTGAGCTTCATGTTCAGGCAATTAGAGGGAGAGTTTGCTGTTTCCCTCCTCTGTTCTGCCAACAATCAGAGTTCTGTATCAGAGTTGCCTGGCAGGAGTGTGGTGAGGGTTGTCTTTTTAGTGAACCTGTATGGCATGCCTTGTTCTTATTTCTGCATTTGTCCATAGAAGGTAAAAATCATCAGTTTTGCTTCTGTTGGTGGTACTCTGTAGTGTTGCTAGTGCCATGACACTGCTTTGTCTGGCATGAAGCAAAGTATTGATGATCTATGCTCTGCTTGAAAAGACAAAAGTGTATCCCAGCTGCTTCTTGTAGCCTTTGTTTTTGTATGCAAAGAGAACCGAGGAAAAACCCAGTGTAGACCATCACCTTGAATGGGCAAAGTAATTCATGTTTAGATTGTGCCTTTCAAGCTTCAGAGCTTCTCTAAGCTGTCCTCTCAGAAGCAGAAATCTGACCCAGAAAATTTATGTCCTTCTTTGCTTTCAGAACTGACTTTTTCTGATAGAATAAAGCAAGACTTGTTTGATCTTGGCTTGTGACCATTAAGAACTTATTATATCTAGCTGAGCTAGGAATAATTGAGCAGAGTGCAAGAATCCTGTTTTAGAAGCAGAAGTTGGAAACATTGCTTTTACAAAACAGGAAACAGCTTTATAGATTCCTTTGTAGAAGTTGAAAAGCTTCTTTGCTTACCTCGAACTATTGAGCTTACTGTGTAAGGGCAGACTGATTTGCCCATAGACAGAACATACTGGTGAATTTAATTAGCAACATTAGCTCTGTGCCATTATGACTGGGAATCAAGGCATTGGCAATATTGGGCCACAGAAATGAAAATGGCTTTGATTCCTGGTTGGAAGGTGTGCTAGCTAAGGATCCACCTCAGTTGTATTTGGAAACCATGTCATGTCCACCCCTGTTTTTGGGCCATTTAATAAGAACAGCTGTAGGTAGTTGTTTGTGGTTATGAGTTTATTGCCCCAGAAGACAGAATGCCCGGGGAAAGTCAGGCCAGCTGTAAGTGGATGCACGTGTTTCAGCACTGCATTGCTCTGTAGAACAAACCCCCGTGCACAGGGAGGCTGGCATTAGCCGCTATGACCCTTGCTTTATAGCTGTGTGTTTTGTGTTTTAATGTTTACTTTGCCCTCGCTACGATTAAATACCTTGAAACTGATCTCTGCCAATAGGGTGCTTGCTGCCAGCCGCTTTCTGAAAAGTCCCAAACCGCGTTGTGCTGGAAAATACCCGAGCCAAAAACCCTTCCTGGTCACCCGAGGTGGGCTCTTGGCCCCGGCGCTCGGGGGCAGCGGCTCCCGTGCCAAGCGATGCGATGCAGCGCGGGGGGCAGCGGGGCCCGGCCGGGAGCGGCGGNCTGTCTGAAACCGCGGGTACTGTAACTAACCCTCGACAGGTGAAGCAAGCGGGGGGGGAAGGATCATTTAAAGGCTCTTTAAATAATGTATGGGTATTTAATGTCATCATTTCATGCAAATAGTAAGCACCGCTTGTGTTACTGCCTCATTAGCGCAGCCTTGTTCCCTTGATCAATATGGATGGTGACCGAGGCACATTTTCCAGTGTGGTGTCTCCTGTTTTAAGATCACTGGTACTGCTCTCTGAGCTCTGTCAAATAGCAAAACCTTTTATTTCCTCTCTCTTTTTTTCGCACCCCCAACCCCCCCAGCCCTTTACAGCCGAGGTGGACTTTGAAACTCATTGCTTACTTTACAGATATGAATGGCTCGTACTACTTTCACCTCCGAGCTTTCCTGGTGGTTTAAGAGAACTTAAATATGTCTCGGTAGCTGTGGGAATTTGTGGAACAGGATAGAGATATTGTAGAGAAGAAGACTTTGCTAGCGGTGAGTCAAGGTCATCCTGAAGAAAAGCAACTATTTTTCGTAAAGAGGGTGCGGGTGGTACAAAGTGAGAAACTCCTGTCCCACCTTGGCGAAGTGGGCAGTTGGCTGACCTAGACACCAGTGTAGTGACTGAAATGCTGGCCTCCCACAATTTGTAAAGTACTCCAAGCATCCTCAGGAAACAGGTGGGTATCTATTAAGCAGTTTGTTTGGAATCAAAGAGGTACTTACTTACCTTGTGCCATGTCAAGTGAAGTTCAAGAGGGAGGTACCTTGAAGGTATCTGTGAAAATATTGGTGATCTGTGAAGAAGCAAGTAATGGCTACAAGTGTGTGTTTTCTTAAAATGGTGATTTTTCTTGTACCTGGTGTTATTGGTTGAACAGCAATGGAAGTATGGAGTAGACAGGAGTACAGCTGCCCAAAATGCTGAAACCCAATCTCGGAACGTGATACCTGAATGCCTTCGGTCCTTGAGAATTGAGGTTAAAGGCTGTGGCGTAATTCAAACTTGTTGCTGTTTTTCCTCCAGTGCCGTACTGTCCCATACTGTGGTTCTTGACTAGCTTGCTTTGTTTCAGAGGCTTACCAAGCAGGAATTCTGGCAGCTGGTGCACCAGAGCTATGGCTCTGAGCTGGGCTTGAACAGTGAGGAGATGGAGAGCTTCCACTCGTCGTCTGAGGACAACGGGCAGTCTCGGTAAGGAGGGGCTGTACAGCCCATTGAAACACCTGGGGAGAAGCAGTCTCCTTTTTCTTAGAAACTAAAGAGCTGCTGTAGCCTTACCAGAAAGGTTGAGCCTGTAGTAAAAGGAAGCAAAGGTCTGAACTGCGTAGACTGAGTGTGCATAAAAACTTGACTATGTGAATTTTTTAAAATAGTAGCAGTGCGGCTGAGGTCCCTTATAAGAGGAGAGAGGAAGACCTTGTTCTCCCTGTATCTGCTTGGGGACCAGCATAAGGGAGCTTAAATACTATCCTTTTCACATAATGGTGCCTAGTCAGCACCTGTGTTCTCTTCAGCAGTTTGGAAGGTTAGAATAGAGTGGAGCTATGCCATGGTTCAGGCACTTTTTTTCTTCCCTTCCTCTATGGAGTCTGAAATGCTTGTTTTGCCTTGTTCTCCTGATATCTGGGGTCTTAGCTTATTTTTGTATTGTCCTCTGCTTGAATTGAGGAACAGGAATAATAATATAATAAGCTGGAATAATTGTAATAATAATGATGTGGTTTTTTGAAAGAGTTGCCTTGATTTTTTTTTTAACATGTGTGAACTGAATAATGACCTGCCAGTGTCAATCTAATAACAGCACTGTACATATCTCTGTGTAAATAAGCATGACTCTACAAAAGTGAACAATGTAATTTATGTCCCTTCAATCCTGTGTTATCTGAGTATGTTTGTGGGAAAAGTGTCTTGAGTTCATAACAGGCTTCAAAAGATATTCTGTTAAATAGTTTCTGATTTTTTTTGTTTGTTTAATTGGTTTGGATTTTGTTTTTGGCTTGCTTGGTTTTTTGGGTTTTTTCTGTTACGTTTTGGGTTTTTTCTGTTAAAAAGTCACAACATTGCAACTTCATAACTAGCAATGCAGGAAAAAATTATTTTCTGACATTTCCTTAAAATATTTTCCTTCCATGTTACTTATAAGCTGTATCTGCTTCCTGATTTCCCACAGCACTCACTTTCTTGCTTTTATTAACCTAATGATCAGAGGCTGAATCTTCTGAGAGGTGCCTGGAATGAGGAAAATGGCTCCATATTAATGAGCTATATGTGGGAAGAATGACTTGGTAGTTTATAATGTTATCTGAACAGCCATGTTTCCAACGCAAAAATCACAAGACGCTTTCTTGGATTTCTCAGTGCTTATATCTCCAAAGATATCTTCCTTATTGGTTTGGACAGATCCAGCATTTGTGATGATTCTGGAGAAAGGGATGAAAAACTACCCAAAATGATTGGTTTAGTTCGTGAGCCCACGCTTCAAACAGAAGGAGAGTCACTCAACAGACACATGTTGCCAGGAGTAAGTGCTGACAGAGCCTTTCTTGCTGTTTTTTTTAGCTGATAAGCATATGTGCTTAACTTGTATGTCTGTAAGCATAGGTAGAATGAAAATGTAACTTCCAAAGAAGTCTGTGAGAAGTCAAGAATGTTTCTTAAATTTGAAAATGAGCAAAATATAAGAGAATATTGTTGGTGTGAGCTTGAGCAGTGCTCTGTCACTAATTTGCTGCACAGCCTGACTACAATGCTGAGGCTTATGCCCTGGTCTGTTTTTTGTTCTTCCTTTGAAAACATAATTTCTTGATTTTTCTCATCCCATTCCCAAGGGGACCATATTTGTGTTTTATCCAAGTGCTTTTTGAAAGTAATGCCTTTTTCACTTCCAGTGCTTTCTTGCTTGTGCTATTTGTCATTTAAAAAGGTATCTCCTCTTACGTTAGTGTCTCTCCTATACCTAAGGCTTGTTAAAGAGCAGTTACACTTTGTCATCCTTGCCTTCAAAGGTCAGTTGTGCTGTTGTGAATATATGAAACCTTTTTTTAATGCTTCAGAAGGAAGGGGAAACCCCCCACACATGCTATAAGAGGGATTAATTTTACCTTGATGCCTTGGGTTAGTACAACTGAACAAGCATGAATGCCTTGTGTTCATTCATGTTATATGAACTTGTGAATGTGTTTGGCTAGTGTGAACAGCTAGTGCATTAGTAGTGATATCTGAGATGGGCACAGTGTCCAGTGCAGTAACTGGGGCTCCTGTGTGCAGCTGTAGTCCTAAAGAGTTGTAGGTATTTTCTCTTGGTTGTTAGGTATCTCAAAGATCTTGGAAAATAAAATAAACCACTAATGCAATTTTTATAAGCTTCAGTAGGGCTGGGTACCTAATCACCAGTTTTACTTTGGTGAATTTGGGGAAGGAAGGAGATTATTTTAATAGTTTTTACTACCCTGTAAATCCTGTGTCTTTTGTCACTTGCTAAAACTGATCTGGAGGTTAAGTAGGATTTAAAAAGTTCTGCCAAAATCAGAGTTAATGGCTATAGACTCAGCCAGTAAACAATATTGGTGTTTCTCAGATGTTAAAAACTTAGTTGCTTGAGTGATGGGTATTCCTCATGGACTCCCTAGCAGTATAAAACAAGATATTTGGAGAGTTGTGAGGTAGGCCTGAGAGGACTGGGGATGCTCCTGGAATTTGGGCTGTTTGGGATAACTAAAAATCTACACAGGTAGCCTTAGTTTGAACTAGTAAGTCTTATTTGTGCAAGAACAAGCCACTTAAAAATAATTGCTGTGCCTGGAAAAGTAGCCACACCCCAAGATGTCTCTTGCAGGTGCTAAATCTAATTTGGCATCTTGGTAAGGAGGGATGCCTGGGGATTTGGTGTGTAAAAATGCCAGGATTCTGCCATGAATAAACTGCCTCCGAAAAGTCTTTTAATTATAGTGTAAAAGTACAGTCTTGATAAATGCATTACTGTTTCAGGGTGGCTAAAATGCACGATGATTTTGTTTACCTGCATGTGTCACTTGGCATTACTCAATAATGTCCATGCTCTTTCCACAGCCCCAGGATTGCAGCATATTTTGTAGAACCACAAGGGCAGTAGGAGGAGGCAGTAATGCTTAGAATGTATTTATCAGAAGCCATCACAGTGAGGACACAAAGCACACTTAACCACCTTCCAAAGACTGGAGGGAAACAGGCTTAAACTCCCTTTACTGCTCTGATAGACAAAGTAAGTCCCAAAGCTCTCATAAAAGGAAGATCTGAATAGTGGAAGGGTTGGCTCTAGTATTTGGCCCATCTTGAAAAAAATATTAATAACTGTCTGTAGTCAATTGAGGAAAGTCTGAGTGGAACACCAGTCATGGCTCGTCTGCCTCTCAGTCCATGTGAATGTGGGAGCCACCTCATTGCTTGTTTCTGCAACCATCATCTTCCCTCCACCCTTTGCAGGGAGGCCTTCCAGTCCCAGATCTCGCTGTTCACAGGCTGAGCACCAAAAAAGCCTTGGCACATAGCTTAGCAGTAGTGGACTAGCTCAGGAGATAAATGTACAATAGGGAATAAATTATACATTTTTGGTGCCAGCTGACAGATCTTAAGATCTTTACTCTTTAGTGTGAAAAAAACCCCAAAACCCCATGAAATCTGTGTTAAACACGATCTGTTATTACAAAAGCCCCAGCTTGAATCTCTTCTTCCATGCCATCATGAGGAGCTTTTTTTTCTAGGAGCTGTTGCTTTTGTCTTCTGACTTGAGCCTGGCTTTCCTGCTCTGCTCATGGCATAGTGGGCTGCTCTTATGCTGCTGGTGGGAGCCCCACTTCACTAGATCCCTGCTTGTTGTCAAAGTGCTGTGAGAGTTCCTTGGGTTTGTGCTGGATCAGTGTGTCAATTTTTAGGCTGTTCTGTCATGATTAGCTCCTTTTTGACTTAATCCCTATTGGTATTTTGACATTTAATGTTGGTTCTGTTCTAGATCATGTTATGTGACTGAGTATAACTTACATGGGAGCTTTTCTCAATAGAAGCATTTGTTAACTGATCTGTTTTTCTGATTCAGTCTTCCTTTTTAATTTTTTTGACCCTGAAGGAGTACTTTTGTCTGCTTATTCTGCAGTCAGATTTATGCTTGCCTCTGTTTTCCAGCCACCTGCTTCCTAATAGCCCTTGGTTGCACAAAAAAGTAACAGGTTTTTATTTGGAAAAAAAACAAGAAGTACAGGAAGTACGTGATGACTGTTCAAGCAGGGGATGCTTTTGCTTTCTTGAGTCAATGCTGAGTAATCTTTAGGGATGATGGTTTTGCAGATGAATCAGAACAACTCAATTGAGGAGGCCTGATCGTATTTACTATGGTCCACACACTGCTTTTCGGGGGGCTGTGCTGCTCTTGATCCCAGATGTTCCCCTGGTAGTAGAGGAACATCTGAGGAGAGGTTTAGAATGAAAACTGATTCAAAACTGATTTTTGGGTGGCATTTTGAGATACACCAACTTTGTCCATACATTTTCCCTGGAGATTTACTTCTTTAAGTGTGCAATGGCATATATATTTAGCTGACAGTCCTTGTTTAAGGTTAAGAGCTGCATCATTGATTCAGTGACTGATGTTCAGGGGGATTTCCTTCCTGCTTGTATACTGGAGATGGCCAATGATACTCCATTGCTTTGTTTGTGAGAAGTAACATTTTATAGGTAGGATGGCTCTAGGCAGTATTTTAAAACTTTTTTTCAAAGGGTGATGGTGTCCTACAAAATAAGAACTTTTCAAATATGTAACTGAGGTAATCTAATCTTGCTGAAAGAGAAGGGCACCCTGCCTGTTTCAATGTGCTTCCCCTCTGGGTTGTTGGACTCTTGCTGAACTGTTAGGAAAAAAATAACCTGATGAATGCAAAGTAAATCTGTGTAAGGTTGATGAATTTATAAATGCTAATGTCAAAGCAGGCAAAGGCCTCAAACTGTGTAGATGGGTACAAGGGGACTGTCCCATTTAAGGGAGCTCTTGGTACCAACAGTACATACAAAAAAATCTGTTCCTTGTTACCAGGGTTTAGTAAAATATTTAAATGAAGGGAAGAGAGGTTGGCTGGGTGAGAGGAACGAGGGGGAAATTAGCATTTGACTGTGCGGTAATTGAGCAGATAGAATTTGTGGCTTACTTTGTATGGCTGTGTTTTTTTAACGAATCTTCCTTTTTTTTTTTTAATGATCTCTGATTACTGCTGTTTTTTCTTCTCTTGGTTGTTTCAGGTGGAAGAGTCCCCAAGTGAGAAGGAAATAAAGAGTCCTCTTCCGTCTTCAGAAAGAAAGCCTGCTAAGCTAGTTAGGAGCAGGTCTTTAGAGAAGTCCTTGGACCTTAATGAGAATGAAAATCTTCCAGAGAAGAGCAGTGCTTCAGATAGTGAAGAAGGTAAATCACTTAACAGTTGATCTGTAAGACGACATGACTTTGGTGTTCCATCTCACTTTCTCCAAAAGTTAGAGAACTTTCTGATCTTATGAAACTTGTTTGCTTATTTGTTTCACAGAATTGCAACAAAAACATTTTTTACCTTAGTGTCTGGAGGAAAAAAATATTGTTGGGTGTTTAGAATGAAAACAAAGAAATTGTGGGGTTTTTTTCTCTCTTTCGGTGGGTAGAGAGTTGCCAACAGCTTAAACTAAGTTTCTTGACAGTGGGGTGGTAGTAATTTCAAAGATGTTTCTTTCCTTTGTTTGCATTTCTTGGTAACTGAGGGAAAACGTTTCAGGCTGTTCTTAATTTTCTGAAAGATTCCCCCAACCTCCCACTTCTTTACACTTTCTTAAGGTTTATGAGCTTCATTGTTATTGGTGGAGTAAGCTGAGGAACTTACTGAAAGCCCAGGGAAGACAATCTCCCAGCTTTCAGGAGAATATTGTGCATAATCTGAAGATGAAAAACCTTCATGGCTATCTTGCAGCAGATGACACTCTCTGTGCAAACAGTATCTTAATGGATCCTGATATACCAACCTCATAACTCATATCTCATCAGCCAATACAAGATGGAAGGAACTCAGGTTCCTGGATGACAAACTTGCGCTGAGGTCTGTGGATGCTTGTGCTGTGGTCCCACAGTAGGCCCTGACAAGTTCTCACTTTCTGTAGTGAGATTTTCACTTACCCTGGGGAAGTTTTCTGTGCCAAAGGGCTGTAGTTGTTCAGACAGCTCACTGAACTTTGGTGGATATTCTGTAGTATTTGAATCTTGGATTTTGGAAATGCCTTTAAAGTGAAGTGTGCACAACGTGTGTTGGTTCCAAGGTTATATGGTGGTGAGCAATTAAAAGACAGAAAACCCCAACAGTAGTACTGTGCTCAGTAGCAGCAGCTGTATATTTCTTTCATGTGCAAAGATAATTTACTTGATCACTTGTTGTCAGGAATAGAACAGTTTAGTTAATTGAGGCCAGTTTTTAATCTCACTGAGAAATCTTGTGTCTTGTCATTTCAGAGTTGACAACTGAAGTTGTTTGCAGGTGTCATTACGGGGGGATTGTTGAGGTGTTCAGGAAAGCTTTAAGAGTTATGGATTGAGCTGGCTGCTTTCAAGTTGTGATTTTTGCCTGGGGATGTGCTTATATTCAATTAACTTTGCTGTTGCTTCCCCATACTGCTTCTGTGTTGGCTTGAGTTTGGATTCAACTCAATGTGTGTCAGGCATTATTATTTTTCTGAATATACCTACTTGAACAGGCTGTTGTTTATGCCATACTCCTCCACACTTAACAAGCTTCTCAAATTAATTTACTCTTTCACAGGTGTATCTTTTAGAGCAGCAGAAAGTTTTGGCCTTTGGATGTTTCAGATATTTTGCGGCTTTCCTATCTTCATGCCACTACATCTCTCTTCAATCTCTGGATTTTATTTTTTTTTGGCAAAGGTGTCCAGTGAAACTGATTAAAAAGTAGTCCTGTTGTCTTTCCTGCTGCTAGTTGCCTAAATGATAGCAGTAAATATTCTCTGCCATGCCTGCATTAGTAATGTTGAATAAATAAAGCATATTAAACTGGAGATGTCTCTTTAATAAAAAGACAACAGACTTTGTGCTGCTTTTCTTATTTCTTTTCCCTTCCCAAAGACTAGTCTTTTTTTATTCAGGGCAGGATTTTCTAGACTCACAACATTAATCTTTTCTCTCAGAATCTTCATGCTTAGAATTGTTTTCTTCTGTTTCTCTGTCTGTTTTCTGTTGCAGTTGCCCCACACTCTTACAAGGTGAATTCCTTCACGCAAATGAAACTAGCTTTCCTACATGGCAAAGGTTTACCCATGCGATTAATTTCTCTTGTGTCCTCTGGCTCATACTCAGGCTGCCCATGGAGGTGTCCTGGCAAATAAGGTGAGGGGCCAAGCTCAAGACTGTTCTTCACAACATTAATTCCCTTGTCCTAAGCAGTTCTCACCTTGGGGATGGGGGGGGTCTGCATCCCACTGTGCACCACTGGCCTGTTGACCTTGGTGTTTTTGTCCAGTTTCATAAATCAGAGTATAAATCCTGAGCCATGACAAATTTTTGGCTAAGCTAAACATTAATATCTGTGGCCTTAATTCTGAATTTCAGAAAACAGATTTTAGTTCAAGCATAGAAGACGTCTTTCCAACACAGGGCCAAGAGATCTTTAAAATTTCCTCAAGACTCTTTAGCATATAGGGTAGTTTGTTTATTTGTTTTCCATGACCATGTTCAGCAACATGAAATACTTCAAAGAAAGAAGGGGGAAGCAGGATATTGGACAAACGGTGTTTTCTGCTATAAGGCTCTACTATATACAGGGTGATCACACATTCCTGTTCTCCTTGTGTAACATGACAGACTTACTGTGTTGTTTCTATGTGTACTAATAACCATCTTAAATGTGTGATCTGCAGGAGAGCATAACTTCCTGCACCCTGGTGCTGCAAGATGGGCACAGCAGAGGCTTGACTGCATGCAGATAGTGGTAGATAGGGCATACAGTATTTGAAATACGGGATACTTGAAGTTAGGTTCAGGCCTGTGTTAGTTGTGTCCCTCCCCCACCCGACAGACACTTTTGGATATGCAGTATATATGAAGAGTAGCCCTGTTATCTTATTAGCATTTTAATCAAAATACTGAAAGGATATATTTTGTTGAAAAAAAAATTATTTACTTTGGTGTTTAGAGGATATATGTTTGAGTCACCAGAAGGCAAAAGTGGGGATTTTTATCTTGTGAACTGGAAAAAGCTAGCATTGTGACAGTATTTACTTAGTAGCTCCCCAAGATAATTCTGTAGTTAAAATATAGGACAGTTCACTGAAAATGGTTAATACTGCTGATACAATCTTTAAATAGATGATGTCTGGAACATGTTCACTTCTAGGAATTGGTTTTATTCACTTGATTTCAGGTTTATTTGGTTAAAAGCTTCTACCTACATATATTTCATGCAGCATGTAATTTTTCCCCATCCCCAGCAGTATAGAAAGTGCCAAGATTTGCATACGTACTTTTTAAAAATCCTGATCCTCCCCCAACTCTGTGGAGTGGAAAAAATCAACCTTCTTGCTAATTTGTTTGATAGCCTCTGCTCTTATCAGTTCAGCTTTCTTAATTTGTTTGTGGTATGTGTTTAGCTTTTTGCTGTTGGTTGTTGATAGGAATTTTAATAACAAGGTTTTTCTTACTGCCCCTTCCCCCTCCATTTTCTTTCTCCTTTTTTTTTGCACTGCAGATGTCTTTAAATCTCTGCCATCCCTGCTGCATAATGGTATTGTATTCAAACATTATTTCACAGCTTGCCTTGCAGTGATGAAAATGACCTTATGAAGTGCAAGGCAGTAGTGGGGGAGGGAATAGACCTGCTGTTGTTAGGCTGAACCAGGACACTCTGGATAGCATGTTTACTTCTGTGTTTTTTGGGTCCCTAGGGATCCTTACCTAAAGTAAGGATAATCTCATGTTCTTTTAGCAGACAGCTCCAATTCAGCTATAAATGTATTCAGGTTAAGAGAGTTAGTGTTGATAATTGTATGCTGCTGTGAGGGGTTAGAACAACCCTGAAAGTGAAGGATTTGCGCAAAACATTCTGTTAATAAAGAGGATTCTGAGCCAGTCTTGGGTGAAATGCTTCGTGTTGCCCTGCTGTTGTGAAAAACAAAGGCAGATACAAGTTTACCTGTGTGAGTTAAAACAATTGTAACAGTAGACAAATGTGCATCTTCACTTGTAGCAGAGATAAGTGGTTAAAGCTTCCTGTTCTGTTCCAAATGCAAGTGTATAAAGTATACACTTATTCATTGCTATGCTACTATTTGTGCTCATTGCTTCATCTAGGATTTCTACAGATAAATTTTGAAAAGCCCAGATGGAAGTGACTTGAAGCATGTCAAGCTCTTGATGTGTCCTGCTACTTGGTTCCAGAGATGTGGAACTCACAACAGCATTTATGCATACGTGCACCTTCCAGATCCATTGTCCAAAAAGTTTATGGTTTCTGTGGAGAGCAGCTGTTTGAATCCTAGCATCTAAAGTAGCTGATGGGCCTGATATATCAACCCAGGTTTAGCTTGAATTTTCTGAAGTTCATGTGCTAACAACATTTAAAAAAACCCAAAAAACCTTTTTGTTTCTTCCAAGAGCTGAGGACTGTAAGTAAAAAACATATTTCTCAATAGATACTCATGTACTTGGCACTTCATTGACTGTTAGAGACATGACTGTGTAGAGGTAGTGTAGGTAAATTACAGGAAGTTTTGTATAGACCTGTGGGTGCTCTTTCTTCAGACTCACTAGAAAGAGGACAGACTCTGAGTAATAGAGCTTGGTAGCAAGATCTGTACCTTAAGGTAATAAAGCATGGGCTTTGTGCATATCACAAGTTGCCCTGGCTTACCAAATTACTTTGCATCAGCAGAAAAATAGTAGCTGTCCTCAGGCATTTCAGGTGAACATGAAGTTGAATTGTTTAGCTCAGGCTCACTGGGGCAGAGGTAAGTTGTGTTATCTCGTGTTTGCTAAGACATATACAAATAGCTGACAAAGCTGATCTAATGATTATCTGGTGGCTTGATCATGTGTCTAGGTCTTTATTTTTTTTTTTAAGTGGTAGCAGAGTCCTTGGGCATGTCAACATCCAGCTGAGTAACACTCAACCACAGTAACTAGGTTTGAATTGCCTGGTATCTGATGCCATGCTAGCTGATGCACGTGGAGTGGGTGTCAGCATCCGTATCTGAAACTTCCTGGCTCTTAGCAAAGGAGAGGATGTGGGGAGTGCACTCTGAACGGAGACATCTCTAATGCTGAGGTCTTGTTAAATGAGGTCAAACTTACAGTTCACTTGGCCTGCCTTTTGTTAGATTCAGCTGGAAGAGGAAATAAAGTGAGCATAAGCTGAAAAACTCAGGCTGAATTTCTGGCTTCCTGCAGAATGTTTCAGCACAGCAGAATTTGCATTCTACATGTAATGACTGCATATTGACTGGTTAAATGGGCCTCTTGAAATGTGTGTTTGCTTTCTGTCCCATCTCATAATTGTGTGGAGTTACAATTGCATAAGCAGAACACAGCATGGAGAGGAAGTCATTCTCTTGTGCAAGCACAAAATAAATAGTCACTCATGCTTCACTTTTGGGGTCCTACTTTGAAGCCTGAAGAGATCAAGGAGAGCTTTTTTGGAGGCAGATGTCCTAACAGGCTTGTAGCAGGCTAGGAGCAGCACTAGAGAGGAAGTCTGCTCAGTTAGAACTGGCTTCGTTGGGGACTGCTGTGGTTGTTCACTTGGTGCATTTGCCTCATCAATACTGATTGCTACTGAGCCAGTGATGTTATAAATGCTGGAACCTTAGCCTGCAGGCAGCTTGTGAACTACAGCGTGATATTCAAGCTACCTTTGCATTTGTGACTGGCACTGACCTTTCCTAGCCCTGAGCATTCATTTGTATCAGTTGAAAGTTTGGCCATCCTGACTTGTGTCTGTCTGCTGCAAGGTTCACTTTTGGGGTTCTTGTTTCATTTTAGTGATGTGTGGTGGTGGGGCTTGTTTGTCTTGCTGGTAATTATAGTTTAGGATTGACTTGTTTCTAAAGCATAAGCAGATTGAGTTGGCATTGGCACAGGAAACTGCTTGCCCTCCAGGGTTATAATTCTATCCCTTATCTCTTGCAAGTGTGGCTGAGACAACCACAAAGCTGAGTCATGCCAGCAACCAGCAACAAGCTGAAATAGCAAAGATCAGTGCTGCAGCTACAGAATGCCACTGGGGTGCTTAGTGGCTTTGAAATAGGTGATGGCATTTGAGCATCTTTATGCATTTTTGGGGACTGCAAAATGGAGCAGGGGATTCCTTGTGTTCAATAGGTATGGAGGGAAGAACTGTTTGGGAGTCTGCCTGGTCCCTTAGACTGTGGACATTACCAGTATTTACAAATGTTAAATTCAGAATGCTGCAACCAGCCACAAGAAGAAAATTATTACGGTTTTACTGTCCTTGCTTGTCTTTTGTACAATAGACACACATATTAATGAAAATTATGCTAACTTTGTCTTTACCCAATGTTTCTTGCAGGGTTAGTAGAATACTGGAGGCAGAATTAAAGGGATGGAACGTTTTGCTGTTAACTTATCAGTTTGCACAGGGAAGTGGTGGTAGTGGTGTGTATTTTAAAATCAGCTCTGGACTTTGCTCCTGAAGGCAACCTACCTACCAAATCATTTGCTGCTACTGGGTTTCTCCTTACTGGGTTTCTGAGAGCAAGAAACAAATGCTGATGCATGCTTGGGAAGGATTTAAGCTGTAATAATGCTTAGAATGCTATAAAGGTTTTTTATAATACTGTTCTTAACCTGATCTCTCTGTCTTTCTTAGCAGTGAAGGAGACTGTCTCTGACAATGATCTCTATGGGAGACTTTTTATAAACAGAGTTTTCCACATCACTGCAGACAAGATGTTTGAAATCCTTTTCACCAATTCTCACTTCATGCAGAGGTTTCTTAATTCCAGGAGTATAGTAGGTAATAAACTCTTTTCTGTACTGTCTGTTACAAGCTACCCTGAAAATTTTCACCTCTGAGAATTGCTAAACAGGGCTAAGTTGAATTTTAAGGTTCTCCTTGCTTTAAAAGAATTTCTAAGCTTTCAAGTTTAATTATGAAAGGACATTTAAAGCTAGACTATTGTTTCCCTAGGTATGTACATTTTGGAGTAAAAAACTAATTTCAGTGCACCACAAAACTGCACCTTAATGCCTGAATTTTGAGTAGGTTATTAAGTTGATATATTCTATGGGATATTTCTGATTACATTGTGTCCCAGAAATAGTGAAATTTGTATGGCTGGTACAAGGGCAAAAACCATTGCATCCTCCTAAATGATACTCACAGGCTTTAATTTTCTGGATGAGTAAATTTTATTCACTGAGACTGTAAGAACAGAAAATTAAGTCAAAAAGAGTAATATTTATTCAGTGTCAGCTTAAAAGGCAAAGTGGCAAAAGCTTTTGATAATGCCAAGTGAATCTATTCAACTTTAAGCAAATGGGAAAGGACATATTTTCATTTAATTGCTTACTTTTTTCCTCCACCCTCAAGTCTCTTTCAGCAGATTCAGGCTCAGCTATTCAGAGCCTCACCTTTGTTTATTAGCAGACGACCTGGGTATGGTTTTTCCTGGAAAAGCCCCACAACTCTTTGGAATCAGTTTTCTGACTTTCCCCCTACTCCTGTTCTCAAACTGTTGAGACATGATAGGGCAGTGATAATGCCCTTCAGGTAATTTTTATGTGAGATTTTTGCATAACTTCTCATCTAGATGCTGTATCAACCCCTTGGAATAGAGACTCCAATGGCAATCAGTTGAGGACTTTGACATACACTGTAACGATTAATAATCCACTCTGTGGGAAGTTCACAACTGCAACTGAAAAGCAGGTACTGTGTGCATGTGTGTGTCTGGTGCCCTTTAAAGCAAGGGACAGGTCAGCTCTGTGGTCTGTCAGAGCTCTGACTGTGGATTAAAGTGCAGTGAACTGAATGTGCGTCTGCAGTTTAAACAGAGCATCTCTGAGGGTGGGTTGTTGTCTCTCTGACCATTACTGAGCCAATGCTCCTTAAATGAGAGAGGCTTTCTACCTTTACAGATGGCTGTAAACTCCCACAAAACTTGTGGGGAAAAGTATCAACATCTCTCGGGAACTGGGGGGTGAAAAGGTGCAATTAAAGGCTTTCAATGTCCATTTCTGGGCTCCAAAGTATGAGAGGTAAAGAACCTAACTAAGGGACACTAAGATGATGAGGGGACTGGAGCACCCCATGTGAGAAATGGCTGAGAGCTGGAAATGTTCAGCCCAGAGAAGGCTCAGGGGCTTTAAAATTCATAGAAGTATCTGAGGGAAGGGTGCAAAAAAACTGAGCCAGGCCCTCACCATCAAAAGCCACAGATTTCAGTGCTGCCCAGTGACAGGACCAGAGGTGATGGACACAAATTGAAACACAGATGATTCCTTCTGAACATCAGGAAACACTTTTTCACTGTGAGGGTGACTGAGCAGTGGAACAGATTGTCCACAGAGGTAGTGGAACCTCCTTTCTTGGAGGTGTTGGAAAGCAGCCTGGACATGGTCCTGGGCAACCAGCTCTAGATAGTCCTGTCTGAATTCTTGGACAAGACAAGCACCAGAGGTGCCTCCCAATCTCAACCCTTTCGTAGTTCTGCTTTGGGAAAGGTGTCAAACAAGAGCTGTGGCCATGAGGCAGTGGCCAGCCTTGCATGTGGTACTTGAAGTGGCAGTGGGGAAGTCCTGCTGCTGCCAGTGCTGGCTCTAGCAGAAGGCACCTTCTCATTTCCCACCCCACCTATATTTGATATTTTTAACTGTTTTTTATAGTTGCTCTTCAGGCTTTCTCTCTCCTTGAGTTCACTTGGAGTTGGTTGATCCAGCCTAAGGAACTCAGGCTGAAAGGGGGAAGGGGAAATTTGTGTGCCATCAATATACCTTCTTCATTTTATTTTCTTTTACGATAGATCCTGCATAAGCAGAGCCAGAAAGGTCAGTCTTATCAGGTGGATGCTGAGGTCCTGACCCATGATGTCCCCTACCACGATTATTTCTACACTGTGAACAGATACTGCATCAGCCGCACGTCCAGTCACAAGTGCCGCTTACGGTGAGCCTGGGTGGCGCATGGCGGGAGGGCAGAAGCCAAGGCGGGGATGTTCTGAGCTGATGATCAGTTAAATGTCTGCCAGCAGCACAGAGAATGTTGGGTTCTCTTCTGAAAAATAAGCTTAGTTTATTTCTTGTCACATCTATGCTGTGCTTGGATCTCATTAATGCAGTGAGAAATTAACTGAGATGTTGTCTCTGAGGCACAGAACTTATCTCCAAGACTGAGCTGGGTCCTGACCAGCCCTGCGTTTTTGAGTGCAGCTGTATGAGTGGGAGAAATTGGAAAAAAGAGATATTTTATTAGAAGGTTTCCCAGACATGCTTGCTAAGGGCCTGCAGAGGAGAATGGTTTCACAGGAATGTCCAGGGAAGATAGAATGTACATCATTTTGCAAGGAGGGTACTCAGGTGTCTAGATATGATACTCTGTCTAGATATGGCATTTCCTCTCCCATTTGTTGAAAACATTGGAAGTGGTGCTGTCTTTAATAGGAACTTTTATCTCAAACTTAATCAGTATTCAGGAAAGGTTAGCAAGCCTGGATTCTATTCTGGTTAATCTCCGGCTATAAAACTACTGAAAACTCCCTCTCTGCTGGGAGAAGAAAGGAAGGAAGGTTCTTGAAAGACTGCTTTGGATTTTTTTTTTTTTTTGAGTGAATCACTGTTCTTCTTTGAGACCTAGGCTTGTTTTTTTCTGAGACATACAACAAGGATAAGACATGCTCTAGGCTAAGGGCAAAAACCTAGGGTATATGTGGTGCACAGAGCATACATATATAGAACTGTAAGCACATGGTGATGTTATAGCTGGCCTCACTAAACTGTACTTAAAACAGCTCAGAAACTCTATTTGAAAGGAGTTATTTTGTTATACCATACACAGTGGGCTTACATTAATTTGGAAGATTACTTTAAAAGTTGAGAAAAGTGTGTTCTAGGATGGTCAGTTTCCTTGACTGACATCAAGAACTTTTGTCCTTTATGAATAGCTTTGGGATTCACTCAGTTGTTAGAAGCATCCCTCTGAAGGATTCTAGTCCAATTCATTTTTATTCTGGAAACAGTATTGATTAGCTTGACCTGAGGAATGCACAGTAGGAATGTCATTTTCCCCTCTGTCATGCTCACAGAAAGATTTTAATTTCTGTTTACAGAGGGTACGATGTGAGCGCTTGATGTATGAGTTGTAATAAGGAATTTCACCTTCTGCCGTTGTAGTGCCCATGTAATATATCATGTGTACACATACAAAGTAAAAATCACAATTATCTGGAAGCCTGAATTCCATTTTAAATGTGTGTTAAAATGAGAATGCTTCAGAGGGTAGTCTGAGTCTGAAGGAAAACATTCCAAAATGTTTCCCATAATTTGCACATTTAGATTTTGATGCTTTAGCTGGAGATGATGTCTTTGCTACTGTCTCTTGCGTTTTTTCAATGAAAGTGCTGCCCAGCTGGAGAGCGACGGCAGTTCCAGTTGGTATTTCAGATTTTAGACATAAGCTGGATGCCTGCTTCTGATAAGAGATTTCTGCTATCACTGTGCCGCCTAGAAGAGCACTCTTCCATTATTGCATTCTGTTTGCTAGAGTTTCTGCAGAAGTGAAGTACAAAAAACAGCCTTGGGGCCTTGTCAAGTCTGTAATTGAGAAGAATACCTGGGGAGGCATTCAGGAAAACTTCAAACAACTTGGTAAGGTATTTTCTTCTTTGTGCTGGAGTAAGGAGGCTACCTTTGCTATGTATGTTTCTGTGTCTGTTAAACCTGGCTCCTTGAAGAATAGCTTAAAAAAAAGGCAACACCTAAGCAGTCTTGAAGACAGAACTTCCTGTCATCAATGTATCTGCCAGTTCCAGGGTATGAAAGAGGCGTTGTGGCTAACAGGGGGCTCTTGTATACTTGGCCATAGTTGCTTTCAGAAGGAAACACGAGGAGCAGCAGGAAAGCTGTTATTCTCAACTGCATGTGGTTATCTCTAAGAATTTCCTTGATTGTGCGTATGAGAAGAGAAGCAGTGGCACTTGGCAGGCCCCATGAATGTCTGTTCAGCCTGGCCAGCCACTGCTGCAGGCTCAGTCTAACACAATTCCTAGTCTCAGTCTAACAGTGTCTTATAGTGCTGTCCAACTGCTGTCTGGCATAGCATTGAACAATCCTGCCTGGGCTGTGTGTGTACCACCTCTGCATAGTGTTCCAAGTGCCCTCTAGCAAATGGAACAGGGGTGGAGGTCAGGGTGTAATTGGCCAATTACCTGCTTTAAGTTCATGTACTGGAAGGTGTGCTTGTTCCTCTCACTGTGACCTTGCATATCTCACAACTTGTCTTCAGCTTTCCAGCTTTCTTTTTGACAGTTCAGTAACCTTATTTCTTTTCCACTGCAGAATCAGATCTCCTAATGGAGGAATATGCAATTAATCAATCCATAGAAGACTCTGGGAAATTACTTGCTCTGAGACGAAGGCGACGCACTTTACACCGGGGTTTGGCAGAATCGCTTCCCAAACGCTCTTCCCAACATTCCTCTGGTGACATGGGAGTAGAGTCCCAGGGAAGCTTAATAGGTACGAATTTTTTATATCAAGTGTTTTCCAAAAGGTATGTTCAAGAAAGCATAACTCTTAAAATAGAGTGAGAGTAGCACTTGTGTATATATTACTCTTGTCTGTGATAGCAAGTGTTTTAACAAGTTCAAGCTTCTTCAGGCATGCATGAAGTAGATTTGGAGCATGCATGATCACTTTTATTTATGAGTATCTCATGAAATTAAGCCTAATATCACTCTCAGTTTTAAAACAAACAAAAATCAACCGAAATCTTAAATACTGCTCTCTATGTGCAAAGGATTGAAATTGAGATTGGATCAGGAAAAAAAGAATAACCTGTTTGTTGTAAAGTTTCTGAAAAATTCATTTTTTTTTTCGTCAAATAACTGCACACAGGTTATGAATTGGTTAAACCTTGCCACTTGCCTCTTGGCCCTGTCATCTCAGTTTTGGTTATTTATCTTGAACGTTAAGAAGTCTGTTTCCTATATGCTTCTGTAATTTCTGGGTCACTGAAGCATTTCTTGCAGTTCTGCTGCCCTTAGGCACGACAGACTTGGCCCCCAGCATATACAATATTAGCCTCACCTAGAGAGATGGGGAACATCTGTGCACTAGTTTGCACCAGGGAATGGTGGATTCTATGTTGCAAGTTAAATTGTAAACAGTGAGGTAGGAGCAAGTACACTTCCCTAAAGAGAGACAACACTGAGGCTAGATAGCACTGAGAGAATATTTGGATCAGCAGCATGTGTAAATGACTCTTTACCTATGTGAAATTGCTTCCGAATTACTTAATTTTGCTACTGTTGCTCCACCTTTTCAGATGAGCGTGTCTCTCAGTGTAGACTACAGCTTTTATGTATGTCTTTTGTCCAGGGCAGGATGTGCACAATTAATTCTATTTAAAGATCAGTGTGCCCACAGTGATAGGTGCTCAGTTTGGAGAGAACACACACACGGTCCCTCAGTGTCTGGTCCCTGTTGCCTGATGAATAGCAGACAGCCTCTCAAAAGGCTGTTTTTCAGGACAATAGATGAACCAAGTAGGTAGGGATGGGACAAGTTACAGGAAAATGTGACTGACATCGGTTGTCAGAAAGATGAATGTGAGCAGGAGGACAAGCAGGAGAGAGCCACTTTGCAGCCTGTCTCTGCTGTGTGTGACTAGCAGCACATATGCATGTTAGTAATGGATGGACGGCAACCTTCTCAGGCTATTCAGGTTTAATGTGACCGTGCCCCAGCACTGTGTTCTTCCAGCACAGTGGGTAAGGGGAATTCTGATGGAAGAGCCTTGACTGTTCAGCCAGCTTCTCAGAGATGACTGCAAAATGCCTTGGTGAGTGTTGGAGGTGATCTTGTGCACCTACATGACCTGATTTTTTTTTCCATCAGAAGCTGTTGAGTTATTCTGTGTGAAGTTCTGGGCACTGACATGTATCCATCTGCAGACATCCTTTAGGAATATTCTTTAGTACTTTCTAACCTCCTTCTCTTCCATGCCCTATAGGAAGGAAAAGAGATGCAGTAAGTAGGACCACCACCATCATTGTAGTAATGAGTGTCTTGTAAGTACTCACTTGCATTAAAATGTTACTTGACTCAAGCTCATCTTGGTATTTTATCTGTATTTGTTCCTCATTTGCATGTTAAGATTGTGTGTAGTATGATAAACTAATTTGAGTGGAATGTGTGGATATAAAAGGGGAATGGATTGACTTGGAAATGACATGCAGGATGAAAATGCTGACTTGTCAAACTATTCTACCTTACAGGTTTTCTTAGGTCTGATCCTATTAAAAAAATAAAGTCTAGAATCTACTAATTTCAAATTTTAAAAGTTCCAAGAAGAGATACTGTTGTTATTTGTTTGCTATTATCCAGCTTAATGGTAACTGCTAAGAATTGTTCAGACAGATATTAATTTTCAGTATAGTGCTGCCCTACACCTTTTTTCTCCCAGGATTCCATGAGGATTCTGTTTCCTTAGCTGTCTTTAGCCATGATCTTGTGTTTGTAGCATTGCAACTGAAATTGTTACAAAATCTGATTTTTTTTCTCTTTTCTCTACAGTTTGCTGCTCTTAGTCTTGCTGAATATAACACTGTTCCTCAAACTGTCAAAGATAGAGCACGCAGCTCAGTCCCTTTATCATGTCCAGCTTCAGGAGGAAAGCTCTTTGAAGTAAGCTGAATTCACAATCTTTGCTTGCTTTCTTCTTTAGCTTATGTGAGAATCTGATCTAAAGAAATAAATTATAAACAATGAAATTCAGTGGCAAGTTTTCAGAAATGGCTGGGGCTTGCTGTACTTCTGTGGTCTATGCTGAAATCCATGTCTGACTGCATCTTGCAGTAATAAATTTATCCTTTGACAACCTGTTTTGGGAGAAATGTTAACCTTAGTTTGCATTTATCAGCCTGCTGTGACTCATCTTCTGTGAATATCATAGTGCTGATAACAGAACCAAAGTGTTCATCCTGTGTGAACCAGCATGTTCTCAAATGGAATGTTAAAGATTCATTTAGCTTTTTAGCTTCTCTCTGTGAGTCTCCTACTAAATCTCCTCTCCTTCACAAACTTCCATGTTAGGTGCCTTTTGTACTCAGACACAGAAAGATGATGTTGCTTCCTCTTAAATACAGTATCAACAAAATGTTAAAAACCACATCCTGATGTTGAGTCTGGAAGGGGTGTGGGGCCTTCCCATAGTGATCATCTCAGAACTGGTCAGAGCAACTTTGTTCATAAGAAAGATCTTGTTCCCTGAAGTGTGGACCTGACATTGTAAATGTAATATGAGCACAGTTTTTTCTTGATGGCTGTTGCCTGCAAAGGTCTGAGGTACTAGCTTCAAGAAAACAGGGATTGGAATTCAACTGCAGGCAGCATTTTAGGTGGCTTTTGTAAGAGCAGGCTTTTAGCAAGGGCAGAGCAATGGTGGCAGAGAACAGTTGCTTTTGAAAAGGCATTGAGGTGCTTGTTTCATGTTTCTGATGTAATCTCAATCTTTTTCAGCATATCCCCAGAAATTGTAACAAAAGAGGAGATACCTCAATATGATAAGGAACAGGTTAAACATGTGAAGGGAGTTTTAAGAGACTCAATTGAAATGCTTGAGCAGGTAGGTCTGAAAATCTTTCCTGGCGATGTTCTTGTTTCTCAACAACTCAAGTTATCTCCCTTGTGTTATCATAGCTTTTGTTTGATGTGGTCTGGTGCTCGATAAAGTTTTCTTGATCTGTTTTGCCCTAGGCTTGAGTCGAGTTAATAGGCAGTGCTTATGTTTCTGATGTTTTGGGTTGTGCTTTGGTTTTGAGTTTGTTTCTTGGAGGGTTGGGGTTGGTTGGTTTGTTTGTCTGGGCTGGTTTGTTTGTTTTAGTTTTTTTTCATTGGTTTGGGTTTTTTTATTTGATGAAGATGTAAGTACCCATGTTAATCTTCTTAAACTTGTCAAGTGCTTAAGATGTGTTAATGCAGTTCTGAATCATGACAAAGCTAAGATTGGAGTATTTCAAAACAGATTCCCTTTTCTAAGAACACGCATATTAAGATTTAAGTGTTTTCCCATTTTATTATGAGGTTTCTTCATTCAGGTTTATCCTGGCATTTGCTCCTCACTATTCTTCTAGATATTGGCAAGAGCTTCTCTTAGCATTGGTATCAAGGGGTCACCTAATCTCCAGTGAAAAACAAATAATTCCTGCAGACCATATGTATCTGAGAGTCTCCACAGAAGATATAATCCTCCTTCACAGTAACTTAAAATTTCAAGCTCTTGTATACTATAGACACACACGTAAAAAAGAGAAAGATGTTGAATACTGATGTTGTCTCTCTGATCCCGAAGTCCATGACTGTTAAATCCTTACAATCCCAAGGCTGAAATTTTGACTCGGCAACGGAAGGACAGTAAATTCATGCTTTAGTTTTTACTTACTACTCAAGAATGTTCTCATTTTAACTTTGTTTATTAAATCTTAAAATGTGATGCAATAAATTGCTAGTTTAGGCAAGCTGAAGGGGAGCTCACATGTACATTTCTCCATCGTTTGCTCTTTGTTCTTCCATGCACTAAAGGAAGTTAGAAAAACAAGCTGGTTTTTATACTTCTTGTTTAGAGGTGTCTCTGCACCCACAACTGCTATTAATCTCTTAATTAATCACTTTGATCCCAACTTGAAAAAGCCTGAGTGCTGGAAGTTTCGCTTTAGAGAACGAAGTTTTCTTGTTTCCATGCCCTTTTTATTTTCTGTGCTTACTTATCCAAACAATTCCTAATTCTAAAGTGTTGAGTGCTTTTTAAACACACAGTGTAAAAAAAGAGAAGTGAGAATTTAGCCACCTTTTTCATCAGAATAACACTCTTTGTCTGGAAGAACTGACACATCTTAGTGCTTGCTACCTTGTGTTTCCTGAGGGTTGTCAATAATCTAAACATGTTTTGTGCACCAAAATGCACTAGGAGGGCCAGGTATTAAAAAAAAAAATCATGTTGTGCTGCCATGTTCCTTGCAGTATTTGCACTGAACATTCTGTGGCTAAAAATGAGTGGGGTGGTTTATCTTCTGTGTGGTTGTCTGGTGAGGTGTTAAGACTTTATCATCCTGGACTGTTAGTATTTATAAACTCTGAGTGTAGCTGTTAGGAGAGCACAGTAAGCCAACTGTTTATGGAAACAGGGAGGAGGAAATCACATGAAATCTTTAAAAGAAAAGGAGGAGGGAGACTTTATTTTCCTGATATCACTCACCCATGCAGGAGACTGACTTAAGTAATTGGCGGGGGGGGGATAATTGTATCTTCACAGCTGAAGATTTCCCTTTCCATGCTCCAAAGAAGCTTTGACCACTTGAACAGGACACAGAGCAGCAAGACTGAGAGTTAATAGCCACATCAGCTTTTCATCCAAGACGTCGGAAGAACAGATGTGTGTGTGAGGACTTGTGGGATAGGCATTATAACTGTCTCCTCTGGACTCTTTACTGTTTAGCTCAAAAGCAGCACAGAATAAAGGTTTGTGGAAGAAGTAAGTCGGGTTCTGCATTGCCGTAGCTTGGCAGTCTTGTCTTTCCTGCCAGCCTTCTACCCTGGGGCGTCTCAATTCCAAACAGTGCAGAGCTCTTGGATCCATCCCATGGTGAGTGAGCGAGGGCAGTTGTACTGCTGGTGAACGGATCTGAACATTTCAGATGGGGAAAAACACCCTCAGCAGACAAGTGGGCTTGTCTTTGTATGAAATTGCGGCTTTTGACATCAACATGGAAAATGATCATCAGTGAAGAGTATTTTGGAGAAAAAAGAATGTTATTGGATTCACAGCCACAGGATCTTCATAGGCTTTTTTTAGCCATGGGGACCTTGTGAAACAAGTCAACATCTTAAGGATGACTATGCCTAAGATTAATTAACAGGAAAGGGTTTGATATCTCTTGCATTCTGCAAGCTTTGGCAGGCTGCCTTCTGCCATATGTTTCCAGCTCTCCCAGAGAGATTTCAGCCCTCGGTGTTTTCCCTCCATCAAGGGCTGTGCTTCAGTGCTTCAGCATGGTGTGCCCACTGATGATGAAACACCTTTTCATGCGCTTCAAGCGTTTCCTACGCGAGTTGAGGGGAAGAAGACGAATCCAAAAAGAAAACCCAAGCAGCCGCAGGGGCCCTCTCCCTGGAGGCTGGGCCGTTTGGAGGGCAGCGCTGTCCCGGGCGGCGGGGCAGGAGCGGGCTGTGGCGTAGGGAGGGCATGGGGCCGCGCTCGGGGCCGCGCTCGGGGCCGCGCTCGGGGCCGCCACCTGTTGCGCTGCCCCTTTAAGGCAGGTGCCCCCCGCGTGACGGCGGCACCGCCCCCCGCGCGCCCATTGGCGCGCGCCGCCGTCAGGTGGACGGTGCGGNCGCTTTCTGGGAAACTTGTCCGGAGAGAGGGAAGGGGCGCGGCGGGAGCGGGACGGGGCAGGGGGCGGGAGCGCGGGTGCCCCGGTGCCAGCCGGCGCTGTGCCCGCAGGTGGCTGGCGTGCAAATCCCTGCCCCCGGGAGCGCTGGAGAGGATCGCCGACACCATCGCGGACCGCCTGCGGGTCCCCTGGTTCTCGGGGGCCGTGAAGATCAACGTCAGCCTCGTGCCGCCGCTCGTCCTGCTGCCCGTCTTCCTCCACGTTGCCGCCCTGCACTTCCTGCTGGGGCTCGTCATCCTGACGTCCCTGCCCGTCGTGGTGCTGTGGTATTACTACCTCACCCACCGGAGGAAGGAACGGACCCTCTTCTTCCTGAGCCTGGGGCTCTTCTCCTTGGGATATATGTACTATGTGTTTCTCCGGGAGGTGGTTCCCCGGGGCCACGTGGAGTATTCCCAAGTGGTCGCCCTCACGTGCGGGTTAATTCTTATGCTTGCAGCCTTGTCCCGAGCCAAGAAGGACCCTGGCTACCTTCCCATCCCAGCGGGCAACGAGAAGCCATCGCACCAGGGTTTGCCCAACAAGAGTGTTAGAGGGAGCTCCAGCGGGCTCCACGGCATCTCAGGTGCTGCCAGCAGTCGCGCTGTGAATGGGGAGGCGAAAGGTTATTGCAGGGTGTCAGCTGAGCAGCCAGAAGGTGTGAAAAAGGACTGGTGCGCTACGTGCCAGCTGGTCAGGCCAGCCCGAGCAGGGCACTGCCGGCTTTGTGGCAGGTGTGTGAGGAGACTGGACCATCACTGTGTCTGGTAGGTTTTGCACTGCTGAGGCTCCCTGTGTTCTCTCTCTGAGTTCCCTCCTTTTTAAAGTAGGCTTCCTTTTTTACAGTCTCTGGCAAATAGAGTTGCTTTTGCTATGTGCAAGACCTTATGACACTCTTTAAATACAAAAAGCTTTGTATTTACCCTTTAAAAGAACAGTTAGAATAACTGTTTATTCTGAGTGGGTTGGACCTGGTAGCTGAAAGCTTCTACAGCCTACTTCAGAATTGCTTTTACTTCTCTACTGTTTGTTATCAGTTTGGGGTTGCTTTTGGTGTGGGTTTTCTTGGATTTGGTGGGGGTTTTTCTGGTGTGTTTTTTTTTTCTTTGTTTGTTTTTTTTTTTCGTTTTGTTTTTTTTTTTTTTTCTTTAGACTTGGTCTGTGGAGCACGATCAATCCTTCAATTAAGTCGCATTAATGCTCCCCTGGGGCGAGGGAACCCAGAGCTGCCTTTTGGGTGTGCCTGTGGTGCTGGAACCAAGGGGCAGTAGGGTATAATGTGTCTCAGCAATGGATACTACCCTTGCTAAAAATTGGAGGCAAACAATCTGCTGCTGTTACCCTACAGGTCTATTGTCATGTGTTTGTCACTTTTCTATATAAAGTTACAAATCTTCTTTCGGCATTTTTCAAAATTCTTAGACTGTGTTGACTGGAGCACCTTGGAAATCAGGTTCTCTGACAGCTGGGGAAAGGAGAAGAAATAGAAGATGGCTTCTTGTCTTTTTTTAATCCATGTAATCTCTTCTTTCCTTTTGGAGGATTAACAGCTGTGTAGGGGAGCAGAACCATCAAGCTTTCATCCTTGCCCTCTCCTTCTTCATGCTCACCTCTGTGTATGGGATTACCTTGACCCTGCACACCATCTGTAGGGGTCGAACTCCGTTTGTGGCATTGCTCTACTGCCCCGGGGCCTATTCTGACTACAGGTGAGATATCTGTCTGGGAGAGACCTGGGCTGGGAGCAGGCTTGCTCAGGCAGTTAAGCTCCTGTTCCTTGTTCTGTTGGCTGTCAGATCTGAACACCAAGTGCTCCTTAAAAAACTCTGAAAAGCAAGGCTGTGTCTCTGCTTTCACCAAGGTGGGCAGCCTGAGACTTGGAGAAAGCTCACTATTTATTTGGAAAACGTTGAAGGAGCTAGGATTTGAAGTATTTGTTGTACTATGTATAAATGTACTTTTAAATATATATGCCCCCCCAATGCAGGTAATGGTCTGACTGCCTGGAATCCACACGCGCTCTCAATCTCTCTCTCTCATTCCTCACTATCTAGTGACTGTCCTCCAGGTTATCTGCCTAGAATGTGCCCTGTCTGGCAGAGAAGGTGGTGGGAGCTGTTGGACATGAGTTCAGAGACCAGCACAACCACAGATGGGCAGAGTACTGCTAGTACACAAGTGACTCTTCCTTCCTCTACTCCATCTCATGGCCTGTGGAGTGAGAGCTTCCTGGGGTCCTTGAATAAGGCCCGAGCACCATTACAACAGGAAGGGTAAAGAGCTAGGTTGTGTGACAGCAATGTGCAAGAGTAGCTCTGGTAACAGTAAAAGCTCTCATTAAGTAAGCCCTGAAGCTTTAATTTTGAGAAAGCCTTTAAGGATTATCTGATGAAAGCAGCAAAGTGAGATCACTGTGGCAGATGTAGACAGGGATTTGAAAGGGTAGTGATTACCAGGGAAAGTCACTTTAAAGCAGCTGCTCCATTACTAAATGGCTTCCTTCCCATCTCTTTCCCTGCTACCAGCTCTGCTCTGTCGTTCACCTGTGTATGGTACTGTGCCATTGTAACAGCTGGCATGGGATACATCCTCCTTATCCAGCTGTTGAACATCAGCTACAATGTGACTGAGAGGGAAGCTCGGCTGGCTCTGCGGGACAACACGGGGCGCAGACTGCTGGGTGGGTTAGTGATAGACACTGGCCAGTACAACAGGGGACTCCTGTGCAACTGGGGCCACTTCCTGAGCCTGGGGTCTTCTCCTCCACTGCGCTCGGCCGAGGACATCGTGTGACGCCCCTCTTTCTGCAGATGGCGTTGTGTCATGGCTCACTGACTTGGTTTAGCAGGGGAGCAGCCCCTCCCGCCAGGACTCCTTCCTCGCACAACCTTTCCTTGTGGTCAGTGTGTGGGCTGTCCCCTCACTGACAACACCAGATGTTTTCCCTGGTGGAATGGTTCCTTGCGTGCCGTCAGCCAGCAATAGGATGCAGAAAGCAGTAAGCCATATGTGCAGATGGGGAGAGGAGGAGCCTGCTGCCTTTTTCCACTGTGGGAAAACAGCAAGAAGAGCACAAGGTTTTGAGAACTTGAGTTTCCCTTGGATGTGAATACTGGCATCAGGAGGAACCTGCTGCTTGGGCTTCAGAGGGTGCACTGGTTCCTGCAAAGGTTAAGGAAGCCCTGGGTTTGTACCTGCATGTGGTGTTTTGGAGATGTCAGAGGAGCGACCTTTGGATACAGATGGACCCCTGCAGAAACCAGGCTCTTTGGCTAAAGGAGACTGTCTAGGCAGCCACTGGGAAGCACTCTCCTCTCTGGTGCATTTATTTATTTATTTATTCTTACTCCCTCTGATTCCATCCAGCTGTGTACATGCTTCTATTAAGTGCCTTTGTGAGCTACATTCCTATAGGACTTGGTAAGACCCCTTCACCTCTTGACCCCTAAAGTTGTTACTCCATCCCTGTCTGTCTAAATGAGTGAAAAGAGACCCCAAGCTGGGTCTGTATTGATTTGAAGGCTTTGCTCATCTCCCTCAAAGTGTTTTTGCTCTGATTTTGGGTTGTGAAACATGATAGCAGGTAAATACACCAAGTAAGGAGTTTTGAAGCAGCATGTAACAGTGAACTCTGAGGGCAAACCAAGAATGCTGTCTGTCTGGTATTACTGTAACTTTATGGAAATTACCTTCATCCTCAGTCTGTGGGAGAAGGGAGAGTAGGCAATTCTGCTAGCAGCATGTTTGGTAGGTAGCAGCTTGGTTGTGTTGTTGTTAACACAGTGATCTTATCTCCTCTCAACACAGTTACTGTGGAGTTGCCTGACTGTAGATCTGTTTTCTCAAGTCAAGAAGCCAAGGAACAGATCAGCCCTAAGGTACATAGGGGGGGGCAGAGGATGTGTTGGAGGTGTTTGTTTTTGGGATAGATGACCTGTACTGGCAGGAATGAACTGTTGAAATGTGCTCTGCAAGAGTGCCATTTTTTCCTCATCAGCCTGCAACTGTATTATGGCCTGGACTTGAGCTTCAGTCAAAATAACAAGGTATTTTGTAATTGTCTAGTGGTTTCTGGATTTCATGGGTGGGATTTTTTGTTGCTTTTTGTTTTAAACCCTTTATGTATGCTGTTGGCCCCCCCCTGCAGTAATAGAAAGATCTGGCTGGAAGAGCTGATGACCATGGCAGGAGAATTACAGGATGGGCCTAAGGTGCAAAAGCAGAGATGAGAGCTTTGTCCTAGCTATGGTGTTTCCAGACACGTGCAGCATGCATGGGTCGTGGCTGTCCCTGAGTGCACGGGCATGGCAGGCAGCTGGGGGCGTTGGGCAAGTGATGCACATTGATTATGCTGCTGTGCAGTAGCTTTGAAGAAGGGATGGATGGTGCATGGTGCTAAAAGAAAGCAGGGCTGGGACTGTCCCTTGGGATCCCTGCTGTATTTTTTGAGTGCTCCTCATGACATGTCCCAGTTTAAGGTAAAGGCTGTGTCCCTCTTTGCAATGTTTGGTTTCTTCTAGTGGCACTTTTTATAACCAGATAATTAAGGACCAGCTGCATTTGGAATGTGGCTGTACAGTTACTGAACTTCCCTTATTTCCTCTTGCCCCTTTTCATCCAGTGAGCTATTCTTTATAAGGAGGCAAAGGGGCAGCTCTTTTGCTTCCTACCTGTAACCAAGCACAGTTGTGACCATTTTCCTGACCCTAATATAAATAAAAAGGTACCCAGCTGGACTGTGCAAGGTGTTCATTTATGACCTTCTATTTGGAGCTTGAAGCCTGATCCTAGGAGTTCAAATTGAGACAAAGTTGCTTCCACTTGACTTGTCTGTATATGTTTCCATGGCCCATATGTATTTTGTGATGCCTGCTGAGATGATGTCCAGCTTGGTAACCCCGGAGATAAGGATGCTGTGGATCAGCAGGATCTTAGATCCTATCCTGCTGGCACTGAGGAAGATTTAAGGCAGAAGGACATCCTGGACTAAACTCCCTGCAGTGGAGACAGCCAATTTGTCCATCCCTGTGTGCTGCATGCACAGGAATCAATCATGCACTCATGAGCTGAATGAGCTCTGAGAGCTTTCGTAGGCTTGAGGTAAGTGATTTCTCAGAGTCCTGCTACTCCTGGCTGGGAGAAAGCAGAGCAGACGGCAGTGCATTTCCCTGGCAGTGCTGACCCTGTGGTGTTCACTGTTCCCACAGGCAGAGATTGGTTGCACCTTTGCTGCCTGTCACTGTAGCCTTTGCACTTGTCTCTCTGAGCTCTTATGGCTCAGAGGTTTCATCTGAACTGCTGACACAGAGACTCTCTCTGGGCTGTTCTCCCAGGGAGTGTGGAATTTGGAGTGCAGATTAGAAACGAAGGAGCTGAGATTAATGTAACCACCCTACCTTGGTCAAACATGCTCCAGTAGAGTGGGTATGAAGTGCTTAAGTAATTTCATTTTTTCCACTGGCTCCAGGGGGAACTGAAACCATTCAGGGCATTAAAGGGTTGCAAGAATTTTTTTTTTTTTTTTCTAGGAGGAAAATGCAGTGCTGGTTCCTCAGTGAATAGAAAGTTCAGGTGACTGTAATCTACATAGTAATGGTAACTGTTTCTTTAATAGCATGGCATTGGTTTACTTCTTCTTCCTGATGGGGTTTGTTTTGTGAATGCATTAGGAGATGAGAAGCATAAAGTAATAGGATATTTAAAAGGCATCTAAATGGGCGGAAGAGTTTAAATCCCTTCAGATGCATACTTGGGAACTCTCCTTTTAACTTCCCTGAGAATTAGCAGGAAACCCATGGAGGGTAATGCTCCCTTTGCAGTTATTGCAAGGGCAAACTATTGTGGTCTGGTGTGCTCAGGAACAGTTTCTTTTCTGAGTAATTTCCTGCTGAGCTTGACCATGCTGGTAGAGAAATGGTAAAATCTAGGCATACAGAGTCAGTTCTTGGGCTCTCTGTGTTAGTAGATGCCTAGATCTGTGCTGCCTGGGGGTCAGAGCAGTGGGAGCAGCCTGCATGTGCCAGGGTTGTGGCCTGACTTGTGGGTTGTGTGGCCTTCAGGCAAGGGCCAGTGTCTCACCTGTAAAGCTGTATGCCTGGCAGTGCAGAAAACAGTGCCCTGCTGGCGCTTGAAAATTTTCCCTGTGTGTGAAGAGAGGACTTAAAGCTGATCAGGAGCAGGGAAGGATTGTGGTAATAACCAGCCTTGATGTTTTTCCACCCAGACTTTGGAAGTTAGTTTAACTTGCTTTACCTGTGACCTTTTAAGAGGCATTTGTTGTTTCACAAATAGCGTGGACTTCTGCAGATCAGGCAGCTCTTAGGGGGGCGGGGTTCTGGTGTTGTAGTGTTACACCCTCTGTGTCCCAATGCCATCACCTCACTGTTTGGTCTGTAGTAGGAACAGTGCACCATTAGATACACCCTGTAAGTGGTGGCTTGGCACTCTTTAACTGTGTCACCCCTGCACTGTGCTTTTTTGTAAGCAAGTCACTGGTCCTCACACTGACTGTTTCTCCATTTAACTTGTCCTCAAATGACAAAAGTCACTGGTGAGCCTGAGCTGGTGCTGCTTGTGACTCCTAATCACATTTCAGCCTTCATGCTATGATGGTGCTTTTTTTTCCCTTCAAAGTAGGTTGCTTTCAAGTGTCTTAATGAAACCATTTGCTGTAAAATTTCTTCTGAAGATAAAATGGATACTGCCTCACTGCCTAATGTCTTAATAATGTGCTTGGTTTTTTCCTCCTATATGAATGTATATTGCCTCATTAGGGCTGGAAGCGTGTGTGATTATGGATGTGTTTTCCTGTATTCCTTTCAGTGAAAAATTCTACAGTTACCTAGGATTTTTTTTTTTGCCGCTACCTGGATGTTCGTGCAGCAAAAATCTGTCTGCAGATAGGTGAGGCTCTTCCTGAAATGTGGAAATTTAGCCTCCCAAGATCTTGTCTTTATGGAATTCTTCTAATGATAATGTGAAGAGTGATGGGCTCTGGAAGAATATGGAAAGTATTTTTTTTTAAACCTGAGCTTTAGGAACAAACTTTGTGAAACATCTGTGAGCTTATTTGAAGAGACTGATGTGTGTATGTTTGTGTCCATTTTGCATCATATTCAGTGTTTCCAAATGGGTATCAAATGAATCAAAATAAATTAATGGAAATGATCTGTGGAGTGGCCTGTTGATTTATGCCAACACATGCAGGCAAGCTGAATGACCAGAAGCTGCCACTATCTCATGGCTATTCAGCTGTGAGCTGGACTTAGGAATAAGGGAGCAACAGGGTAAGGAAAGCTTGGGAAACGAATGTTCTTCCAGTTCTGCAAAAGTTGACCTTTGGGCTTGTTGATACTGAGATGAAAGAGAGCTGCTGGCAGTTCTCAGCATCCTAGAAACTAGGGATATTCCCTCATGGTAGGAATTTGAATGGGGATCTGTCATCCTATGAGCACTGCATCAGTATCTGAGCAGGTTCCTGGCCTTTTTATCCTGTGTCGTGCTTTCCCACTGACACCTGCCCACATAATACACCCAGAACCCCAAAAAGGAACAATCTTGCTTTAAACCCTTTTCTAAGCCATATTTGAAAATGACATGGATATTCTTCTTGTAGGTAGTAGGAAGAGATGTAGCCTTTAATTCTGTTGGTATCTTCGGACAGCTGCTGAAAGGCAAGATAACTTTTAATGAGTAGAATCACAGGTGCCTTTGATTGTTCCAGAGCTCTGCTTTGATTTGCCTGGGTAGTGCTTTTGTCTGCTGTTCAGCTGTTTCTGTTTGAAGATAACTTTGCACTGCTGATAACAAGGATCTTCCAGCAGCGTGTTAGTTGGATGAGACTGGTGTTTGCAGAAGGGCGTTAGACTTGGACACCCAAGTATGACCAGCTTTGTTAACTCAGTGCTGTTGATGGGGACACAAGAAATTCTGTCTCTCCCTAGCTTTTATTTTTTCCCTTGTTGTGGCTTGCAGTGCTGGCCCTGCAGAGCAGGGCCGTGCCTGGTGTGGCAGCTCCTGTGCTGAGAAGGCCAAGGTGCACTGCTGGGCCAGGTGCCTGTAATGGGTAACAGGTCTGCAGATCACACTGCAGTAGTCCATGGACCCTTCTCAGGCTAACTGTTGTCCCTCCCAGCCTAGAGGGAGCAGAGGAAATTGTTTCATTTTTCAAGCACTCCTTCAGATCCAGTTTGTGCAGGGCCTGGGGGACTTAGAAGTGACTGGTGTACAGATTTATTGAGAAGGTATTTCTATAGTTAAGGTTTTTGGGAAACGGTGTAAGAACTGTCTAGGGCAGGGCTGTTGATAGATGGGGGGTTTGCAATCACTTCAAGGTTCTCTATTTGCTGTTGTACTGCAGCAACAGTCCTCCCCCCACCCCTGTGCAGGAGAACGAAAGCCTGGCTGTGCAGCCACCTCCCTCTCTTGCTAAGAAAAGCAAGGAGCTGACAGGCAGGATTGTGCCTGAGCTGTGAGTGTGGGCTGATGACCAGCATTAAGGCACTGACATCTGCATCTAGCCAAGTGTTGGAGCAGGAGGAATGCTCTGGCACAGCTGCAGGCTAAAGCTGTTTCCTTGGTCTGACAAGCTCCCTCACATCACGCTCCTGTGGGAGCCTCAATTTGCAGAACACCAACATTGTGCCAGGGATTTGAGGGGTATCCTGTGCATCATCTGGCACGGCCTTGCTTCTGCCAAGGAGGTGAGTTGTTTCAGCCAAGTGTGGATCAATAGGGGAAGGCAAGGGGCTTCTCATCTCCCTTTTGATTTAGACCGCATTCAGTATGAATTTGCCTGATCGCTGAACATCTTCCCTATCCCTTGGCTGGATCCAGCTGAGGCTTCAGCTCCATGCTTGCACTGGCAGTAGGCCAGGGCTGTCAAAGCTCAGCTCCTGGATCTTCTTTTGCCTTCACGCTGCTGCACTGTCCAACCAAAGAGCGTCTTGTCAGGAGAACCTTTCAAAGCTACTTGGAATAGAAGGAAACTCTGAAAGGTAAGAGCATTGGAGGCAAAGGACAGTTTCTGAAGTGTTAATGGTACTTCAAGTTCTTTGGAGGCAACTAAGCTCCACATAAGCAGCATTATTTTCATGGATGGTGAGGGGTACTGAGATAAGTGGGAGCTGTGGGCTTTGAGGATAAAAAATTGATTGCTGGGGAAAGAATCTGCAGTTTAATAAACTGGATACACCCCTGAGTAGCCAGTGATTTGGGGCACCTTTTTACCTGTGCAAGATGTAAATTCAGTACACAGCCAGCCTGTTACTAGGGTCAATTCCAGGCTGCATGTGGGCATATCCACTCTACTGCTACAAACTCCTGTCCCTCCCCTTACAGCTGCAGCATGTCCTGTCTCTGGCTGGAATGCTGCCTTCTCTTCAGATGGAGATGCTTTCTCTCTCACTTTTTGTCCTCTGGGTCACTATTGTCCTTACACTATAAATCCAGGTGGAAGGTGGGCCAGAGACCTTCCTTGGTGTGTTCATTGTCAAGCCCCAGCAGGGAGGAAAATTCCAGCAGAAAAATAGGAGTATTAAAGGCTGGTTCAGGAGTTCCAGGAGCTCGTTGGCCACAACATGGCAGAGACTTCCAATGGGGAAGAATGTCATAAGAGCAAGTGGATTGCTGTTAGCACTGTGACTGCTGGCTGCACTGGGGCATTACTTCGGGAGCTCAGCCCCAGCTCTGCTCCTCCCTGCCTGTCTGGCTCGGTCCTCTGCAAAAAACCCTCCCTGCTCTTCCCCGCAACATGTATCCAGCCTCTCCCAGCTTGTGCTTCCTCTCACAATCTGCCTCTTACCGCAGCCAGATGGTCTGAGCTCGCCCACACTCCATGCAGGCACCTTCAGCTCCCTGCGCTTGGAGAAGGCGCTCGCCTGACCTGCTGCTGGCCAGGTCTGCACCGCGCCTTAGGGAGACGCCGAATGTTCAGCCCTTGCAGAGGATGGCTGTGGGAGGTAGCTGGGAGTGACGGCTGTCTTCACACCTGCACCAACAGCCTGCCTGAACAGCCTGGCTTTGTGGGCAGGGTCCTTTTTCTGGCCACATCCCTGTGTCCACATGGGCAAATTCCCGATGCTAAAGCTCTGGAGCATGCTGCTGTGCTTGGGCACCCACCCTGTGCTATGCCACTTTGCAGCACTTAGTGCTGGTCTAGCTCCCTGCCTCTGGCCTTCTGTCCAGTGCCATTCAGTTGGCTTGACATAATCTGCACCAACAACTCAGTTGTATTTGTTTCAGATTTGGGTTTATTGGAAACTTTCAGTGCATATATGGGTTTTATTAATGATCTGCTACAAGATAACAGTAAACTGTTGTCTTTCTGGTGTTACTCAAGTACTTCCTGTACTGCCAAATGCTTTTGGAGAGCTTTGCCTATCTGGCTGTGAGAGGGAAGTGATTCCAGCTTCCTGCCTTATGTTGTTGCTAAGACATAGTGTACCTGAATGGCATTACCCTGTCTGCATTATGCTGCAGGTTAAGGTTAAACAGTAGTATGAAACTCATTTTAATCATGTCAGCTTTAGCTTCTGTAAAAGCTACAATCTGCCTTTTCCTTGCAGTTTTGTCTTTTTTCCTTTGAAGTATTGCATCAACTGAAACAGCCCAGACAGACTTGCACAATACATCCTGAAATATTAAACAGTTTGGGAAGTGTTTAAATGACAATTGAGGCTTATGAATTTGGGATCACTGCTTGGTGCCAAAATCAATGCGCTGTGCTTGTGAACTGGCCAGTGCTGCAAACAAGGCAGCCTTTTGCAAAAGAACCCAGGTATTAGACTTTCCATATGGAATGATGTGATCTGGATCATTAGCAAATATGGTTTGCATAAACAGCTCTTCCCTTTCCTCCTCCCATCCAAACTTTCCTGGCACAGTTAGCTAGGAACTGTTCTCTGGGTGGCCAAGTTCACAGCAGTGGTTAGGGGTCAGCTGACAGTCAGCTCTGTCGGCCCTCTGGACAAGCTGTCACCCTACAGAGTACTGCCAACAAAAAAGCACCAGGTTACTGCTCAGGCAAAAAGAGGTGCAGTTCAGTTCTGTGCTTCCTTGGATGGAGGGGGATTCATGTCATTACTGCAGCTCTGCATGTGGAAATGGCCCTGGCCTCAAACATACCCTGTGCTAGGCTTTGGTTATTTGGGCTTCATGGCCACGAGCCAAGACAGCCCTACAGAGGCTTGAGGGGAATGACTCCATGGAGCGCAATGTGAAACTGTCAGATAAGCTTCCATCTATGCTTTGTTTACAACAACAGTGACCACAGGGAGCTCCCTTGGGCTCTGAGACCCTCTGCACTTGCTAAGTCCCCTCCCCCTGGACTTGTTTCAGTCAGCTGGGAGATAGCGCTGAGCAGAACTGGTCTTGTTGTCTCCTTCCCATCTCTTCTGCCATGTTTGGAAGTTGGGGAGGATTTCAGCTACTCTCCTGCGTAGCTGGTTCCTTCTTTCTTCTCTTTCCCTTTCCTTCTTCATCAGTAATGGGTACTGCCTCCATGCTTTGAATGCGTTCAGTGTAAGTCTCCTGAAAGAAATTAGGGACGCAAGGAACAAAGTGACAACATGCAGATGTGTACATGACATAACAGGCAATCAAAGGAGAACTTCTGTTCCAAGGGGGAATTCAGATCTTGAGGATTTGTCCTTTCTGCTGTTAGCCAGGCCTGTCACATGTTAAGCACCTACATGCAGACCATTTCATTGGTATGTCAATCATGCTGGGGAAAAATAACATATTGCCCTTTTCTATTCCTCTCCACCAAGAATTTTGCTCATCTTTCTGATGGGATTCATTAGCTGGTGTTTGCTTAGCACTCTAAAGGTGAAAGAGGTTTTCTGAAGAATAAACAGGGCCTCTGAAAGAAGTTTCTTTAGGAAAAATGCAGGCTTATTTGGTCCAACCAACCACTTGGAAGTGCAGGCAGCTGGGCTCCAATTCTTACCTGATTTTAACCACCCCATCAAAGGTGCCCTTGCCCTGGGTTGCTATACAGGCAATAGGGAACCACAGTCCTGTCTAAAGAATAGTTTGTTATGGCAAGGTCTGAACTGCCTTTAGCAAGAGGGGAAAGAGATAAGGAAAAATGTCAGGTGATTATGCTCCTAATAGGAGGCCATATGTAGAATGAATCCAGTCTCTTCCTGGGTTTGACTTTCCCCTGGTTCCTCCAGTTTGCTGGCTTGTTAATGTTAAACTGTGCACTATTCAGACCTTACTGACACAGCAAGCTAGAACAGGTTTGCTCTACCACATAAGAGGTGAATTTAATTTCATTCTTCCTCCAAGGTGCTGCAGATCCTGTTGGGGCTGTGCAAAGGCAGAGCCTATTCATGACTGCATGCAGCTACCATGCTTCCAGGATGAAGCAGGTGAACAGACTTCTGTTTTCTGCTGAACTTTGACAATAGTTTTTTCTTCCTGCTAGAATGCATCTTATGGGACAAGGAGTGGACTGGGTGTGTCCAGCTCCAGTCATGACTGGCACAACGGAGTGCTCTAGTTTTTGCTGCCAAGTCAGGCTGGTGATGCCATAAATGTAAAGACTCCTTAAGTAGGATTTCTAGTTGATCAACTTTGGATTTGTGAACTAAATCATCTGCGGTGGACAAAAAAGTACTATGTAATTCTTACACAATCATTTGGCTTGCTATAATTGTACTTAAAGATTTTCCTAAGACAGCTTTTAGCAGAAGCTGTATGGCCAGATCTGCTAATCAGCTTAGAAAGTTTCAGCTTCTTATCCTTACTTAGGCTTTCACTGTATTCTCCTTTTTTCAGATTTAAAAGTCCTGTGAAGGATGCCATTACCCTTTCTTTTCCAGGCTGCATGGAAACTTAGCATAAACCTCTGCTGATGCTGTCTGTGCATATCACAGAAGCAAAACACCAGCAGTACAGAAACCTGTTTCATGTGTTCCTGGGAAGCAGCTGACCTGTCAAAAGTAGTCCCTAAAATAATCTACAGGTATATTAAACTAAAGTAAAAAGAACTGATAGTAAGGGAACTGGACGAAGTGCTAGAACTGCTAGAACACTTACTTGTTACTGTGGTCGGTAGCAATCTTCAGCCTCTCCCATAAGGCCCTTTTTTCCTCCATGACATGATCAAACCATGCCCAGAAGCACTTCCTCATGAGGCAGACTGTGTGGAAGGTACTTGCTCTCTCCTCCTGAGCAGAGAGATAATCCTTGTACTGGGGAGAACAAAGAAACAGGTGAGAATGGCTTTTTTTCTTCTTTTCTCTCCCAACCTTTGGCCTAATAAATATAACAGTGCTGAGACTGGCAGTGAAGGGTAGTGGGCATAGGAGTGGAAGAAAAGCAGCAGGGAGCAGGATGAGAGAGTGGATGGTGGAGGAGCAGTGTGTAAGAGAAAATTCTGTGTGGAAGAGAGTGATGGAGAGCGAGAAGCTGAGAGAAGGTCTCTGAAAAAGGGAATAATGCTGCTGGAATGGGGATAGCATAACTCTGCAAAGGCTGTACTACAGGTAGGTGAATTGGCACTGTGGTGAGGGGAAGGTGTGGCAGCAGACAGCTCTCTTGGTATCGTTTCTCCACTGTGGTGCAGGCCAACCTTTAGCCATTTCCTGAAGCCCCATCTCAGTAACATATGGAAATAGAAGTCCTCAGCCCGAGACACCTTCTCCCTGAGACTCTGTTGGGTATCCTGCAGCCAAGTCATCAGGCATTTCCTCTGCAGGCCCAAGCTGTGGTGCCTTTGTGCCACCTGAGTGAAGATAGCAGAGACAACAGCTGGTTACCTCAACTGGTGACTACCTAAGTATAAAGCCACAGAAAACTCAGTGCACTAGAAAATAATCTCAGATTTTGGGGCTGCTCAAATTCAGATTTCTGACAGCTGGAAAAACTTACAGGATCCCACAAAGATGGGTCAGCATAAGGAACAAGACCAGTCTCTCTACCAGGCCACTGCTGCATCACTTCTAGAGAAAGCCCTTTTGAATGAGATGCCCAGTTTAACTGATTGTGAATGGGGCAGAGGCATGTCCTGTAACAGTTTAGTCCAAGCCTGTCCATAATGCTGGCCAGCGGGGTGGACCTACGGAACAGCTTGTATCCATCTACCTCTTCCCAGCTGGAGGCCTGTGCACATTTGGTGAAGTACTGTGAATAGCTGCAGTTCAGTGACTTAAATATGGAAGCCTTCCAATTTAGCCCTGGGCTCTGGCTGGATCTTCAGGATACAGCTGAGTGTTAGCAGCCTCTCCCTGATAAGGGATGCCAACTCAGTCACGTGGGGAAATGTTTCATTAGCAATATTCCTTCATCGAGGTCTTGGAAGCTGCCACTTGCTGTTCTGCACTGAGGATAGGGCCAGGATAGAATAGAACAGAATGCTGGATTATCAGGTGTAGTGTCCTGCCACTAGCAGTGGCCAGCTCTGTACCAGCCACTTTGGAGAGAGTGAAAGCCCTGATGATAGGCTGGGGTTAACTCCTGCAGCTGAAGTTGCTGGGCAGGATCTTGGTGACAAGCATTGCTGTGGAGTAAGAGAACTGGCAGGTACATGTCATGCAACTTCTTTTTTTTTTTGCTGTTTAATCAGCTATAAATGATGGTGCCATCCCTGTGGGTTTTTAATAGCTTTTCATGATTACTGTCAGATGGGCTGACTTAAAAGAATTAATATAAGGCAGGATATGCAGGGAGATTTTTTGCTTTTTCCATCTCTACCTGGCCTAAAAGCCTATTAAGGCTTCTGCTAAGTGCTCCATGTACGTTTTCCCTTCCTCCTATGGCAGCAGTCATTTCCTTTACTCTCAGCACTTACCACTAGGTTTTCCTTGGCTTGCTCCCTCAGCCTTTTCCATGGCACTATTCCCAGCTTTCTGAGAAGGACCTTCTCATAGTGCTCTCTAGCCTTTCTCTGGAGCTGCTGCTCTTTCTGCAGCCTCCTCTGTTTCTCCAGTTCTTTCTGCAATATAAAAAGCAGTAGTTTTAATTCCCTCAGGATGAAGAGGATATTAAACAATGACAATAGATATTGGAGCTGGAGGTTCAGACCTGACAGGAAACAGGTATTTGCATCATCTTTAGCATTGCAGACTAGACACGACCCCATGCAGTAGAGTCTGTGTCCTAAAGCAAACTGTCTTCTGGGAAGATGATGGTATTCTTGGACACTCCCTGGGGCTGTGCATCAGCAGTGCAGTTTGCAGTTACTGTAACAGACATGACACCTGTGGCTACCACAAGTGCTGATGTAACAGAAACCTTCTTTGATGTCTAAAACATGACCAAAAATGATTCTGAGTTTATGCATGGACCCTATCACTTAATCTAGCCTAAACAGCAGGGGAGGGATGTGGGTATTTCATAATTGTGTAACACTACTTTTGACTGATACTCAGGGATGAATGTCAAACCTTCTAAGCCACTCAATCCAAGTAGAACAGTAGTTGTAGGTTGAATTCCTGTAGGATTTTAAATGCGCTATTTGGGTTATTAGGACAGGTCATTTCCAAGTAACAATAACGAAGTGCAGCTATTCCTAGGTTAGCTCCAAGAGGAAAAGGTGCCCTTGATATAACCATCAGGCTTTACTTCTGAATCATGTGTTTGTGACTGGTATCACTGTGTACATTGGAGGGGTGACAAGAGTGGAAGGAATCTGAGAGTAGACTGAACATGCTGCCACTGTGAGGAGCTTATGTGACAGTATCTCAGCAGAGAATGTCCAGCAGCTGGGACCTCTAGTCCTGCTGAGGAGACAGACAGAATATACTTCATAGCACGTTTGGGACACAGCCCTTCCCCTAACACTGCCAGAAAGGGGGCAGACTGTGAGTCTGTATTGTGGGTGCTGTGCTGTAGAACTCTGCTCTACCAATGAAGACCTTCAGTTCACATTACTGTGGCTGCTGACTGAGTACCAGTGGGTAATGGATCTTCTTCCCTATCCCTGCTAAAGGGGAAGAAAGAAGGTGAGGCATTTGCTCACCAGCTTCTGCTGCCTTCTCTCCTCCCGGCGCTTTTCCTGCTGTGCTTCCTTTTCCTTGGCTTCTTTCCTCTGTCGTGCTTCCTCTTCAGCCTTCAGCTGGGCCTTGAAATGGAGAAAGGTGAAATTCAGTTTGTTTCATGTGACCTTTTCCAGGAACACAGATCTTTAAACTTTCCTAGTATTCCTCTAATATTGACCAGCACCTGAAACTTCCACAGGTGAAGTTGCACATACTAGAGATGATCTGTGCTCAAGAGTGAACTGTGGGAGGGACTGCCCTTTTTACTACCTGTATACATATCTCTGTCTATCTATTTTTCTATGTATGTACATGTATATCTTTCTTTGCTCTAAGTTATAGTATTTGTCCACTCTTCCTCTGAAAAAATGTAAACCATACACCAAGTCAGTTATTGAGAACTTGATTACTGAAGTCAGTTCTGAGTCCCTAGGCACTGCTCTCAGGTTTCATTTCCACATGCAAAGCAGCATTTACAGGTACCCAAACATTTCTTTCCCCAGACACTGAAGATCACATTTTCTAATCCTAATCAAATTTACTAGCAAGGTTTTCAGTAAGAGTTTAATACCCTGACTGGAAGAAGGCTCCTCTCTTGGTTGTGTATCACAGAATTTTTGTATTAACTATGCAAACATTGTCAGTATCTTCCCTCTTCAGCAGAGATTTTCTAGAAAGTTGCAGATTTTCACTAGGTGAGACTTTGTATCCTCAAGCTGCATGTGACCAGAGAGGAAGGCAGGGAGGGGAACCCCACCACTGCCAGGTCCCATCAAGTAGATCTCTTTGCGTACTTCCACCCTTACCATTCTCAGCAAAGACAAGCTACAGTCATGGGGTAGGTGTAAAAGAAGTGTTGGGGGTGGTAAGGGAGACTGCTTCTAGAACTGCAACTTCAAGATGAAGTGTCTGCCTATGATACAGCAGGGCTAGTGCTGCAAAAGCAGCAGTAACCACTTCTTTTGATGTGTGATGGACATTTGCTTTCTCACAAGTAATAGAACTCCTGCTTTGGATAAAGGGGTTTAATCAGCTTTTCTTGTAACTGGAATGATGTGAAAGACACTTTATTTTATTTTCTGTTTCCCTTACCAATTTTTCCTCTGCTTTTCGTTGTTTGGCTTCTTCTATTTTCTTCTTCTGTTCTGCCCGCTGCATTGCTCTCTCCTCCATCCCTACAGAAAAAAAGGACATAAGGCTTAGTGGAAATGAGCTATGGTGCAATGGCCGAAGTTTGGTGAACAAAGATGCACCACTCTGTGCCAGGCTCTCACTGCCCTGGCAATGCCAGCACAAAGGGACTTGTTCCTACTGCCCCTTGCAGCTGGCAGTGTCATGAAAAATGAACCTATGAACGTTTGTGAGATGACTCAGGACCGTGGCAATTACGTTCTCTCCACCCTCCTTGGTTGACAGTCAGAACCATAAGGCTCAGTTATGAATGAAGCTGTGTTCAGAGGGTTTGTCCCTCCCTGCCTTTCCTGACTGAGGGCCAAGGCTTGGGGCACATGATTTAGCAGCAATTGCTCTGAGGTCTCCAGTAAGCTCTAGCTGCTTATTTAAAAGCAATTTCATGACAGCATCACTGGCACAGTGACATACAGGTACTTGGTCCCACTAGTAAGAAATGACTGCTTAATGCTTCTTTTGGAAGATAAACTGCAATAGTGTGATCTTGCTGGCTACCAGTGAAAGTGTTACACACAGAACATGCAGAGGAGTTGGGAACCTGCTTGCTTCCTCTGCAGTTGCAAACAAAGCATAGCCTGAAGCAATCAACAACTGGGAGGCATTGAAGTGTTTTGACCACACTGTTTCCTCAGATTCTTTTCTCCTCTCAGCTGTCCCAGGATTGTCTGCCAAGGGAAAACCATTCAGTGATAATTTCTTCACTGAATTTTTTGGGGGGATCTTTAAACACAAGTACTTGAATGCTCTGAAAAATATGCTTGCTGTCCCTAAGATGTACAGGGTTCAGGCAAATCAAGGTGAATGATGGCTTGGACTAGGTAGCATTGGAGCTGGACACAGGTAGTGAAAGACAACTATTAATGCGCAACTGTTATGGCCAAAGGGTCTGCTGATCCCAAAACTATTGAAACATCACAATAATTATATTCCAGACAACCTTTCATGCAGACTGTCACTACCCTGCATTGATACAGAAAAACTTGACCTAGAGATGTAACAGAACCCTGATCCTAGCGTACTGATGAAGAGGCTATGTTGCCTGTTTATTGTGTGCCAATGTGGTCACAGAAGGGGAGGTATCTTACAAAAGGCAGGGATCTGGAGTTCCTCCCCCAGCCTGGCTATTGTTGTCTCACAAAACCTTGGCTAGGCACTTAAGTCCCTCTGAAATCTCAACACCTCTGTCAAAGCTGGATGAAAATGACTGGCTAGTTTAAGTATTACTTGGATGCATAATGAAGGGAATGAGGCTGATGGCAAAAAAACCTGTACAGCTTCTCTGAGTCTTGTCACAGCAGAGTAAACCACAGGTGTTAGGAGTAACTGCCACAACGGTGTACTAAGTGTGGACATGAAGGGCTTGCAGTGTCCCAGGTTTTACAGATGCCTCTGTAATGACTCAGCTAGGAAAACAGCTCACCCTCTCCTCTCACAGCACTCGTCAGACTGGGAAAGAAAGTGCAGAATTTTACTTGCACAATATCATCAACCAGCAAAGCTGAGGCAAAGACAGACATTTTCATACAAGCTGTTGAGAAAAAGTTGTCTGGAATGGTGTTTGCAATCTAGAACAATACCTTTCAGTATGGGATGAGGTGAGGTCATCCGGCTGGAGGGCCTCCTGCCTTGCACTGCTGCTCTTGTGTTTTCTGGTCTGTGAGAATCAGGTAGACTATGGAAGAAAAGAGTAAGGAAATTCTTCAGTACATGTCAAACTACGTCTCACACCTACCACCTATGGCCTCATAGTTTCTGTCCTCCATTGTGCTGCATTATTCCTGGCACACCTTTCTTCTGCTTTAAATGGGACTGATGATGCATCCTTGCACAGAAACTGAGTTCTAGAGCTCCTGCATGGTCTGAAATACGGAGGATGATGCTCTCTTTTTACATAACAACATAGATCCCTGCTGCTACTATGGGGGACACTGGTGTTGCTGTTTCTAAGTAGATCCTGCATGGAACACCTGATGTTGAGCCAGTGCAGGGAGGGAGGAGAGAGAACTGCAGCCAGTCTGATACTTCCTTTGAGGCAAAGTCACAGCTGAGAGGAACAGTAGATAGCACTAGCATGACTGAAATGTGCCTGGCAAATTCTGGCTCAACTTCAGCGGGAGCGAGACACGATGACTAACTGACCCTGCTTTATTGACATCATGTACCTCAAAGGGGTTGTATTTTTGCATCTGGATTGTTTTTCCTCCCCGGTTTGAGAAAGAGAATTGTTAAATGTCTGGGTTACAGCCATAGCTTGTGCTGCCTCTTCTTTATCTCTGTTCAGCTTCTGATTTTCCTGCAGTTTAAGGATCAGCTCTTGCTGTTTCTGAAGCTGCTGCTTCTGCTCCTCAATCACACGTTGCTGGAAGGCGTGACGGTGCTCAAAACAACTACCAGAAGCAGGAGACATCTTTGGACTGGGTGCCTGAAAATGCTGGAGGACTGTAGCTATTTGACTGCTGTACATAGCCTGGTCCTGGGCACTCAGGGCTGCATGTTTCATGGTAATCTCCCAGGCAAATTCGGGGTTTCTGCAGAAATGAGATGTGTGAACAACATCCCAACAAGACCGCTCACTGCTCTGATCAGGCTCTTTCTGTATGAGGCAGGTTTCAGTTGGCTAGGAGAAAAACAAAAAGAAATGAGGAAAACCTGGCATTGATTAAAACCAAGCACTCTTCTGCCCTTCCTGCATAGTTTTTTTAAAATGCAAATCTACTGAGATGCCTGAGAAGTAGGGTAATCTCAGCTATGCAATCTTTATCCAGTCAGGCCAGAGGGGCCCAATTATGCACAAAATGGAGGCTGTGGAAAAGAACTCTTAAGGAGCTGAGTGTCAATTCACCAGGAGGAAGAAATCCTGACTAGGCAAGAGCTTTGGCAGGAATACATTCTGACTATTTTGGTAGGGAGCGTATCTTAGGACAGCTTGTTTCTCGGGGATTAGCACACTCCCTTTTGAACTGTGTTGCCCCTGCTCAGCGCTCAGATGGAGAATAAAATTAAAAACAGTTGTTGAAGTGATCTACACAGCTGATCTACTGAACAGTCCCCTTTTAGATGGAAGAGAAGTCTACAGGGTGCTGCCTCCTTATGCCTCTTTTCCAGCTTTGATAAATGTTACCACAAAACGGATGTGCAGTGGGGAATGAGGCTGCACCTTTCTGATACATGGCCATTCTCTGAAGAGGCATCAGCTATAAGGTCTGCTTTCTGATTCCTAGGTCAAACCCTAAATTCAGTCCCATTCCTTGAGCACAAATTTTACCAGTGCAGTAGAAGAAAAATATGGGCCTACTAGGATAGTGTAAGCACTGAAAGAAATCAACTTTTGCTTACACTTAAGCAAACAGAAAGCTTGACCTGTAATATGTGTGTGTGAGCTCTAATACTGACATTAGGGCACTGATGTGGTACAGGCTTTATAGACAGAAGGGAAGGTGGGGATCCAACCTGACAAATGACAATTTAAGGAAGCAATCTCTGATGCTCCTCTCTTACCTCCCTGTGATGTGCATTATCCTGAAACAGCCAGTGACAACCCTTTTTTCCCCTCCATAGTTAAAAGCTGCACTGGCATGAAAAATATCTCTTGTCATGCAGTCAAGTTATTCTTTTTAAGTCTAAGCTGGCATCAAAGATGTAACTAATCTCTCAGTAAAAGTGATCTGGGGGTGGGATGCTCACTGCGACTCAGAGTACATGAAGGGTTGTTCTTTGGCAGCATTAGAGATTATTTTTAAAACTCATCCATTGTCCTTCACATTTGCCTCTGATTTTTTGACTTCTCTCCTGAACAGCTGCAGGCAGGTATTTGCGGGTCATCCGGGGAAAGAAGCTTTCCTCTGGGACAATGCATTCTTTATTTCAGACTGCATAAAATAAGTACTTTCTAAGAGTACTGCTAAGCCAACAGGCAAAACAAAATGGGAAGGATTTACCTTGTCTTGCTGTAAATATTGATGATGGTTTGCTTCTGCTATCCCAGGCTTGTTAGCCTCCAGTGGCCTGTCCCCACCCTTCCCCAGTGACAGAGCCTCCAGCAGCTGTTCCATCTTTCTCTTTGTCTGCTCCCTCCTCATCTGCAGCTCTCGCTTTTCTGTCTCCGCTCGGCTCCAGCGCTGCCAGGCCAGAAAGCAGCAGCGCAGGAGGCGTTGCTGGTTGTGCTCCACAGCCAGTTGGGTTTTCCTGAATTAGAAAACATTTGTGTTATGGCAGGAGTGAGGCTTCTACCCAGGCATAAAGCCACATCAGTTCCTGAGTCTTTTTGCTGCTTAACTCTGAAGGTCCTCTGAAACTGTACAGAGCTCCTCCAAGGAGGAGTGGGAGGGCGGAAAGGATCCCTGCTATTCTGAATTAAGTTTCATTGTTTCACACTTTGCAACTTCCTGTGGCATCTCTGGGATGCAGGATAGCTACAGAAGAGGTATCGTGTTCCCTGGCCAGCTGCATATGGGGAAGTGACAGTGTCTCACCACTGCAGCCTGCCAGACACCTGCGAAGGGAAGCATTTTCTCTGGATGATAGGGAATTCATCCAACAGCCTCCTTAATGAAAGGCACTGGCCAAAATGATTTCTGCTGTACTTCTACTGAGACAGCAAATATATTAATCAGGAATAAATTTGGCAACTCATATTCTCTGGAGTCCAAAGCGAGCCAGGGCGAGTTTTCTAGGAAAGATACCTACAGAGACTGAGACACAGGCTTGTTGGAAAGTGCTAAAGCTCTTGTTTATATCTGTCCTCCTTTTCATCTGTGCCACAACGCCTCTGGCAGACTGCAGGCAGTGTAGCAATTTTCTCCAAAAGCTGCTGTTTCCCTCCTGCTGGATCACTGACAAGCTCCTTCCACAGTCCCTGATCGCTGCTCTGCCCAAGTACGGCTGCCGCAGGAGGAATTCCACAGTAAAGGGGCACTACCTGTTTTGATCTTGGAGATGCAATTCCAGTTGCTGTGTCTCCTGCTCTACTTTCTTGGCCCAAGTATAGTTTCTCCAAGCACGCAGGGCCTTCAGTTGGCATCTCCAGTCAGCAAGGGCTCTGGCTTTTCCCATTTTAATTCTGTGCTCCAGAATGACTTTCAGCCAAGCAGAGAAATGTCGTTGCAAGCACTGCAGGGGAGAGTTTCAGAAAACCAATGAGCAAGCTACTGCCTGTTACACAAATACCGATCCCCTCTGCCCTTTGCCTCTTCTGGCCTTCCTTTCTGAGATTCTTTTAGAATCCTCATTTTCAACAGTTATCTTGAGGATTAAAAAAAAAGTATTGCAGAGCATGTGCAGGTCTTTTACAAAAAGCAGAAAGGGTCTAGAAAGAGACATCATATCAAGGGGCTCTATGCTTTGGAGTGAAATGCATTTAGTTCACCAAGTATAAAGGAATGAAATGGGTGAGGAACATACAATTTCTAGAGACAGGGAAAATATTTGCATCTTGAAAATGTCTAAGATGCTACAGGTAAGAACACATCTGTGAATAACTGCTGCTTAAAAAAAAATTAACTTAGACAAAAATCATGACACTTTCTAGAGTGAATTTATGACATAGCCTCAGCTCATCCTCAAACCTTTCCCCTATTGTGTAATTAGACTCGCTGCCTTTGGGAGTAAATTACATTGTACAGAGCAGCAATTTGCTATCTAATCTACCCCATAATTCTAGACCTGTCACTGCAGACACTGTTCGTTTTGATCCTCCAAGGGGGTCAACTTACAGGACTCTGCTGTTCCCCTTTTGTCACAGTGCCTTGTGTTAATTGCATTCCTCTCTCACTGAAATCTTCAAATGGAGACTTACAAAAAGTCAATGCATTAGCTGTTTCTTTCTGCTTTAGGAATGTAATCAAAATGTCACTATTGCTTAGCTCAGCCAAGCTGTGTCTTCTCACATTGCCAGTTCTGAATTGTTCTGTGGTTTCATTCAAGCTTATCTTCACAGCTTAGACTGTGCTGGAGAGAGGCTGTATACTGCTAAACAGCAGCCAAGCCCAAATCCAGCAGACAGGCAGATGGATTGAGCTGTGAGGAGAATCACCGTCAAATCTACAGGATTCTTCTGCTGAAAAAAACCCTAGATGTAGATATACAGACATCGATGATGATGACTGCTCTATTAATTAAAAACATGTGATGGATGGCATTCATACCTGCACTCAGGAAATTTATTTCCTTGGCTGAGACTGCCCGTATAAAATTATTCAGTACTAAAAGATCACTCTTTAGTTGAAAGTATTTGATACACATTTAACCCAGAGCTGACCGTGGTACCAGAATAATGAAGCTGAAAAAAAAAGGTTGATACTAGGAATCATTAAAGTTTGTTTGCCTTGAAAGAGCTGTTGCAGTAATACAGAATATCCTACTGGTGTGCATCAACTCTCAGAGCCACAGCTCAAAATTCATCCCAGGCTGCAGCATTTCTTTCCTCTCCCTGTTCTTGAACTAGAGTGTGCAAGGCAATCTTTAAAATGCCTTCCCATGCACACAATAAGGGCTCCTCGGGCCTTTTTTTTCTGCCACTTTTCCCTTTTATTTCCTTCCTTGAGAGAAAACAAATCTCACTCCACTTCCTCCTGTACATCTTATTTTTTGGTCGCAGAAGCCGTTATGGTCTCATCTGTCTTGAGAACCATGTCTTTTCCACAATTCTAAGTGAAATGTGCCACTGAATACACTTTAGGCACAGGCCCAGTGGGGTTGGCACCTCAGCATTTCTTGCTCCTAGTTTTACAAGACACTTTTGGCCCTGCTTTCCTACTTTCCGGATATCAGGTCTTCGAAAAAGTAAAAAATTCTGCATAACCAGGACTTTTCACTTCAGGTTTGCAAATGGTAGCCAAGGGCAGGTAGCTCTAAGTCTCAGATAAAAAAAGGTGATGCTCACTCTCTGCTTACTGGTGTGAATCCTGCGCAGCAACTCCTGAGTCTTTCTCTGTTCCTCCTCTCCTTGCTCTTCTCTCTTCAGGACCAGGGGTGGTGACACAGCAGCCACCTCCTGCATTGACAGCTTCTGAGTTTTTTCTTGTCTCTCCCCCTCCCTGCAAAGTGAACAAACACACAGATCTAATATCATGATATACAATCTAATGCCTTCTCTTTCTGGCCAATTGTAAGAGAACCACCTCTGCAGCTTAGAAATTTGCTGATTATTTTAACTCAGCCTTCTTAAAAACCACGTCTGTAATGATTTGGGAGCCCAGAGACGAACCACTCTGGTGCATTTCCTAAACATAGAAGGCAGAAGAAAATAGTAAATTATTTCAGTAAATATTTCATAAAAACATTTGTATAAGATTTATGATCTCAGGACTGCGTCAGTAATAAATGGCATCCCTGAAAGTGACATCTCTGTGACAATACAAGCTCAGCAGAAGAAAAAAATGATGTCTGCAGAATTCTCAGCCAAGAATGCTCTTTATTCTCTCATAGTAGGGAAAGTACTGCAAGTGCTAGACTGTCAACACAGACTTTTTTCCTTTTATTTTTTTCTGTATACTGGCATTCACGTGCTAACGAGGCTGGATGTAGCCCCAGAGTTGATGGAGACAATGCACAGTGGTGCTAACACGCTGCTACTTTGTGAATCAGTGCACATACTGTAATGGCTGTGGGGAGGATAATACTGTTGGCCCACCTTCCCACTCATGACAAACTCTGCCACTGATGTTGGTAACAGAGGAGTAAAACGTTTTGGGAGAGCTCAAAGTCAGTAACAGCCATTTTGTTTGGGATCACCACCATTCTTATATTTAACAAAAAGACCTTTTAAGTGGTTTTCATTTCTCCACACCTTCCACACCCTTCCTTACATTCTCCAAACTTTTGCCACAGTGTGCTTCTTCTCAGCCATTTCCTTTCGCAGCTTCACTATTTCCCTCTGGATCTCCTCCTCCTCCTTCTTAGCCTGCAGGGCCTTCCTTCTGTCCTCCTCCTGTGCTCGGAGCCTGGCCTCAGACAGAATTGCTTTCTTCAGGGACTCTTCTTGTCTCTGAAGTTCTAAAGCCTTCTGATGCCTCATTCGGTTTTCTTTCACCTGGGCAAGAGAAAATTGGCAAAAGTCAAAGAAAACACCAAAGGCAGAAGAATCAGAAGTTTACTGTACACTGCCTGGGTGGGTCACAATCCACTTTTCACATTAAGCAAGAAACCCTATCCATAGTGGGCACTGACTGGAGAGACTGTGCTCTTGACCACCAAAACACTCCATGTGAGAGAGTGAAATTAAATCAATATTCCTTCCTGGGAGCAAGTGCAGAACTGACTGCTGTGGCAGCTCTTCTTGTCGGTCTTCAGAAAAAGGGGGAAAACCTCAATAGTTTTAGTGAAAGCTGACTGTGCAAGCTACTGCTGAATGGCTGATGTGCCCATGGAAATGCAGTAAAGTTTCAGCTGAACTGTGGAAGAGTATCTTTGGGCAGTTGCTTCCAAGTCAGAGATTATTGCAGGCTCTGCGAGAATACTGAGGAGGTACCACTAAGCATTTACTCTAATCCTATAATCCTCCACCTTATTCCTTTTAATTGAGCTGCCTTGCCTGCTCACCTGCTTGTGTCTGAGCTCCATGATTATTCGTGGATCTGCAAGTTGTTTTTTTTCCTTGATCTCTTCAAGTCTAAGGTGTTTTGCTATCCCACAGTTCACAGCTTCACTCTGCAAAAGATGCTGGAGGTATTTCTGGACAGAGGAACTTTCCATTTCACATTCGAGATAGCTGCACAAGTCTGAAATGAGAAATTCAGATTATCTCAGGCTAGTCTGAAATGAATAAACCCTTCTGTCTCAGATCACAAAGCCTAATGTAATTAAAGGGATCACTTCCCCAGACTGTGAATGCATTTCTGATGAAAGTGGACACACTGACTGCACTCCATTTATCCCCAGAGCCCTAATCACTCTCACATTGAACACGCTAGAGCAGTAATAATGTTTCATCCATTTTTTACTGTCTTGCCTCTGAGCATCTCAAATGGCTGTATAAACTTGACAGGTCTCAAAAATACCTGTTCACAAAAGAAAAAAAAATTCTCTTTTACAAAAGGAGACATTGAATGTTTATGAGGTGCATTTATGCAGCCCTACAGCAAGATGCTGTAAGATCTGGGGGACAAAAATCATCACATATAATCTTGTTTCTACTGAGTCCACTCTCCTGACCTCAAAACAACTGTTATCTTTTAGTCTGACAAACCATAAGGCCTGACCTCCTTCCCCAGCACTGCCTCGGAGAGGAATCCAGGACCTGCTTTGCAGTGCTCTCACCATCAAAGTGCTCATACTTTGGAAGGGCTGCAGAAGGCTCTTCCTGAAGGACAGAGTCAATGTCCTCTTCTCCATCGCTCAGCTCGAGTTGCAGTTGGGACTTCATCCATTTACTGAGCAGCTCCTGGGCTACCATGAAGAAAGAGACCGATGACTTCACTTGCTTAAAAAAAATATATGGCTAAGTACAAACTATCAATAGTCTGGGACAGTTATATCACATGCTAGGAATGACTGAAACCTGATCTGCAACAGAAAATGGAATAAAGGTAATAGTTCTGTTCTTACCTTCTTGATCTGTAAAAGAACAGGAAGAGAAGGTGGCAAACTGTTTCCCTGTCATGTATATCAGAAATTAATTCTTCTCCACCTCATTTTTATTACGATTCTGCAAGCAGTTGGATCACTTGCAATTATTTTCTAGGATTTATCAAGGAGATGGAATTCACATGAGGTAATTCATAATGTAGATAGCTTTCATATGTTTTACTACTGCACTTGCAGACACTTAGATGGTTTTCACATGTGCAGCCAAGGCTGTCATATGTTAAATTCAAAAGAACCACCATTTGGACAAACTTTTGCATCATGTGTACAGGTTAACCCTTTGCAAGAAACACCTGGTGAGTCTAATTACAAATATGTCAGGTGGCAAACATCACCTGGGACTCAGGGTTAAGACTGCAGCTACAGGAGTGTACCCATGATGGACATGGTACTCCTCAGTGAGCTCAAATGCCTAATGAACAACTGGCTATGAAGTCTTTCAATGGACTGTTGGCATCTCCATTCTTCTGTGGAAAAATGAAAAAATTCTTTTTTCAGAATTTCTCCTCAAAAGTAAGATCAGCTCATGTGTCTGCTGCCTCGACAAACCAGCTGGCCTTGCTGCATGGGTGGCCAAGCTGCTCCTGAAGCTGGACACCGGGCTGTAAGCTGCAAGGCACCAGGAGCAGCCCCACGAGAAGCGGGGCCATCCTCAGCCATCCGTGCGGTGTGGTGAGGATGGCAAGGAGCTGGGATCTCAGCAGCTGCTCCAGCAGGAGTCATTACACGGTGTAAGACACAGTCAATGGACAGGAGCAAGCAGCTGCTCCTAATATCTACTCCTAACACAAAGTGAAGATGCTCCCTGGTATTTCTAAGGCAATCAAGCCTTTTTCAAACTTCCTTTGCAAACAGTGAGTTTTTTGAAGAAAACTTAAATCTAATGTTTGTTGTCCTTTAAATCACTTTTATTCTCTTTCATCATCTCTCCAGCCAGATCAGGAGCAGGGAAATATATCTGATAACAGAAAGAAGAGTGGAAAACAACTTGCCACTTGGGGAAGGGTTACTTTTTTGCCTGGGATTTGTCATCTTCTCATAATTACAGTAAAAGTCTTCTGGCACCCCTCTTACTGACACCTTTCTTAACAAAGTGGGCTTTGTGTAGTTACTACCATTAAGTTTTGTAATAATGGATTCCAGGTGAAAAAATTTCAATTGAGCTAGGAACAATTCTGAGGGATTGGTAGCTATAAAAAGGGAAATCCTAGCAGAGAAGGGCAAACAAAAATAATAAAGAAACATGAGGAATGCAAGCAACTTTCCCCCAAAAGAAAAGACAAGGTTTTTGACCACAGCAAAGACAGCTCCTGTGGAGCCATTGGCTGTATAATGCAGAAATAATTCACACAGTGCACTGTAAGCAGGTAAGTGTATTCCATGCTGTTAGTTGAACCCTTGATGATTACAAGTGAAAAAGTTGATTTCCTGGATTGAAGTAGAGGATCTTAAGATGCGTTGTCATCTTGTTCTGTAATGCTGACTTTTGATTCTTAAAAGAACAGTTAACTCAGTTTTTAAAGTCCTGTCTCCTATCAGCTTTTTACACTGCAGACATATTTCTAGCACTGATGGGTGATAATTTCCCTCCTTTTTGTTTTTTAAATCTACCACAGCTTTACTTTCAAACTTCAGCAAGCCCTTTTGGCTGCAGGCTTTATGAAAGAAATATTTAGTTAGGTAATTAGTGAGGAAAATTTTGCATGGGAATCAAAACCACACTGTTATTCGGAGATGTGAAATTTACACAGAGCAATTCCATTTCCACAACTAATCTGCTATCAGAAATATGTCAGATAATTTCACCTGGTTTCCTATAGCACACTAACTTGGTTTTGACCACACGGTGTATCTTCATGGGCAGCTCATATCCTTGTCTTGACCTGGTATCTCCAGCAGACAGAGAGTTTATCCTTCTCTCAGGTATGCCATTTAAGATCTGCCCTGAACTCCAGCAACTGATCCTTCTTATGCTTTTCTCCATTAGACAAAAGCCATCTTACTGTAAATTGTTTCTTCTGAACTCAAGCTGTGCAAGAGCCTGTTCAGGTAAGAACCACAGAACCAAAGCTGGATCAGGAACAGTTCAATTTTACCTCACCTTCCTCACAGGCCTCACGATGAACTTGCAGCCGTTCTGCAGTTTCCAAACTTGTCACAGGACCCCAAGGCCTTTGTGGACATCTTGATTTTTGAAGGGAAAAAGCTTCAGAATCAGCATACTCAGAGGCTCGGTCCACTCTCTTAAATTAAAGAAAGGAAAACATTTCTAAGGATAATCGTTTTTACATTTCCTATATCCACATTTCTCCTCCAGAGAGCAAACATCAGTGCGAATGTATCACAAAACAGCATGGCTGTTATAAGGAATAGATTTCTTTTGAAATGCATTTTTACAACTGCTTGATTGTATAAACTGGACTTAGAAGTCATTAGGCAATAAACACTCATTTGGCAACTAGTGCCAAACACAGAGACTGGAGTACACCGACAGAATGGAAACACGCAGCCCCTGGGGGCTGGATGGAGACTTGCTGAGCTGGTGCCCAGCAACCAGCAACTATGATATTTGATATCAGCTTTTTGTCATAGCCAGGCTCAGAGACTTCCTGTCCCATATTCATCTCTCTGAAATGTTAATGGTCCTGACACGTCACTGTGTTTTCACAAGTAACACCCGGCCCCAGACAGTCCAGATTTCTGAACTCCTTCCCTCTGTGCTGCTGCCAGAGGCGCAGGATGCTGCCTGAGGAAGCAGATACACACTCTTACCTGCCACAGGAAGCAGGCTGAAGGTAGGAGCATAGGTGTGCCCAAGGAAGCAAAGGGAACCTCACCCTGGAATTCATTTTATTTGACGTCAGGTGGTTGTAGGTGCAGGACACAGTGCTTTGGGGTAAATCTCTTGTATTATTTGCCCAAAAAACCTGCAGTACTCCTCAACAGCAAGTTTTGTGTGTTGAGTTGTATGCATAGCAACAAAACATCTTATTTTTCATAGAGTTTGGATTGGAAGAGACCTTTACAGGTCATCTAGTTCAACCTCCCTGCCATGAGCAGGGACATCTTTGATAACACCAAGTTGGGTGGGAGTGTTGCTCTACTTGAGGGCAGGAAGGCTCTGCAGAGGGGTCTGGACAGGCTGGATTGATGGGCTGAGGCCAGTTGTACGGGGTTCAACAAGGTCAAGTGCCAGGTCCTGCATCTGCATCTCAACGACCCCAGGCAGCACTACAGGCTGGGGGAAGAGGGGCTGCAAAGCTGCCTGGCAGAAAAGGACCTGGGGGTGCTGGCTGACAGCAGCTGAACGTGATCCAGCAGTGTGCCCAGGTGGCCACGAAAGCCAGTGACATCCTGGCCTGTGTCAGCAGTAGTGGGGCCAGCAGGACCACCAAGGTTTTGTTCCCCTGTACCTGGCACTGGTGACACTGCCTTGAGTGCTGTGTCCACTTTTGGGTCCCTAAATTCAAGAAAGACACTGAGGTGTGTATTCAGAGAAGGTCAAAGCTGCTGAAGGGTCTAGAGGAGCAGCTGAGGGAACTGGGACTGTTTAGTGTGGAGAAATGGAGGCTCAGGGCTGATCTTATCACTCTCTACAACCACCCGAAGGAGGACATAGCCAGGTGGGGGTTGGTCTCTCCTCCCAGGTTAACAAGTGACAGGATAAGGGGGGATAGCTTCAAGTTTTGTTATGGGGTATTTAGATTGGATATTAGAAAAATCTCTTCACTGAAAGGAAGACTAGGCATTAGAACAGGCTGCCCAGGAAAGAGGTTGAGTCACCATCCCTGGAAGTGTTCAAACAACCTGTGGATGTAGCACTGGGGGACATGGTTTAGTGGTGAACACGGTGGCGCTGGACTAATGGTTGGACTTGATGATCTCAGAGGTCTTTTCCAACCTTAATGATTCTGTTATCTTCAACCATCTCAAGTTACCCAGAGGCCCCGTCTAACCTGATCCTGAATGTCACTGCGCGAGTTACTCCGCCTTGGCCCATTGTTCCAAGCTACCCGATCCAAACCTCGGAAGGGACTAAGGAAAACCACAGCGCCCCGACCTCCCGTGCCTCTTCCTGAACCCGAGCTTCACACGGCCAACTTTGGCACCGCTCGCCCGGACGTCCCACCCGCCGGCAAACCGCACAGCCCCGGGAAACCTCATCCTCCATCCTGACCCTTGCCATGCCAAGCGCCCGCCATCCCAGGCAAGCGGGATCCCCGGGAAGCGTCCCGCCGCCGGCGCCCCCCGAGCCGCTGAGGGCGGGCGGGCCGCGCTGCCCCGCGGCCGCGCCCC